>JAEIFM010000157.1:485000-854185 GCA_018901885.1 Zaprionus kolodkinae | reverse complement strand
CGCTGCTCTGTCCATCTGTATTCCTGGGTTGTTGGAACGGTTTCAGCCGCCGCGCGGTGGGACAAACCGGTGGTAAGACCGCGGCCTTACTATTTGCTTGCGCTACTGCTTCCTCCGTTGCCCGGCGAGTTGTTCCGGCCGTCGGGGTTGTCTCCTCCGGTGTACTTTGGAGGCGCAATCGTGCTTGCCCGCACTCGAGGGTGGCCTCGATGCCGCACAGGAAGTCCATGCCGAGGATTACGTCATCCAAGATGACCTGTAGAACCAGCATCGGTATGATCGTCTCCTTCTGTCCGAGCTGGACACGCACTCGTAACGCTCGTGTTACTTCCCTCGACGATCCGTCAGCCAACTTGATACGGACCAGCGCCGTCCACTCGTTATCGGGCGTACTCAGCCGGGTAGCCATACGCTCACTTATGAAGCTGCGTGTAGCTCCGGTGTCGATCGTGGCATCCGTCGTCAAATCTTCAATTTTGACGAATGCGATGACACGACCACTGCCGCACCGCATCGGTACTACTTCTGGGGACCTTGAGGCTGTGTCTCCGACTGGTTCCCCATCGGTTGAAGACGCGAAGCATTTCCCGCCTGGTCCCGCCGGCAGCAGTCCATAGTGCGCACGTCACGCCGTCCACAGTCCCAGCAGAAGAGGACCCTGTCGTTGCGGCAGTTCGTCTGCACGTGTCCAGGCTGCGCGCAGTTGTAGCACAGGCGTTGCGTATTGCTCCTTGTGGGTTCCGGCGCCGCCGCGGCTCCGTTCACCAATGGAGTGGTTCCGCCCTCGCTCGCGGCCGGAATTGGTGTCGATCTCGGTTGCTGATCGCTCCTCCGTTGCTCTAGATATCTGGGTCCTCGCTGCTGTTGTAATCCCTTGGTAGTCTCGTAGGTCGTAATCAACTGGCTCAGCTGGGCCAGAGTCTCGAACTCGTGACGCCGTGTGAACAGCTGGTACTCGGGCAGCAGGTTGTCGTAGATCCTCTCTAGCTCCTGCTCCCGAGTGTATTTGGCGCGTTGCATCATGGTTCGTAACTCCAGGGTGTAATCGCGGAACGGCTCGCCTTGTCGTTGTACGCGACTTCGTATCCCGTCCTCCAGTCGTTGGAAATAACGCGGGGTATGAAAAAATCCATGAATTCTTGTTTGAGTTTTTCCCACGTGGCTCGGTAAAGGCGGTTCACTCGGAACCAGTCCTCGGCCTGTCCCGACAGCGTGTTCGCGATCGCCTATGGCAGCTGTTGTACGTTGATTTGGTACATTTCAGCCTTCTCTTCCAGATGCTCAATGAACCGCCATGGATCTGCTGGCGCCCCACTAAACGACACGCCCCAGCGGTGCACACGGTCTGCCAGTTCGTAAGGCTCCATCCTCATGTAGCCGGCTCCAGTCATACCGCTCGTGGCCGAGGCTCTCGCCGCGAAGTTTGGAACGGGCAACGTGGTTACGGCCGCTGTGTTTGCAGCGCGGCGCGTATCCGCTCCGGGCATCGGGGACACGTCCTCTGTATTCTGGTCTTTGGGCACTGGTGACGGGCCACAGGACCGAACCTCCTTGACGTCAGGGGTGGGCGCGGTGGCTAGGCTAGTCTCCAGGTCTAGCATACGCTGCAGCTGCTCCTTTGACAAGTCGCCCTGGTTTATGACTGCTACCAGGCGACTGCGCATCTCCTCCACTGTACCGCTGTTGTCCAATCCTAGTTCCTTTAAGATTGCCTGCAGCTCACTCTTGCGACGAAAGGCGATCCACTGTGTTCCCATGTCGTTTTTTTTTCGAAAAAATGTTTATTTTTCACGTTGCTCGAGAAGTTTTATTTAAAAAATTTTATTTAAGTAATGAAGGAATCCTTTTGAATTTCTTTCAAGAATTCTTCCCTTGCTTTACTTTAAGTCGCGACCGATGTTAGTTGTTTGAGTGTCCGCACTCAACTGCCTGCCTCGGTATTCGGCACCGAGTCTTATAGTACCTGGTCTCGGTGGTGTCACCAGCCAGGTTGCGCCGGCGCAAGGAAAAAAACGTCAAGCAGTGAGGAAAAAAAAATACAGCTAAAGTTGGCGCAAACGCCCGCGTGCGCAGTAGTTTATCAAACGTGTACCGTCTGTACCCCAGACTTTAAGAAGTTTTCTACGTTCTCTATGCTTGCTTCGTTGTACTAGTTTTCTAGAAAACACGTGTACAGCCTGTCCTACAAACTTTTAAAAAAAAATCAATGTTCCCTATGCTTGCCATGATACCCTATTTAAAACATGCTCTACCCCTTGCCTAGTTCTGCGGTTCTCCGTGCTTGTCTGATATAACCTGCCAATCTACCTATGTGGGTCTTTAATCCACTTAAAGATGTTAAAATTTCCCATTTCTAAATGTCTAGTCTTAGTAGTTCCTGCTCGGGCGCCATCTGTAAAGATGTTTTCTCGGGCTAGGGTACAACTCTCAGTCTAGCCAGGGTCTTTACAGCAAAATTTATAAATGACTAGGACCACTAAGACGTTTAGAAAGAGAGAGAGAGGGGGTCACTGGCAGATTAGAAAAGCTGAGACAAATGTCGGACACAGCGAACACGCCCTTTTCACGCGTACACGTGGCCCGTGTCTTCCACGTGTACTCGTGAACGACGCAGAAGAGTGTTTTCACCGTACCTGACACTTTGGCCGCGTTTTCGCTGTGCATCTGGTCGGTTGCAGGCCGTGGGGGAACGCTCGTGACTACGGGTACTGCCGTCTGCACTCTAACAAATCGCTCGGTGGTGTATTGCACCACGCCACACTTGTGAACGCACGCTCCTGTACCCCGCGTCAACTATCGTTCAGAACGTCCGTGACCGCAGGTACTTTCGCTTATGTTCCCACAGGTCGCTCGGTGGTGAATTGCACCAGCCCGCAGCCCGTTAGAACACGCTCTTGTACCCGCTTGTCAACTAACGTCCACTCTCACCCACGATTGGTCGTTTCCGCCGTTACGGAACGCCCGTGACCGCAAATACCTTCGCCTGTGCTCCCACAAGTCGCCTCGGTGGTGTATTGCACCACACCGCAACTCGTCTCTGAACACAAGTTCCCGTATTCGCTTGTCAACTAGCGATCACTCACAGCACACAGACACATACGGGCGCACACGCGAAATTTCCTGCGAACACGTTTACGAAGGAGTAAAATATTGAACGCGAGTTTTAGTTAAAACGCCTTGCATTATTGATTGTTTATTTCCTTTTCTTCACAAGTTTCGTTTCCTTATTCTATTACAAAATATTCACTTAACTGTCCCTGCCTCTCTGTGTCCCTACCTACTTCGCACCATACGTTGCTTCTTTTTACTTTGCTTTCTTCTTTTGTTTCTTTGCACTGCTTACCTCGTTTCTTCTTCTACAGTGTCCCTGTCCATTGTCCTTTATTTGTATCCTTGCTTCCTTGTTTTAACTTTTTTTCAGGTCCTTTTCACTTTTTTTTTAACTTTGGTCACTTTTATTTTTCTTCCTTTTTTTTGCTTAAGAGAGGTTCTGACTGGCCTCGTCCAGTCGCCTGGCACTTCTGTCTCGTGGCCTAATTTTGCAGCCTCGATTTCGACGCTTTCCGTCCGCTGCTGCCCGGCGCTGTCCGCGGTCGCTGCCTGGGCGGCGCTGCCCGCGGTCGCTACCGGCGGTCGCTGCCTATGCTCGGCCGATCATGCTTCGGCTCGTGTCGCTTTGCTTGCGAACTTGCCGTTTTGCCTAGCCTGGCGCCCTGCATGCCTAGATCGGCACGCGACTTGTAGCTTTGCCTAGTTCGGCTTGCGACTTGTCGCCTGCATCGATCTGTTCGTGCGTTTCTGCTGCGTCGGCTTCGTGCTGCCTGCATGCTTCTGCTCGCCTCGCTCTGCTCGCTTCGCTCTGCTCGCTTCGCTCTGCTCGTCTGCTTTTGCTCGCTTCGGTCTGCTTCTGGAATTTTTCGGGCGCCGTTACACATGCGTCGCAAAATTTGTCGAGACGCCGTTACTTGTGTGCATGGGCGCCGACCAACGGGCGTTTGCGTGTAGTCTGCACCCCGCGGGCTTGCACTTGCCTATGCCCCTGCCTATGTCTCGCCTATGCTTTGTCTATGTCTTTGCCTACGTCTATGTCTTTGCCTTTGCCTTTGCTTGCTACCCATTATATGGAAACCCATGGGGTATTATAAACTTAAAGGTATTTTACTTCATTTTAAACTTAACTAAATAACTATTGTGACGCGTTTCATACGTCGTCACACCCCCCCCCTTACTTCACCGGGGGTTGAGGTAAATATATAAAAAACGAAAGAGAAAATGAAGGTCCAGCCTTCTTATATTATGTGGCTTCCGCCGTTACGTCTCACTGGCCCCGCTCGGTGACGGTCACCGCTCCTCGGCCGTTGATGCGTACCCGGAAGCGTACGCCGTTTTCGGTGTGAGGATGCGCCAAATACGTGCTGGGGGAAGACCGGCCCGTCTCCCATCGCACAAGCCCGGCTTGTAGTGGATCCTTCTTCTTCGGGCGGCCCACCCGACTCTGTCTTGCGAACGGTCGGCGCAGGCGGTATGCCATAGCTGCTCGCCTCGCTGATTGGGCTGAACCGGCCCAACTCTTCGGGGTAACTCTCGACTTCTGGCGTTTCGGCGACACCGGCGAGGCAGTGACCCGCAAATCCTCGAGCCGCGATCAGGTCGTTTTCACGCGCAAACCACTCCTCCGTCTCCATGACGTCGTTGGGGTGGTCGGCGGATGGCTGCTCGGTGCTAGGCGCCAACCAGTCCGGGAACCACACCTCGGTTTCGGTGGAATCGGCGCTGGTGGTCCCAGGCTGCGGTACGAGTGGTGGCATGCCTTCCAGGTCCCATCCCTCGAACATGATGTCGAGGACCCCCTCATCCGCCGGTCCCTGTTCTGGTGAGAACCAGTCGCGGACCAGTTCGAGGCTATGAATTACAAATGAGTTATTTCAGGAGTGTTCACCTGATAGGTCATAGTGGGTGCAAAGTTAAAAGGTCCCTACCTAACATGGTGCGTCTAAGGCCTACGTCTATGTCTTAATAACTAACCTGCCTATCCGCTTATTTAAGTCTCCCCTTGCCCCCCCAGATACCTGGTGACCTCCGCTGGTGTGTTCTCCTTCGAAGTACGCCTTCAGGTCGTTCAATCCGGCGTTGCGTCGTTGCTTTGGCGGCAAATCCGTCGACTGCTTTCGACAAGTGATGTTGTCGCAGCAGGACGAGATCGCCGATGGCTGGCTTCCATTCTCGGCGACGCAGGTTATAGTGCCGTCCTTGGATCGCACTCGCTTGCTGCGCATTCTCGGCCACGGTCTTGTGTACTTCCTGTAGGTGTCGTTCCTTGTCCTCCGGTGTTCTAGATTCCGTTCGGATGATTGGAGTCACTTCCTCGTAAAGTGCTCCAGGTAACCGCGGCTCGCGACCCTGCACTAAATACGCCGGACTAAATCCAGTGGTGTCCGAGGCACTGGTATTTATCGCCAGGCTAATTTCGGGCAGGTGCTCGTCCCACGTCCGCTGTTCCTCGCCTAAATATTGCGCCACCATGGTTTTAATGGTGCGGTTCGCCCTCTCGGTAGGATTTTGCTGTGGTGTGTACGGTGCGGTGTATTGTAAGTCCATGCCCAGTTGTTTGCAGAAATTCACGAAGATCCGACTCGTGAACTGTGTCCTATTGTCGCAGACGAAGGTTTGGGGCACGCCGAACCTGGCCAAAATTCGTTCCCGGAACGAGCGCATCAGGTGAATCGCCGTTGCCTTCCGTAGTGGAACCAGTTCCACCCACTTCGACAACGCGTCGAAAAATACCAAGAGCATGGTATTCCCGTGGGTAGAGCGTGGTAGTGGTCCCACGAAATCCGCGCACAGAACGTCGAAAGGTGCCTGTACCTGCCGGGTGTGCATTCGCCCTGGAGGTTTCAGTTGGCTCACCTTGAATTTCTGGCAGGTCTCGCATTTCTGAACGTATCGGGCTACGTCTCGAAAGAGCCCTGGCCAGGAGTATCGTTGACGGACCCGGTTCAGGGTTTTCCGTACTCCCTGATGTCCGGCGGCGGGTTGGTCGTGACACTCGCTAAGCACTCGCTAGCGTAATGGCTTGGGTACGCAAAGCTTCCACGGCGTGTAGTCCTCCTCGTCAGGTCGAAATCCTCCTCGTCTGTAAAGCTGGTCATGTTCCTTGATAAATTCCGGGTATTTCTCGGGTTCCTTCTCCAGAAGGTCCAGCATTCGTGTGATCCATGGACAAGGCAAGTTCTCCTGCGTGGCTTGCTGTAGCGTTTCTAATGGACGTCTGGACAACGCGTCCGCCACCACGTTCTGATCTCCCCGACGGTAATGCACGTTAAAGCGGAACTGCTGAAGTTCTAACGCCCAGCGCGCAATCCTTCCGGTGGGATTCTCGATACTGTTCAGCCACTTGAGTGCCAGGTGGTCCGTAATGACATCGAACTCATATCCCTCGAGGTAACACCGCAACTTCCGAATTGCCCACACGATAGCCAAGCACTCCTTCTCTGTGGTGGAGTAACGGCTCTCGGCTCCGGAAAGGCGTCGACTCGCGTAAGCAATGACTCGTTCGGTGCCTTGTATCTGCTGAGTTAGTACCGCGCCAAGTCCAACGTCGCTTGCGTCCGTTTGGAGCGTGAATCGCTCGCTGAAGTCCGGGCAGGCCAGTACCGGTGCTTCCGTGAGGCTCGTCTTCAACGCCTCGAATGCCCTCTGCTGATCCTCGCTCCACGTCCATCGGCAACCCTTTTTCAGCAGTGCTGACATGGGTTGCACCAAAGTGGCGAAATTTGGCACAAATCGTCGGTACCAGGAGGCGATTCCAAGACATCTCCTCAGTTCCTTGACGGTCGTGGGCGGTTGCAGCTCTTTGATCGCAGCAATCTTGTTGGGATCCGTGTGAATCCCACCTTCGCTGACCTGGTGTCCCAAGTAGACGATGCTTTTCTGGAAAAAGCTGCACTTGGCCTTGTTCAGGCGCAAGTTCGCATTCCGCAGTCTCCGGAACACCTCTCGAAGGTTGTCCAAGTGTTCCTTGAACGATCGCCCTACGACGATCATATCGTCGAGGTACGCGAACGCATGCGGCTCCATGTCCGGTCCGATGACTCCGTCCAACGCGCGTTGAAATGTTGCCGGGGCTGAATGCAACCCAAACGGCATCACCTTCCAGTGGAAGAGACCTCGGCCGGGCACCCTGAATGCGGTGTACTCTCGGCTGCTCCGGGCCATATGTATCTGCCAATACCCACTCTTCAGATCCAATGTGGAGATGAACTTCGCATCCTTGAGCTTCTCCAAGATATGGTTGATCCGCGGCAGTGGGTATGCGTCCGGAATGGATTTCGCGTTGAGCTGGCGATAATCCACGCACATCCGCATCTCTCCGGTCTTCTTCCCTACGAGTACAATCGGTGCACTGTATGGGCTCCTGGGTGGTTCAATCCTACCATCTCGCAGAAGCTCATCAACTTGCTCGTTGATGATCTTCTGCATGGCCGGATTCTTCGGGTAGTACCTCTGCTTGATAGGGTACGCATCTCTCATGGTGATGGTGTGCTCCGCGATGTGCGACACCCCCATCAGCCCATCAAATTTGGCCAGCTCAGACTGTAGGAAGGCCTCCACCTGTTCCTCGTCGGACGCTGCTCCAGTTTCCTGCGCCGCGGCGCCTCGCAATGCAGCGTGGCTAGGCGTAGGCCGTCTCCTACGGCGCCTACGCTTGCCTTGAGCTGCTAGGGTAACTCGGCTCTCGTCTTCGCCTGTTTCCCTCGTGCCTTCCTCTGTTCCCGGGTTGTTCGCCACGTTTTGAAGATCCGGCTGCTTCTCTACGCTCTGTTCGTCTTGTACTCCGCTTTGATTTCCTTCGCATTGTTCCTGCAATTTCTCTTGCGTCTTTTGTCGTTTCCTTTGTTGATACTCTCTGTCATGTTCGCTGCTCTGTCCATCTGTATTCCTGGGTTGTTGGAACGGTTTCAGCCGCCGCGCGGTGGGACAAACCGGTGGTAAGACCGCGGCCTTACTATTTGCTTGCGCTACTGCTTCCTCCGTTGCCCGGCGAGTTGTTCCGGCCGTCGGGGTTGTCTCCTCCGGTGTACTTTGGAGGCGCAATCGTGCTTGCCCGCACTCGAGGGTGGCCTCGATGCCGCACAGGAAGTCCATGCCGAGGATTACGTCATCCAAGATGACCGGTAGAACCAGCATCGGTATGATCGTCTCCTTCTGTCCGAGCTGGACACGCACTCGTAACGCTCGTGTTACTTCCCTCGACGATCCGTCAGCCAACTTGATACGGACCAGCGCCGTCCACTCGTTATCGGGCGTACTCAGCCGGGTAGCCATACGCTCACTTATGAAGCTGCGTGTAGCTCCGGTGTCGATCGTGGCATCCGTCGTCAAATCTTCAATTTTGACGAATGCGATGACACGACCACTGCCGCACCGCATCGGTACTACTTCTGGGGACCTTGAGGCTGTGTCTCCGACTGGTTCCCCATCGGTTGAAGACGCGAAGCATTTCCCGCCTGGTCCCGCCGGCAGCAGTCCATAGTGCGCACGTCACGCCGTCCACAGTCCCAGCAGAAGAGGACCCTGTCGTTGCGGCAGTTCGTCTGCACGTGTCCAGGCTGCGCGCAGTTGTAGCACAGGCGTTGCGTATTGCTCCTTGTGGGTTCCGGCGCCGCCGCGGCTCCGTTCACCAATGGAGTGGGTCCGCCCTTGCTCGCGGCCGAAATTGGTGTCGATCTCGGTTGCTGATCGCTTCTCCGTTGCTCTGGATATCTGGGTCCTCGCTGCCGTTGTAATCCCTTGGTAGTCTCGTAGGTCGTAATCAACTGGCTCAGCTGGGCCAGAGTCTCGAACTCGTGACGCCGTGTGAACAGCTGGTACTCGGGCAGCAGGTTGTCGTAGATCCTCTCTAGCTCCTGCTCCCGAGTGTATTTGGCGCGTTGCATCATGGTTCGTAACTCCAGGGTGTAATCGCGGAACGGCTCGCCTTGTCGTTGTACGCGACTTCGTATCCCGTCCTCCAGTCGTTGGAAATAACGCGGGGGTAAGAAAAAATCCATGAATTCTTGTTTGAGTTTTTCCCACGTGGCTCGGTAAAGGCGGTTCACTCGGAACCAGTCCTCGGCCTGTCCCGACAGCGTGTTCGCGATCGCCTGTGGCAGCTGTTGTACGTTGATTGGGTACATTTCAGCCTTCTTTTCCAGATGCTCAATGAACCGCCATGGATCCGCTGCCGCCCCACTAAACGACACGCCCCAGCGGTGCACACGGTCTGCCAGTTCGTAAGGCTCCATCCTCATGTAGCCGGCTCCAGTCATACCGCTCGTGGCCGAGGCTCTCGCCGCGAAGTTTGGAACGGGCAACGTGGTTACGGCCGCTGTGTTTGCAGCGCGGCGCGTATCCGCTCCGGGCATCGGGGACACGTCCTCTGTGTTCTGGTCCTTGGGCACTGGTGACGGGCCACAGGACCGAACCTCCTTGACGTCAGGGGTGGGCGCGGTGGCTAGGCTAGTCTCCAGGTCTAGCATACGCTGCAGCTGCTCCTTTGACAAGTCGCCCTGGTTTATGACTGCTACCAGGCGACTGCGCATCTCCTCCACTGTACCGCTGTTGTCCAATCCTAGTTCCTTTAAGATTGCCTGCAGCTCACTCTTGCGACGAAAGGCGATCCACTGTGTTCCCATGTCGTTTTTTTTTCGAAAAAATATTTATTTTTCACGTTGCTCGAGAAGTTTTATTTAAAAAATTTTATTTAAGTAATGAAGGAATCCTTTTGAATTTCTTTCAAGGATTCTTCCCTTGCTTTACTTTAAGTCGCGACCGATGTTACTTGTTTGAGTGTCCGCACTCAACTGCCTGCCTCGGTATTCGGCACCGAGTCTTATAGTACCTGGTCTCGGTGGTGTCACCGGCCAGGTTGCGCCGGCGCAAGGAAAAAAACGTCAAGCAGTGAGGAAAAAAAAATACAGCTAAAGTTGGCGCAAACGCCCGCGTGCGCAGTAGTTTATCAAACGTGTACCGTCTGTACCCCAGACTTTAAGAAGTTATCTACGATCCCTATGCTTGCTTCGTTGTACTAGTTTTCTAGAAAACACGTGTACAGCCTGTCCTACAAACTTTTAAAAAAAAATCAATGTTCCCTATGCTTGCCATGATACCCTATTTAAAACATGCTCTACCCCTTGCCTAGTTCTGCAGTTCTCCGTGCTTGTCTGATATAACCTGCCAATCTACCTATGTGGGTCTTTAATCCACTTAAAGATGTTAAAATTTCCCATTTATAAATGTCTAGTCTTAGTAGTCCCTGCTCGGGCGCCATCTGTAAAGATGTTTTCTCGGGCTAGGGTACAACTCTCAGTCTAGCCAGGGTCTTTACAGCAAAATTTATAAATGACTAGGACCACTAAGACGTTTAGAAAGAGAGAGAGAGGGGGTCACTGGCAGATTAGAAAAGCTGAGACAAATGTCGGACACAGCGAACACGCCCTTTTCACGCGTACACGTGGCCCGTGTCTTCCACGTGTACTCGTGAACGACGCAGAAGAGTGTTTTCACCGTACCTGACACTTTGGCCGCGTTTTCGCTGTGCATCTGGTCGGCTGCAGGCCGTGGGGGAACGCTCGTGACTACGGGTACTGCCGCCAGCACTCTCACAAATCGCTCGGTGGTGTATTGCACCACGCCACACTTGTGAACGCACGCTCCTGTACCCCGCGTCAACTATCGTTCACTCACGACACGACCTGCGACTGACCGTTCATCGTACGGAACGTCCGTGACCGCAGGTACTTTCGCTTATGTTCCCACAGGTCGCTCGGTGGTGAATTGCACCAGCCCGCAGCCCGTTAGAACACGCTCTTGTACCCGCTTGTCAACTAACGTCCACTCTCGCCCACGATTGGTCGTTTCCGCCGTTACGGAACGCCCGTGACCGCAAATACCACGTTAAAGCGGAACTGCTGAAGTTCTAACGCCCAGCGCGCAATCCTTCCGGTGGGATTCTCGATACTGTTCAGCCACTTGAGTGCCAGGTGGTCCGTAATGACATCGAACTCATATCCCTCGAGGTAACACCGCAACTTCCGAATTGCCCACACGATAGCCAAGCACTCCTTCTCTGTGGTGAAGTAACGGCTCTCGGCTCCGGAAAGGCGTCGACTCGCGTAAGCAATGACTCGTTCGGTGCCTTGTATCTGCTGAGTTAGTACCGCGCCAAGTCCAACGTCGCTTGCGTCCGTTTGGAGCGTGAATCGCTCGCTGAAGTCCGGGCAGGCCAGTACCGGTGCTTCCGTGAGGCTCGTCTTCAACGCCTCGAATGCCCTCTGCTGATCCTCGCTCCACGTCCATCGGCAACCCTTTTTCAGCAGTGCTGACATGGGTTGCACCAAAGTGGCGAAATTTGGCACAAATCGTCGGTACCAGGAGGCGATTCCAAGACATCTCCTCAGTTCCTTGACGGTCGTGGGCGGTTGCAGCTCTTTGATCGCAGCAATCTTGTTGGGATCCGTGTGAATCCCACCTTCGCTGACCTGGTGTCCCAAGTAGACGATGCTTTTCTGGAAAAAGCTGCACTTGGCCTTGTTCAGGCGCAAGTTCGCATTCCGCAGTCTCCGGAACACCTCTCGAAGGTTGTCCAAGTGTTCCTTGAACGATCGCCCTACGACGATCATATCGTCGAGGTACGCGAACGCATGCGGCTCCATGTCCGGTCCGATGACTCCGTCCAACGCGCGTTGAAATGTTGCCGGGGCTGAATGCAACCCAAACGGCATCACCTTCCAGTGGAAGAGACCTCGGCCGGGCACCCTGAATGCGGTGTACTCTCGGCTGCTCCGGGCCATATGTATCTGCCAATACCCACTCTTCAGATCCAATGTGGAGATGAACTTCGCATCCTTGAGCTTCTCCAAGATATGGTTGATCCGCGGCAGTGGGTATGCGTCCGGAATGGATTTCGCGTTGAGCTGGCGATAATCCACGCACATCCGCATCTCTCCGGTCTTCTTCCCTACGAGTACAATCGGTGCACTGTATGGGCTCCTGGGTGGTTCAATCCTACCATCTCGCAGAAGCTCATCAACTTGCTCGTTGATGATCTTCTGCATGGCCGGATTCTTCGGGTAGTACCTCTGCTTGATAGGGTACGCATCTCTCATGGTGATGGTGTGCTCCGCGATGTGCGACACCCCCATCAGCCCATCAAATTTGGCCAGCTCAGACTGTAGGAAGGCCTCCACCTGTTCCTCGTCGGACGCTGCTCCAGTTTCCTGCGCCGCGGCGCCTCGCAATGCAGCGTGGCTAGGCGTAGGCCGTCTCCTACGGCGCCTACGCTTGCCTTGAGCTGCTAGGGTAACTCGGCTCTCGTCTTCGCCTGTTTCCCTCGTGCCTTCCTCTGTTCCCGGGTTGTTCGCCACGTTTTGAAGATCCGGCTGCTTCTCTACGCTCTGTTCGTCTTGTACTCCGCTTTGATTTCCTTCGCATTGTTCCTGCAATTTCTCTTGCGTCTTTTGTCGTTTCCTTTGTTGATACTCTCTGTCATGTTCGCTGCTCTGTCCATCTGTATTCCTGGGTTGTTGGAACGGTTTCAGCCGCCGCGCGGTGGGACAAACCGGTGGTAAGACCGCGGCCTTACTATTTGCTTGCGCTACTGCTTCCTCCGTTGCCCGGCGAGTTGTTCCGGCCGTCGGGGTTGTCTCCTCCGGTGTACTTTGGAGGCGCAATCGTGCTTGCCCGCACTCGAGGGTGGCCTCGATGCCGCACAGGAAGTCCATGCCGAGGATTACGTCATCCAAGATGACCGGTAGAACCAGCATCGGTATGATCGTCTCCTTCTGTCCGAGCTGGACACGCACTCGTAACGCTCGTGTTACTTCCCTCGACGATCCGTCAGCCAACTTGATACGGACCAGCGCCGTCCACTCGTTATCGGGCGTACTCAGCCGGGTAGCCATACGCTCACTTATGAAGCTGCGTGTAGCTCCGGTGTCGATCGTGGCATCCGTCGTCAAATCTTCAATTTTGACGAATGCGATGACACGACCACTGCCGCACCGCATCGGTACTACTTCTGGGGACCTTGAGGCTGCGTCTCCGACTGGTTCCCCATCGGTTGAAGACGCGAAGCATTTCCCGCCTGGTCCCGCCGGCAGCAGTCCATAGTGCGCACGTCACGCCGTCCACAGTCCCAGCAGAAGAGGACCCTGTCGTTGCGGCAGTTCGTCTGCACGTGTCCAGGCTGCGCGCAGTTGTAGCACAGGCGTTGCGTATTGCTCCTTGTGGGTTCCGGCGCCGCCGCGGCTCCGTTCACCAATGGAGTGGTTCCGCCCTCGCTCGCGGCCGGAATTGGTGTCGATCTCGGTTGCTGATCGCTTCTCCGTTGCTCTGGATATCTGGGTCCTCGCTGCCGTTGTAATCCCTTGGTAGTCTCGTAGGTCGTAATCAACTGGCTCAGCTGGGCCAGAGTCTCGAACTCGTGACGCCGTGTGAACAGCTGGTACTCGGGCAGCAGGTTGTCGTAGATCCTCTCTAGCTCCTGCTCCCGAGTGTATTTGGCGCGTTGCATCATGGTTCGTAACTCCAGGGTGTAATCGCGGAACGGCTCGCCTTGTCGTTGTACGCGACTTCGTATCCCGTCCTCCAGTCGTTGGAAATAACGCGGGGGTAAGAAAAAATCCATGAATTCTTGTTTGAGTTTTTCCCACGTGGCTCGGTAAAGGCGGTTCATTTGGAACCAGTCCTCGGCCTGTCCCGACAGCGTGTTCGCGATCGCCTGTGGCAGCTGTTGTACGTTGATTTGGTACATTTCAGCCAGCGGTGCACACGGTCTGCCAGTTCGTAAGGCTCCATCCTCATGTAGCCGGCTCCAGTCATACCGCTCGTGGCCGAGGCTCTCGCCGCGAAGTTTGGAACGGGCAACGTGGTTACGGCCGCTGTGTTTGCAGCGCGGCGCGTATCCGCTCCGGGCATCGGGGACACGTCCTCTGTGTTCTGGTCCTTGGGCACTGGTGACGGGCCACAGGACCGAACCTCCTTGACGTCAGGGGTGGGCGCGGTGGCTAGGCTAGTCTCCAGGTCTAGCATACGCTGCAGCTGCTCCTTTGACAAGTCGCCCTGGTTTATGACTGCTACCAGGCGACTGCGCATCTCCTCCACTGTACCGCTGTTGTCCAATCCTAGTTCCTTTAAGATTGCCTGCAGCTCACTCTTGCGACGAAAGGCGATCCACTGTGTTCCCATGTCGTTTTTTTTTTCGAAAAAATATTTATTTTTCACGTTGCTCGAGAAGTTTTATTTAAAAAATTTTATTTAAGTAATGAAGGAATCCTTTTGAATTTCTTTCAAGGATTCTTCCCTTGCTTTACTTTAAGTCGCGACCGATGTTACTTGTTTGAGTGTCCGCACTCAACTGCCTGCCTCGGTATTCGGCACCGAGTCTTATAGTACCTGGTCTCGGTGGTGTCACCAGCCAGGTTGCGCCGGCGCAAGGAAAAAAACGTCAAGCAGTGAGGAAAAAAAAATACAGCTAAAGTTGGCGCAAACGCCCGCGTGCGCAGTAATTTATCAAACGTGTACCGTCTGTACCCCAGACTTTAAGAAGTTATCTATGTTTACGCTGAAAATGGCTTTAAATAGAATTTTAAATTGGATGTATAAAAATTAGATAACAAACAGTAAAAGATGAACTATGTAAATTTGAATAATGAAGTTATATCGATAGTTGAAATAAATCGATGTATTCTAGCTTAAGATATTGTCACGATCGTGTATATCGAAAAGGCACGCCCATCTCTATTGAAAAGAAATAAAGCATTCTAGATTTTGTCTTCGTTAAGAGCAGCAGCATTTGTAAAAATACTTTTTATCTCGTTTTGACGAGCACTCTTAAGAAGAGCGAAAACATTTGGCGCCCGAGCAGGGACTTCTTGGAAAAGGTCCGAACCGCTTCTACCTCAGGAGCAACAAAGAAGTTATATCTGGAAGCTGGAATCAATTGAGGAAGCCATAGAAGTTGGAATCAAACTGTGAGTTCTTTTCTGTATTGTAGCCGGTATTGTTGGCCAAGTGTGCATATTGCTAATTCGGTGCAGTTAAGTTAAAAGAAGCTAAATAAAAAGTTACACATTATCGTATGTGTACATAGGTCCAATTGGTGTATTCCTAAATATTGTACAGTGGCTTTAGAACTGTGAAAAAATTATTGTTCACATGTATGTATGTATGTCAGTACACATATTAAAAAGAGCACTTGCATGCACATACATATATATCGAGCTGTGCAGTGAACAGCAAGTCAAAGAAAAAGGTACAGTTTAACCTTGATTTGACAGTTGAAATAGAAAGAGCATCAGCGACGCAAGAACAAACGGTACTTACAAGCGAGCATGTATGTACATATGTACATGCATACTGAAGCGAAAAGAGAATTAGATAAAAGTAACGGTTGTTTATTGAGTTGTCTGCTGTTACCCCAATCTTTGGTTTCTAAAGAGATCTGCCAAAAATTAAATACAGATTTAGTGCACGAATGCTTGCAGAGTCATTGAATTAGAGTTTAAATAATTTTTATGCTTGTTTGATAACGCTATAAATTAAATACAAGTGGAAAGTGATTTTAAGAGTTATTTTGTGAGTGCATAAAAATATATAATGGCGCCTAAACGAAATAAAGACTCTGAAATTCAAGTTGGCCGCGAAAGTTTAATAAATTCTTTGAAGCGAAACAAAGCATATGTTACGAACAACTACAATTCAATGACTGCCGCAGAGCTGGAGGCGCGTCTTGGTTTAGTTGAGTCAACCTTTACGCAGTTAAGTTCAATTCAAAATCTAATTGAACAGTCAGATGACGACGCCATTGAATTTGAAACGCGTCAAACTATTGAAGAATTGTATTGCGAAGTCAAGGCAAAAATTCTGAGTACATTAAGTAATAGAGGAAGGCATTCAGTTACCTCAGCTGACCCAGCTGCAAACTCTACCATGGTGAGTGTTTCTCGTATTTCCAAACTACCAAAGTTAACATTGCCTGTGTTTTCAGGAAAATTCACTGATTGGACAAGTTGGTTTAACGCGTTCACTACTTTGGTTGAATTAGACAATGAGATCGATGAGCTTTCCAAATTTATACATTTAAAAGGGTGTTTAGGCGCAGTCCCACTTAGAACAATAGAGTGTTTAGAATTGTCACCAGAAAATTATAAGAAAGCGCTGCAGTTGCTACGTGAACGATTTGAAAACAAGGCGATTATTGTACAATCGCACGTACACGAATTGTTTAACATTAAGCAGCTCAAGCAAGTTGATTCAAATGGCTTAGTTAGTTTAGTTGACTCTGTTAATTCACATTTGGGATCACTTCGATCTTTAGTCCGCGAAAGTGAAATGCTAGATGTGATAATTTTTCATCTCATTAGAGGAAAGCTAGATGAGGAATCGTTAGAAAAATGGGAAGCAGAGTATAACTGCTCAGAGCTGCCGTCTTGGAAATCATTAGCACAATTTATCTGCAATAGAGGTCAAAATTTAGCAGGAAGAGAAATTCGTAAGACAGTTTGTGTTCAAAATTCTAAGGGAGTGAACAAACGAACAAGCTTACCGACAACGACAACAATCAATGGCACAACGCAATGCTATAGTTGCTCAGGTCCACATCAGCTTAAGATGTGCCCGAAGTTTAAGGAATTAACAGCCTTACAACGATATCATGAAGTTAAAAAACAAAACTTGTGTCTGTTATGTTTTAGCAAGCGGCACCAAACTAAAGATTGCAGAGCGCCACGATGTTCCATCTGTAGCAAACCTCACCACTTGATGCTGCATAGAGAGTCAAGTGAGGTGAGAGATGCAAGCAGCAACACGGTTCAAGCTATTCCGAGTGCGTTGCACAGTTCACTTTTGTCTAACCAGGCATCAAGCTTTCTGGCTACTGGAGTGGTATTAGTAAAAGCTGCTAATGGACAGTTCCATTCATGTAGATGTGTGCTTGATTCAGGAAGCCAGTTAAATTTTGTGACAGAAAGGCTCGCTGACAAGCTGAAACTTAACGTAAGCGCAGTGCGCTACTCTCTTAACGGAATAGGAAACGCTAAATCGAACACTTTAGGAGAAGTCGATGCAACGTTTAAATCTCAAGTAACAAGTTTCTCAGCAACGGAAAGATTCTGCGTGTTACCTGAAATAACTGAGTACAATCCAGAGAACACAGCATCTCTAGGATTTTCTATTCCTAGAAAGCTTAAATTGGCGGACCCAGAGTTTGAATCTGCAAGGCAGATCGATATGCTAATAGGAGTCAACTTGTTCTTTAAACTGATTATAGCAGGCCAGATCAAAATGGGGGAAAACAAGCCAGTGTTGCAGAAATCTTTGTTAGGTTGGATTGTGGTGGGTGAATGCGGACCAATTGACAACGCAGCATTGATTTGCAATGCTGGAAATATCAACAAACAAGAAGCAATCAAATTGCACAACATCGTAGAAAAGTTTTGGCAAACAGAAGATGTTCCCAAGCCGTCAAGCAAGTTTAGTAAAGAAGAGCAGATTTGTGAGAATCACTTCGCTAGTACAGTAAAATTATCCTCAGCCAATCGTATAATTGTAAAGTTACCCTTCAAAGAGCCTAAAATAGAATTAGGCGAGTCCTACAACATTTCGCTCGGAAGATTTCTTAATCTGGAGAAGAAGCTGGATAGAAACCCTGAGTTGAAAAAGGACTATACAGCCTTTATAGAAGAATACCGAAGCTTAGCTCACTTAGAAGAAGTAACAGCTGATGAGAGTTGCAAGGTTAAATACTTTATGCCTCATCATCCAGTGATACGACCAGACAGTGCGACAACCAAACTGAGAGTTGTGTTCGATGCGTCTTGTAAGACTTCTAATGGAGTATCGTTAAATGAGACCATGTTAGTAGGACCAACGTTGCAGCCAGTTCTCTTTGAAACTTTAATACGTTTTCGGTTTTATAGATACGCTTTAACTGCGGATATCTCGAAAATGTATAGGCAGATTTTGGTAGATCCCGATGACTGTAACTGGCAATGCATTTTATGGCGTCAGAACCGGAGTGCAGAGATCAAGATTCTTAGACTCAAAACCGTAACATACGGTACCAACTCAGCACCATTTCTGGCAGTTCGCTGCTTATACTATCTAGCAGAACGTTTTGGTAGTCAATATCCCCTTGCTAAAGCAGCTGTAATGGCGAACTTTTATATGGACGACATGCTTTGTGGAGCAGAATCCAAAAGTGAGCTCGAAAACTTAAAACAAGAAGTGACTGAATTACTTAAAAGAGGAAGTTTTGAACTTCATAAATGGCGCACTAATTGTAGGTCCGCTATGGACGATACCGAATGTGCTGAGCCATTAGAATTAAAAATAACTGACACGGCAAAGACTCTCGGAATTTATTGGAATTCAATGCTGGATCAATTTAGCTTTGCATACAATGCACAAAACAGTGTTACAATAACAAAAAGAGTAGTACTTTCTGAATTAGCCCAACTCTTTGATCCACTAGGTTTTTTGTGCCCGGTTTTAATTTTAGGAAAAATATTCATGCAAGAGCTTTGGTTGCTCAAGCAGGGATGGGATGAAGAACTGCCTCCCAGTTACTCGCTTCAGTGGCAAAAATATAGGAATGAATTAAATAAGGTGCAGGAATGTTTCTTAACTCGAAGTGTAGTGCCAGTTAACGATGAAATCTCCACTTTAGAGCTACATGGCTTTTCAGATGCATCTTGCCGAGCCTATGGTGCGGCAATATATGCACGAGTTGTTGACATCAACGGATCTATAACAGCCAAATTGGTGACTGCAAAGTCCAAGGTGTCACCAGTTAGAGCAGTATCATTGCCGCGCTTAGAGCTGGAAGGTGCAAAACTGCTCGTTCAGCTAATGACAAAAATAAAGTCATGTGTACCTCTTCCAGTACATCGCACGAGTTATTTCACAGACTCTACAATTGTACTAAATTGGATAAGCTCACAAGCCAGTAGATGGACCACGTTCGTTGCAAACAGGGTCGCGTTAATTCAAGAACTGTCCAGTATACAGGATTGGTACAAAGTCGACACAAAACTCAATCCAGCAGACATAGTGTCTCGGGGTATGCACACTTCTGATTTGAAGGATTCAGAGCTATGGTGGCAAGGTCCAAAGTTCCTGAAATTAGCTATTGATCAGTGGCCTACTATGCAGTGGCGAAGTTCAGAGGAATTGCCAGAGCAACGAACATCAAAATTTTCACTAATAGCAACCACTTCGTCCAATTACGAGGATATAATTAGACCGTGCAAATTTGTTAAAAGTTTTACTAAATTGACTCGAGTTTTTGCTTATATATTTCGCTGGCGGCGCAAATTATTAAAGGTTGAATCAACTAAAACTAGGATCGTGACTACAGCGGAATTAAAAGGCGGTTTAAAATACATAATATTTAACATTCAGCATCTGTATTTTTTTGAAGAAATCTCTAAGCTACAAAAAGGTGAAGTTATTCGATCTCCGAAGATACAAGGGCTTAACCCATTTATTGATAAATCAAACGGAATTGACATTGTAAGAGTAGGAGGTAGACTTTCTCAAGCCAATGTACCATATGAAGTGAAACACCCTATCTTATTGCCTAATAGTCATATTGTAATCAACACATTGTTTGAACATGTACACCGAATTAATATGCACGCTGGAGCACATGCGATATGTGCTTTTGTGCGTCAGGAATACTGGGTTATCAATGCTAGAAAAGTGGCTCGCAGAACGATTCGTAACTGTATTGCCTGCTTCCGTCAACGGCCACAACTGGCCAGTCAAATCATGGGCGCACTTCCAGCAAATCGAGTGCAAGTCGGCGCACACCCATTCGAACGAGCTGGATTAGACTTCGCAGGACCCTTGTGGATGCACTATAATCAGCGAGGACGCAAGCCCACAAAGGTGTACTTATGCGTCTTTGTATGTTTTCTTACAAAGGCCTGTCATCTGGAACTGGTGTCGGATTTGAGCTCGAGTGCCTTCATTGCGGCGCTTAAACGATTCTTTGCTCGACGTGGGCTCAGCGCCGAATTATCTTGCGATAATGCAACCAATTTTGTGGGAGCTGCAAGGGAGCTGAGTGCGCAAGCGGATCAGTTGTGGATGGACAAGGAGCGAATTATCAATCATTGCAGTAATTTGGGAGTAAAATTTCGTTTCATCCCTCCCCGCTCACCCCACTTTGGTGGCTTATGGGAGAGCGCTGTAAAAGTGGCAAAGCAACTTATACTTCGCTGTTTCAATGGAGCTTCACTGAATTATGAAGAGCTGTCTACGGCCATAACACAAGTGGAAGCAGTAATGAATTCAAGACCGCTTCATCCGATGTCGTCTGATCCGAATGATCTTGAAGCCTTAACGCCTGGACACTTCTTAGTTGGACGACCTCTCAACTCATTGATAGAGCGATGTGACGACTCTATAATTAAACTGTCAATGACGAATCGATGGAAACGGATTGTTGCAGTTCATCATTCGTTTTGGCAGCGGTGGTCACAAGAGTACCTCAGTCTGCTGCAGCAACGCAGCAAATGGAATTCGAGCTGCAATAACATTGAAAAAGGCATGCTGGTTCTCATCGCAGAAGACAACACACCCCCAGGACGCTGGACTTTAGGTCGTATTCAAGAGTGTCATGCTGGCAAGGATAAAGCGGTACGCGTTGTAACAATCAAAACTAAGACAGGATTGTTTAAGCGCAATATACATAAAATTTGCCCGCTACCGATTGAAGCTGCATCTTAGGCTTGCGTTGGAAGGAGCTTCCAAGGCCGGGAGTATGTTTACGCTGAAAATGGCTTTAAATAGAATTTTAAATTGGATGTATAAAAATTAGATAACAAACAGTAAAAGATGAACTATGTAAATTTGAATAATGAAGTTATATCGATAGTTGAAATAAATCGATGTATTCTAGCTTAAGATATTGTCACGATCGTGTATATCGAAAAGGCACGCCCATCTCTATTGAAAAGAAATAAAGCATTCTAGATTTTGTCTTCGTTAAGAGCAGCAGCATTTGTAAAAATACTTTTTATCTCGTTTTGACGAGCACTCTTAAGAAGAGCGAAAACAATCTACGATCCCTATGCTTGCTTCGTTGTACTAGTTTTCTAGAAAACACGTGTACAGCCTGTCCTACAAACTTTTAAAAAAAAATCAATGTTCCCTATGCTTGCCATGATACCCTATTTAAAACATGCTCTACCCCTTGCCTAGTTCTGCGGTTCTCCGTGCTTGTCTGATATAACCTGACAATCTACCTATGTGGGTCTTTAATCCACTTAAAGATGTTAAAATTTTCCATTTCTAAATGTCTAGTCTTAGTAGTCCCTGCTCGGGCGCCATCTGTAAAGATGTTTTCTCGGGCTAGGGTACAACTCTCAGTCTAGCCAGGGTCTTTACAGCAAAATTTATAAATGACTAGGACCACTAAGACGTTTAGAAAGAGAGAGAGAGGGGGTCACTGGCAGATTAGAAAAGCTGAGACAAATGTCGGACACAGCGAACACGCCCTTTTCACGCCCTTTCCTGTTAGAATACGCTCTTGTACCCGCTTGTCAACTAACGTCCACTCTCGCCCACGATTGGTCGTTTCCGCCGTTACGGAACGCCCGTGACCGCAAATACCTTCGCCTGTGCTCCCACAAGTCGCCTCGGTGGTGTATTGCACCACACCGCAACTCGTCTCTGAACACAAGTTCCCGTATTCGCTTGTCAACTAGCGATCACTCACAGCACACAGACACATACGGGCGCACACGCGAAATTTCCTGCGAACACGTTTTCGAAGGAAAGTTTCCAAAAATATTGAACGCGAGTTTTAGTTAAAACGCCTATGCATTATTGATTGTTTATTTCCTTTTCTTCACAAGTTTCGTTTCCTTATTCTATTACAAAATATTCACTTAACTGTCCCTGCCTCTCTGTGTCCCTACCTACTTCGCACCATACGTTGCTTCTTTTTACTTTGCTTTCTTCTTTTGTTTTTTTGCACTGCTTACCTCGTTTCTTCTTCTACAGTGTCCCTGTCCATTGTCCTTTTTTTGTATCCTTGCTTCCTTGTTTTTTTTAACTTTGGTCACTTTTATTTTTCTTCCTTTTTTTTGCTTAAGAGAGGTTCTGACTGGCCTCGTCCAGTCGCCTGGCACTTCTGTCTCGTGGCCTAATTTTGCAGCCTCGATTTCGACGCTTTCCGTCCGCTGCTGCCCGGCGCTGTCCGCGGTCGCTGCCTGGGCGGCGCTGCCCGCGGTCGCTACCCGCGGTCGCTGCCTATGCTCGGCCGATCATGCTTCGGCTCGTGTCGCTTTACTTGCGAACTTGCCGTTTTGCCTAGCCTGGCGCCCTGCATGCCTAGATCGGCACGCGACTTGTAGCTTTGCCTAGTTCGGCTTGCGACTTGTCGCCTGCATCGATCTGTTCGTGCGTTTCTGCTGCGTCGGCTTCGTGCTGCCTGCATGCTTCTGCTCGCCTCGCTCTGCTCGCTTCGCTCTGCTCGTCTGCTTTTGCTCGCTTCGGTCTGCTTCTGGAATTTTTCGGGCGCCGTTACACATGCGTCGCAAAATTTGTCGAGACGCCGTTACTTGTGTGCATGGGCGCCGACCAACGGGCGTTTGCGTATAGTCTGCACCCCGCGGGCTTGCACTTGCCTATGCCCCTGCCTATGTCTCGCCTATGCTTTGTCTATGTCTTTGCCTACGTCTATGTCTTTGCCTTTGCCTTTGCTTGCTACCCATTATATGGAAACCCATGGGGTATTATAAACTTAAAGGTATTTTACTTCATTTTAAACTTAACTAAATAACTATTGTGACGCGTTTCATACGTCGTCACCCCCCCCCCCCCTTACTTCTCCGGGGGTTGAGGTAAATATATAAAAAACGAAAGAGAAAATGAAGGTCCAGCCTTCTAATATTATGTGGCTTCCGCCGTTACGTCTCACTGGCCCCGCTCGGTGACGGTCACCGCTCCTCGGCCGTTGATGCGTACCCGGAAGCGTACGCCGTCTCCGTCCGCCAACACCGACGCTGGCTTGCGGGGGTGTCGCTCCAACTGCGTTTGCACCCGCTCTACCACCCGGCGAGGCAAACGGTGGTCGAAGGTGGGCACTCGCCATTCTCGTGGCGCGAGGACCCACTGCTCCGGGTGCTTCCGCCCGGTAATGGGCAACCTCTCGGCCCGCAACATTGCTAATAAGGCCTCTCCGACCTCCGCCCGTTGATCAATAATGGGACGCGCGGGTGGCCACACCGAATCCTCCTCCTCCTCCTCCTCAGAGGACGATGGGAACGGTCCGGCCCGCACCTTCATGTAAGCACTCTCCCCTTTGAGTATTCCCTTTAGGGGGGGCGGTGTGAGGATGCGCCAAATACGTGCTGGGGGGAAGACCGGCCCGTCTCCCATCGCACAAGCCCGGCTTGTAGTGGGTCCTTCTTCTTCGGGTGGCCCACCCGACTCTGTCTTGCGAACGGTCGGCGCAGGCGGTATGCCATAGCTGCTCGCCTCGCTGATTGGGCTGAACCGGCCCAACTCTTCGGGGTAACTCTCGACTTCTGGCGTTTCGGCGACACCGGCGAGGCAGTGACCCGCAAATCCTCGAGCCGCGATCAGGTCGTTTTCACGCGCAAACCACTCCTCCGTCTCCATGACGTCGTTGGGGTGGTCGGCGGGTGGCTGCTCGGTGCTAGGCGCCAACCAGTCCGGGAACCACACCTCGGTTTCGGTGGAATCGGCGCTGGTGGTCCCAGGCTGCGGTACGAGTGGTGGCATGCCTTCCAGGTCCCATCCCTCGAACATGATGTCGAGGACCCCCTCATCCGCCGGTCGCTGTTCTGGTGAGAACCAGTCGCGGACCAGTTCGAGGCTATGAATTACAAATGAGTTATTTCAGGAGTGTTCACCTGATAGGTCATAGTGGGTGCAAAGTTAAAAGGTCCCTACCCAACATGGTGCGTCTAAGGCCTACGTCTATGTCTTAATAACTAACCTGCATATCCGCTTATTTAAGTCTCCCCTTGCCCCCCAGATACCTGGTGACCTCCGCTGGAGTGTTCTCCTTCGAAGTACGCCTTCAGGTCGTTCAATCCGGCGTTGCGTCGTTGCTTCGTCTTAACCTCCTGCAGCCGTAAGATTGTAGGCGAAGTATACATCAGTACTCTGTAAGGACCGTCATAACGAGGTGCGAGTTTGGCGGCAAATCCGTCGACTGCTTTCGACAAGTGATGTTGTCGCAGCAGGACGAGATCGCCGATGGCTGGCTTCCATTCTCGGCGACGCAGGTTATAGTGCCGTCCTTGGATCGCACTCGCTTGCTGCGCATTCTCGGCCACGGTCTTGTGTACTTCCTGTAGGTGTCGTTCCTTGTCCTCCGGTGTTCTAGATTCCGTTCGGATGATTGGAGTCACTTCCTCGTAAAGTGCTCCAGGCGACCGCGGCTCGCGACCCTGCACTAAATACGCCGGACTAAATCCAGTGGTGTCCGAGGCACTGGTATTTATCGCCAGGCTAATTTCGGGCAGGTGCTCGTCCCACGTCCGCTGTTCGCCCTGGTTTATGACTGCTACCAGGCGACTGCGCATCTCCTCCACTGTACCGCTGTTGTCCAATCCTAGTTCCTTTAAGATTGCCTGCAGCTCACTCTTGCGACGAAAGGCGATCCACTGTGTTCTCATGTCGTTTTTTTTTCGAAAAAATATTTATTTTTCACGTTGCTCGAGAAGCTTTATTTAAAAAATTGTATTTAAGTAATGAAGGAATCCTTTTGAATTTCTTTCAAGGATTCTTCCCTTGCTTTACTTTAAGTCGCGACCGATGTTACTTGTTTGAGTGTCCGCACTCAACTGCCTGCCTCGGTATTCGGCACTGAGTCTTATAGTACCTGGTCTCGGTGGTGTCACCAGCCAGGTTGCGCCGGCGCAAGGAAAAAAACGTCAAGCAGTGAGGAAAAAAAAATACAGCTAAAGTTGGCGCAAACGCCCGCGTGCGCAGTAGTTTATCAAACGTGTACCGTCTGTACCCCAGACTTTAAGAAGTTATCTACGTTCCCTATGCTTGCTTCGTTGTACTAGTTTTCTAGAAAACACGTGTACAGCCTGTCCTACAAACTTTAAAAAAAAAATCAATGTTCCCTATGCTTGCCATGATACCCTATTTAAAACATGCTCTACCCCTTGCCTAGTTCTGCGGTTCTCCGTGCTTGTCTGATATAACCTGCCAATCTACCTATGTGGGTCTTTAATCCACTTAAAGATGTTAAAATTTCCCATTTCTAAATGTCTAGTCTTAGTAGTCCCTGCTCGGGCGCCATCTGTAAAGATGTTTTCTCGGGCTAGGGTACAACTCTCAGTCTAGCCAGGGTCTTTACAGCAAAATTTATAAATGACTAAGACCACTAAGACGTTTAGAAAGAGAGAGAGAGGGGGTCACTGGCAGATTAGAAAAGCTGAGACAAATGTCGGACACAGCGAACACGCCCTTTTCACGCGTACACGTGGCCCGTGTCTTCCACGTGTACTCGTGAACGACGCAGAAGAGTGTTTTCACCGTACCTGACACTTTGGCCGCGTTTTCGCTGTGCATCTGGTCGGCTGCAGGCCGTGGGGGAACGCTCGTGACTACGGGTACTGCCGCCTGCACTCTCACAAATCGCTCGGTGGTGTATTGCACCACGCCACACTTGTGAACGCACGCTCCTGTACCCCGCGTCAACTATCGTTCACTCACGACACGACCTGCGACTGACCGTTCATCGTACGGAACGTCCGTGACCGCAGGTACTTTCGCTTATGTTCCCACAGGTCGCTCGGTGGTGAATTGCACCAGCCCGCAGCCCGTTAGAACACGCTCTTGTACCCGCTTGTCAACTAACGTCCACTCTCGCCCACGATTGGTCGTTTCCGCCGTTACGGAACGCCCGTGACCGCAAATACCTTCGCCTGTGCTCCCACAAGTCGCCTCGGTGGTGTATTGCACCACACCGCAACTCGTCTCTGAACACAAGTTCCCGTATTCGCTTGTCAACTAGCGATCACTCACAGCACACAGACACATACGGGCGCACACGCGAAATTTCCTGCGAACACGTTTACGAAGGAAAGTTTCCAAAAATATTGGGGGGTGTGAGGATGCGCCAAATACGTGCTGGGGGAAGACCGGCCCGTCTCCCATCGCACAAGCCCGGCTTGTAGTGGGTCTTTTTTCTTCGGGTGGCCCACCCGACTCTGTCTTGCGAACGGTCGGCGCAGGCGGTATGCCATAGCTGCTCGCCTCGCTGATTGGGCTGAACCGGCCCAACTCTTCGGGGTAACTCTCGACTTCTGGCGTTTCGGCGACACCGGCGAGGCAGTGACCCGCAAATCCTCGAGCCGCGATCAGGTCGTTTTCACGCGCAAACCACTCCTCCGTCTCCATGACGTCGTTGGGGTGGTCGGCGGGTGGCTGCTCGGTGCTAGGCGCCAACCAGTCCGGGAACCACACCTCGGTTTCGGTGGAATCGGCGCTGGTGGTCCCAGGCTGCGGTACGAGTGGTGGCATGCCTTCCAGGTCCCATCCCTCGAACATGATGTCGAGGACCCCCTCATCCGCCGGTCGCTGTTCTGGTGAGAACCAGTCGCGGACCAGTTCGAGGCTATGAATTACAAATGAGTTATTTCAGGAGTGTTCACCTGATAGGTCATAGTGGGTGCAAAGTTAAAAGGTCCCTACCTAACATGGTGCGTCTAAGGCCTACGTCTATGTCTTAATAACTAACCTGCCTATCCGCTTATTTAAGTCTCCCCTTGCCACCCAGATACCTGGTGACCTCCGCTGGTGTGTTCTCCTTCGAAGTACGCCTTCAGGTCGTTCAATCCGGCGTTGCGTCGTTGCTTCGTCTTAACCTCCTGCAGCCGTAAGATTGTAGGCGAAGTATACATCAGTACTCTGTAAGGACCGTCATAACGAGGTGCGAGTTTGGCGGCAAATCCGTCGACTGCTTTCGACAAGTGATGTTGTCGCAGCAGGACGAGATCGCCGATGGCTGGCTTCCATTCTCGGCGACGCAGGTTATAGTGCCGTCCTTGGATCGCACTCGCTTGCTGCGCATTCTCGGCCACGGTCTTGTGTACTTCCTGTAGGTGTCGTTCCTTGTCCTCCGGTGTTCTAGATTCCGTTCGGATGATTGGAGTCACTTCCTCGTAAAGTGCTCCAGGCAACCGCGGCTCGCGACCCTGCACTAAATACGCCGGACTAAATCCAGTGGTGTCCGAGGCACTGGTATTTATCGCCAGGCTAATTTCGGGCAGGTGCTCGTCCCACGTCCGCTGTTCCTCGCCTAAATATTGCGCCACCATGGTTTTAATGGTGCGGTTCGCCCTCTCGGTAGGATTTTGCTGTGGTGTGTACGGTGCGGTGTGTTGTAAGTCCATGCCCAGTTGTTTGCAGAAATTCACGAAGATCCGACTCGTGAACTGTGTCCCATTGTCGCAGACGAAGGTTTGGGGCACGCCGAACCTGGCCAAAATTCGTTCCCGGAACGAGCGCATCAGGTGAATCGCCGTTGCCTTCCGTAGTGGAACCAGTTCCACCCACTTCGAGAACGCGTCGAAAAATACAAAGAGCATGGTATTCCCGTGAGTAGAGCGTGGGAGTGGTCCCACGAAATCCGCGCACAGAACGTCGAAAGGTGCCTGTACCTGCCGGGTGTGCATCCGCCCTGGAGGTTTCAGTTGGCTCACCTTGAATTTCTGGCAGGTCTCGCATTTCTGAACGTATCGGGCTACGTCTCGAAAGAGCCCTGGCTAGGAGTATCGTTGACGGACCCGGTTCAGGGTTTTCCGTACTCCCTGATGTCCGGCGGCGGGTTGGTCGTGACACTCGCTAAGCACTCGCTGGCGTAATGGCTTGGGTACGCAAAGCTTCCACGGCGTGTAGTCCTCCTCGTCAGGTCGAAATCCTCCTCGTCTGTAAAGCTGGTCATGTTCCTTGATAAATTCCGGGTATTTCTCGGGTTCCTTCTCCAGAAGGTCCAGCATTCGTGTGATCCATGGACAAGGCAAGTTCTCCTGCGTGGCTTGCTGTAGCGTTTCTAATGGACGTCTGGACAACGCGTCCGCCACCACGTTCTGATCTCCCCGACGGTAATGCACGTTAAAGCGGAACTGCTGAAGTTCTAACGCCCAGCGCGCAATCCTTCCGGTGGGATTATCGATACTGTTTAGCCACTTGAGTGCCCGGTGGTCCGTGATGACATCGAACTCATATCCCTCGAGGTAACACCGCAACTTCCGAATTGCCCACACGATAGCCAAGCACTCCTTCTCTATGGTGGAGTAACGGCTCTCGGCTCCGGAAAGGCATCGACTCGCGTAAGCAATGACTCGTTCGGTGCCTTGTATCTGCTGAGTTAGTACCGCGCCAAGTCCAACGTCGCTTGCGTCCGTTTGGAGCGTGAATCGCTCGCTGAAGTCCGGGCAGGCCAGTACCGGTGCTTCCGTGAGGCTCGTCTTCAACGCCTCGAATGCCCTCTGCTGATCCTCGCTCCACGTCCATCGGCAACCCTTTTTCAGCAGTGCTGACATGGGTTGCACCAAAGTGGCGAAATTTGGCACAAATCGTCGGTACCAGGAGGCGATTCCAAGACATCTCCTCAGTTCCTTGACGGTCGTGGGCGGTTGCAGCTCTTTGATCGCAGCAATCTTGTTGGGATCCGTGTGAATCCCACCTTCGCTGACCTGGTGTCCCAAGTAGACGATGCTTTTCTGGAAAAAGCTGCACTTGGCCTTGTTCAGGCGCAAGTTCGCATTCCGCAGTCTCCGGAACACCTCTCGAAGGTTGTCCAAGTGTTCCTTGAACGATCGCCCTACGACGATGATATCGTCGAGGTACGCGAACGCATGCGGCTCCATGTCCGGTCCGATGACTCCGTCCAACGCGCGTTGAAATGTTGCCGGGGCTGAATGCAACCCAAACGGCATCACCTTCCAGTGGAAGAGACCTCGGCCGGGCACCGTGAATGCGGTGTACTCTCGGCTGCTCCGGGCCATAGGTATCTGCCAATACCCACTCTTCAGATCCAATGTGGAGATGAACTTCGCATCCTTGAGCTTCTCCAAGATATGGTTGATCCGCGGCAGTGGGTATGCGTCCGGAATGGATTTCGCGTTGAGCTGGCGATAATCCACGCACATCCGCATCTCTCCGGTCTTCTTCCCTACGAGTACAATCGGTGCACTGTATGGGCTCCTGGATGGTTCCTACCATCTCGCAGAAGCTCATCAACTTGCTCGTTGATGATCTTCTGCATGGCCGGATTCTTCGGGTAGTACCTCTGCTTGATAGGGTACGCATCCCTCATGGTGATGGTGTGCTCCGCGATGTGCGACACCCCCATCAGCCCATCAAATTTGGCCAGCTCAGACTGTAGGAAGGCCTCCACCTGTTCCTCGTCGGACGCTGCTCCAGTTTCCTGCGCCGCGGCGCCTCGCAATGCAGCGTGGCTAGGCGTAGGCCGTCTCCTACGGCGCCTACGCTTGCCTCGAGCTGCTAGGGTAACTCGGCTCTCGTCTTCGCCTGGTTCCCTCGTGCCTTCCTCTGTTCCCGGGTTGTTCGCCACGTTTTGAAGATCCGGCTGCTTCTCTACGCTCTGTTCGTCTTGTACTCCGCTTTGATTTCCTTCGCATTGTTCCTGCAATTTCTCTTGCGTCTTTTGTCGTTTCCTTTGTTGATACTCTCTGTCATGTTCGCTGCTCTGTCCATCTGTATTCCTGGGTTGTTGGAACGGTTTCAGCCGCCGCGCGGTGGGACAAACCGGTGGTAAGACCGCAGCCTTACTATTTGCTTGCGCTACTGCTTCCTCCGTTGCCCGGCGAGTTGTTCCGGCCGTCGGGGTTGTCTCCTCCGGTGTACTTTGGAGGCGCAATCGTGCTTGCCCGCACTCGAGGGTGGCCTCGATGCCGCACAGGAAATCCATGCCGAGGATTACGTCATCCAAGATGACCGGTAGAACCAGCATCGGTATGATCGTCTCCTTCTGTCCGAGCTGGACACGCACTCGTAACGCTCGTGTTACTTCCCTCGACGATCCGTCAGCCAACGTGATACGGACCAGCGCCGTCCACTCGTTATCGGGCGTACTCAGCCGGGTAGCCATACGCTCACTTATGAAGCTGCGTGTAGCTCCGGTGTCGATCGTGGCATCCGTCGTCAAATCTTCAATTTTGACGAATGCGATGACACGACCACTGCCGCACCGCATCGGTACTACTTCTGGGGACCTTGAGGCTGCGTCTCCGACTGGTTCCCCATCGGTTGAAGACGCGAAGCATTTCCCGCCTGGTCCCGCCGGCAGCAGTCCATAGTGCGCACGTCACGCCGTCCACAGTCCCAGCAGAAGAGGACCCTGTCGTTGCGGCAGTTCGTCTGCACGTGTCCAGGCTGCGCGCAGTTGTAGCACAGGCGTTGCGTATTGCTCCTTGTGGGTTCCGGCGCCGCCGCGGCTCCGTTCACCAATGAAGTGGTTCCGCCCTCGCTCGCGGCCGGAATTGGTGTCGATCTCGGTTGCTGATCGCTCCTCCGTTGCTCTGGATATCTGGGTCCTCGCTGCTGTTGTAATCCCTTGGTAGTCTCGTAGGTCGTAATCAATTGGCTCAGCTGGGCCAGAGTCTCGAACTCGTGACGCCGTGTGAACAGCTGGTACTCGGGCAGCAGGTTGTCGTAGATCCTCTCTAGCTCCTGCTCCCGAGTGTATTTGGCGCGTTGCATCATGGTTCGTAACTCCAGGGTGTAATCGCGGAACGGCTCGCCTTGTCGTTGTACGCGACTTCGTATCCCGTCCTCCAGTCGTTGGAAATAACGCGGGGGTAAGAAAAAATCCATGAATTCTTGTTTGAATTTTTCCCACGTGGCTCGGTAAAGGCGGTTCACTCGGAACCAGTCCTCGGCCTGTCCCGACAGCGTGTTCGCGATCGCCTGTGGCAGCTGTTGTACGTTGATTTGGTACATTTCAGCCTTCTCTTCCAGATGCTCAATGAACCGCCACGGATCCGCTGCCGCCCCACTAAACGACACGCCCCAGCGGGGCACACGGTCTGCCAGTTCGTAAGGCTCCATCCTCCTGTAGCCCGCTCCAGTCATACCGCTCGTGGCCGAGGCTCTCGCCGCGAAGTTTGGAACGGGCAACGTGGTTACGTCCGCTGTGTTTGCAGCGCGGCGCGTATCCGCTCCGGGTATCGGGGACACGTCCTCTGTGTTCTGGTCCTTGGGCACTGGTGACGGGCCACAGGACCGAACCTCCTTGACGTCAGGGGTGGGCGCGGTGGCTAGGCTAGTCTCCAGGTCTAGCATACGCTGCAGCTGCTCCTTTGACAAGTCGCCCTGGTTTATGACTGCTACCAGGCGACTGCGCATCTCCTCCACTGTACCGCTGTTGTCCAATCCTAGTTCCTTTAAGATTGCCTGCAGCTCACTCTTGCGACGAAAGGCGATCCACTGTGTTCCCATGTCGTTTTTTTTTTCGAAAAAATATTTATTTTTCACGTTGCTCGAGAAGTTTTATTTAAAAAATTTTATTTAAGTAATGAAGGAATCCTTTTGAATTTCTTTCAAGGATTCTTCCCTTGCTTTACTTTAAGTCGCGACCGATGTTACTTGTTTGAGTGTCCGCACTCAACTGCCTGCCTCGGTATTCGGCACCGAGTCTTATAGTACCTGGTCTCGGTGGTGTCACCAGCCAGGTTGCGCCGGCGCAAGGAAAACAAGAAAGCAAGGCTACCTTCGGCTTGCCGAAGGTTTCATACCCTTGCAGTTATACAAAATATAAAATATATTTGGATTGCTGCTGGTTTCTGTGGTATTTATTGAACAATTATAACAGTACATCGATTATATCATCCTCTTATAATTTCGAATACTCAGCCTCCTCACTACGACAAGGTCGCAATCCTCGAGGAGGAATATTTACAATACCTTAAACAACATTGCACATATATTCTTTATTTCCAATAATAAAATAAATTAATTAACTAAATATTTAAAAATAAATTATTTAATTAGTGATTATAGCGAAGGAACACGCTGCATGGTGACTATATGGAGTTTGATAAGTGATTGCGGCAGCACCGCTTACTGTGTTATCACAAAATATCCAATCAATTTGAGTTAAATGTTTTGTTGTTGGCACACTTTGTTGTTATTATTTAAAGTAGACTCGAGCTGATCAGTGGTTGTTGATCGGCAAATGTTAAAATCTCCTAATATTACCAATTTTGTATTATTTTCAGCTGACGTTAGCCTTTTAACATCATTTCTGATTTCATTTCGAAACCTTGTAATAGGAAAAGCTGCATTCATATAAACAACTATAACTATTGTATGCAAGTATTTAAATGTTATGGACTGGTATATATTTCTTACATTATCAACTGTAACTGCGTCACATAAGAATGTTATGTTTTCCGATATATTTTGTTTTGCATATATCAGAATACAATTCTTAGAAACAGCATTTGGTCGAATGTCTTTGTGTTGTAAAGGATCTGTTGGTCATAAAATCTAAATTTGGAAAGTTATCTTTCAAAAATGCATTTGAATAACAGCTATATGATTTTTTGTTTAACAACTACATGTAATAGTACTCAGATTTCCATAAAATTGCAACAAGAACCTTCATTAGGCCGATCGTTGATCGTTATAAGTTATAAAAGTTCGATTTGGATGTGGTAAGCCTGATAGCTATATCTTGAAATAAAACGAAAATCGGCCGATAGGCTCCATGACGGCTATACGATATATCAGTCCGATCTGGCCCGTTCCGACTTATTTACAGAGGGCAGAAATAAGAAGCTTCTGAGCAAAGTTTCATGAAGATAGCTCAATAACTGGGGGACTAATTTGCGTTGCAACAGACAGACGGACTGACTGATTGTTCCTATAACAGCTATAGAATATAAACGTCTAAGATATTTAAATGGAAAAACAAAGGGCGGGTTACTGTATAACATTAAAAAGTATTGATAATGTGCGGTATTTCCAAAAACAAAACAGGTTTGCATACAAAAACCCTGATTTCAGCCGATTGTTCCTATGGCAGCTATATGTTATAGTGGTCCGATTTTGATTTTTGACAGCACATTAAGAACGTAATAAGAATAAGATTTGCCAAATCTTGTTGCAATATCTTGAAAAACAACAAAAATCGGCCGATAGCTTCTATGACAGCTATACGATATATCGGTCCGATCGGGCTCGTTCCGACTTATTTACAGCCTACAGCAATAAGAAGCTTGTGTACCAAGTTTCATGAAGATAGCTCAAAAACTGAGAGACTAGTTTGCGTTGCAACAGACGGACGGACGCACGGACGGACGGACGGACAGACGGACATCCATTTTTAGACTCCTCTGGTGATGCTGATTCAGAATATATATACTTTATAGTGTCGGAGATGTCTCCTAAGGTGCGTTCCAAACTTCTGGCTAAAATTAATATACCCTCTGCAAGGGTATAAAAACGTCAAGCAGTGAGGAAAAAAAAATACAGCTTAAGTTGGCGCAAACGCCCGCGTGCGCAGTAGTTTATCAAACGTGTACCGTCTGTACCCCAGACTTTAAGAAGTTATCTACGTTCCCTATGCTTGCTTTGTTGTACTAGTTTTCTAGAAAACACGTGTACAGCCTGTCCTACAAACTTTTAAAAAAAAAATCAATGTTCCCTATGCTTGCCATGATACCCTATTTAAAACATGCTCTACCCCTTGCCTAGTTCTGCGGTTCTCCGTGCTTGTCTGATATAACCTGCCAATCTACCTATGTGGGTCTTTAATCCACTTAAAGATGTTAAAATTTCCCATTTCTAAATGTCTAGTCTTAGTAGTCCCTGCTCGGGCGCCATCTGTAAAGATGTTTTCTCGGGCTAGGGTACAACTCTCAGTCTAGCCAGGGTCTTTACAGCAAAATTTATAAATGACTAGGACCACTAAGACGTTTAGAAAGAGAGAGAGAGGGGGTCACTGGCAGATTAGAAAAGCTGAGACAAATGTCGGACACAGCGAACACGCCCTTTTCACGCGTACACGTGGCCCGTGTCTTCCACGTGTACTCGTGAACGACGCAGAAGAGTGTTTTCACCGTACCTGACACTTTGGCCGCGTTTTCGCTGTGCATCTGGTCGGCTGCAGGCCGTGGGGGAACGCTCGTGACTACGGGTACTGCCGCCTGCACTCTCACAAATCGCTCGGTGGTGTATTGCACCACGCCACACTTGTGAACGCATGCTCCTGTACCCCGCGTCAACTATCGTTCACTCACGACACGACCTGCGACTGACCGTTCATCGTACGGAACGTCCGTGACCGCAGGTACTTTCGCTTATGTTCCCACAGGTCGCTCGGTGGTGAATTGCACCAGCCCGCAGCCCGTTAGAATACGCTCTTGTACCCGCTTGTCAACTAACGTCCACTCTCACCCACGATTGGTCGTTTCCGCCGTTACGGAACGCCCGTGACCGCAAATACCTTCGCCTGTGCTCCCACAAGTCGCCTCGGTGGTGTATTGCACCACACCGCAACTCGTCTCTGAACACAAGTTCCCGTATTCGCTTGTCAACTAGCGATCACTCACAGCACACAGACACATACGGGCGCACACGCGAAATTTCCTGCGAACACGTTTACGAAGGAGTAAAATATTGAACGCGAGTTTTAGTTAAAACGCCTTGCATTATTGATTGTTTATTTCCTTTTCTTCACAAGTTTCGTTTCCTTATTCTATTACAAAATATTCACTTAACTGTCCCTGCCTCTCTGTGTCCCTACCTACTTCGCACCATACGTTGCTTCTTTTTACTTTGCTTTCTTCTTTTGTTTCTTTGCACTGCTTACCTCGTTTCTTTTTCTACAGTGTCCCTGTCCATTGTCCTTTATTTGTATCCTTGCTTCCTTGTTTTAACTTTTTTTCAGGTCCTTTTCACTTTTTTTTTAACTTTGGTCACTTTTATTTTTCTTCCTTTTTTTTTGCTTAAGAGAGGTTCTGACTGGCCTCGTCCAGTCGCCTGGCACTTCTGTCTCGTGGCCTAATTTTGCAGCCTCGATTTCGACGCTTTCCGTCCGCTGCTGCCCGGCGCTGTCCGCGGTCGCTGCCTGGGCGGCGCTGCCCGCGGTCGCTACCCACGGTCGCTGCCTATGCTCGGCCGATCATGCTTCGGCTCGTGTCGCTTTGCTTGCGAACTTGCCGTTTTGCCTAGCCTGGCGCCCTGCATGCCTAGATCGGCACGCGACTTGTAGCTTTGCCTAGTTCGGCTTGCGACTTCGTGCGTTCGTGCGTTTCTGCTGCGTCGGCTTCGTGCTGCCTGCATGCTTCTGCTCGCCTCGCTCTGCTCGCTTCGCTCTGCTCGCTTCGCTCTGCTCGTCGGCTTTTGCTCGCTTCGGTCTGCTTCTGGAATTTTTCGGGCGCCGTTACACATGCGTCGCAAAATTTGTCGAGACGCCGTTACTTGTGTGCATGGGCGCCGACCAACGGGCGTTTGCGTGTAGTCTGCACCCCGCGGGCTTGCACTTGCCTATGCCCCTGCCTATGTCTCGCCTATGCTTTGTCTATGTCTTTGCCTACGTCTATGTCTTTGACTTTGCCTTTGCTTGCTACCCATTATATGGAAACCCATGGGGTATTATAAACTTAAAGGTATTTTATTTAATTTTAAACTTAACTAAATAACTATTGTGACGCGTTTCATACGTCGTCACAGCTTGAACCAAATACTTGAGGAAAGACATCGCGATACTCTCAATAAGCCAGGCAGCGATTAAGTCAAAACTTGTACTAGATGTTACAACTTGGCTCGACAGACAAGGAGGAATATTATGTGACGAATTCTCTGTTTGAATATAATACGTGTAAACAAGTGTGGTTAAATGGTTGTTACGGAATTTGGAAATTGGACTAAGGGTATCTTACTGTCGGGCGCGCAATCTTTATTGACCGAAAAGTATAAGCAGCGAAGACTTTAAGAAACAAGACGACAATTTTCTGTCAAATTTCTCAATGGTTAAATAGCATACTAATATCCAGCATTTTTGAAAAGCGGTTGAAAATTACCTTTTGATCCATTCTTGTTGCTGTTTGAATTTTTTCAATACAATATTGGCCATTAGAGAACTCTTTTTTAGTGCTTGTAACAAACAGTGATCCGTTAATTGAACTTATTGTATGTGCCTCTTCAGGAAACGAATCTGGATCCAGGCGAAATTTGGGACAGTCCAATCCACTAAACACTCCAAATTCTAAAAATAAAGGCAAATAATGTGAATATGGGATACGTACAAATCCATTGTGTAAAACAAATGCCAGAAACAAGTTGGCTTTTTCTACCTTCCAAAGAATGGTCAAAAAGGGTACACTAACTTTGTGCAAATGTATGTAAATGGCACAAAAGCATCATAGGTAAAGTATAGTTATTCTTGCTAATGATCACTTGCCCAGTCGATTAAGTCTTGTCCGTTTGTTCGTCCTTACTTACTTACTGTATACCCGAAGCTTTTGATTTTTTTTTTTTCAGTTTTTATTACCACAAACAACTTGCCAGGTGGATCTGTATTCCAAATTGCAATGTGATCGGTCCAATAGCACAGAAGCTGTTCAAGTTAACGTGTTCAGTACTAATGTTCGGTACGGGCACTTTTTACACACGTCTCTGTTTGTGTAATGGAAAGCGCGTGGCACAAAAATTTGTTTTAGTAAGTTCAATTTATCTTTTCAGTGAACGGACGTGTTGTTTTTTGTGCGTTTCCATTTTCAAGTTTTTATTAAAAACAAGAAAGCAAGGCTACCTTCGGCTTGCCGAAGGTTTTATACCCTTGCAGTTATACTAAATAGTTATAAACGTTCGATATTGATGAAACTTTATTATTAAGGACACACTTAGATTTGGATGTGGTAATAGCTAAATCTTGAAATATAACGAAAATCGGCCGATAGGCTCCATGACAGCTATTATTTAAAGAGGGCAGAAATAAGAAGCTTGTGAGCAAAGTTTAATGAAGATAGCTCAATAACTGGGGGACTAATTTGCGTTGCAACAGACAGACGGACTGACTGATTGTTCCTATAACAGCTATAGATTTAAACGTCTGAGATATTTAAATGGAAAAACTAAGGGCGGGTTACTGTATAACATTAAAAAGTATTGATAATGCGCAGTATTTCCAAAAACAAAACAAAAACAAGAAAGCAAGGCTACCTTCGGCTTGCCGAAGGTATACCCTTGCAGTTATACAAAATATAAAATACATTTGGATTGCTGCGGGTTTCTGTTTGCATACAAAAACCCTGATTTCAGCCGATTGTTCCTATGGCAGCTATATGTTATAGTGGTCCGATTTTGATACAATTTTGACAGCACAATAAGGATGTAATAAGAATAAGATTTGCCAAATCTGGTTGCAATATCTTGAAAAACAACAAAAATCGGCCGATAGCTTCTATGACAGCTATACGATATATCGGTCCGATCTGGCTCGTTCCGACTTATTTACAGCCTACAGCAATAAGAAGCTTGTGTGCCAAGTTTCACCAAGATAGCTCAAAAACTGAGAAACTAGTTTGCGTTGCAACAGACGGACGGACGGACGGACAGACGGACATCCATTTTTCGACTCCTCTGGTGATGCTGATTCAGAATATATATACTTTATAGGTTCGCAGATGTCTCCTAAGGTGCGTTGCAAACTTCTGGCTAAAATTAATATACCCTCTGCAAGGGTATAACAAGAAAGCAAGGCTACCTTCGGCTTGCCGAAGGTTTAATAACCTTGCAGTTATACTATGGTAAATATAAAATACTTTTGGATTGCTGCTGGTTTCTGTTTACATACAAAAACCCTGATTTCAGCCGATTGTTCCTATGGCAGCTATATGTTATAGTGGTCCGATTTTGATACAATCCAGCAGGTTACAGCTACCAAGCGAAGTGAGCTGGATTCACTGGCCCGACGGCTGGAGGTGGGAACGAAATATGTTCGTTTATGCGTCAAAAGAAGACTGGATTCAGGGAACTGTTTGGAAGTTTTTGCAAACTTTCTGACCAATTCTCAGCGCTCGATTCGTCTTTCAATAACCTTAAGTTGAATGAATCCCCAAAGCGCGAAATCCACCCGATATGAAAAGTCTTCCGTTAGCGAAACCCAGCTCCCTCTAATTGACCAGCCAGACACGCTAGTGACCCAGCCGTTGTATCATTCACCAATCCCCTAATGGTAACGAGATCTGCGGCTCAATCGATTTCGCTTCCCGAAAATTTCATTGAGTGTGTGCAACCACTGATGCCCATAATTTCCGACAATTTCTTGTTGCCCGTGTCACACTTAATAGTTTTACCGAAGGAGTGTTCAAGTTCTAGATTACCAAAAGGCGCCTAAAAAGATTCTAGGTGTTCCACAACGGAAACAAATTTTTGTTTCCAGGCTTGCCCCTGACTACACATAAAATGGTGTAACGGCATATATTCAAGCAAAAATTCACGCGTTTTATATTAAAGTGGAAAAAGTCAAGTTTACTTATGAGAGGGACATATTATCCTTCAAAATAAGTGTCCCCAACGAACTCTTGGGCATTACATGATTGGCTCAATTTTGGCCGAGGTTCAAAACAAAGAAGAAGGAAAATCGCCCAACAATTTAACATTCTCTCCCACTTTAGCATCAGCCCAAACAATAACAATTAAAACAAGAAAGCAAGGCTACCTTCGGCTTGCCGAAGGTTTCATACCATTGCAGTTATACAAAATATAAAATATCTTTGGATTGCTGCTGGTTTCTGTGGCATTGTGGCAGAATTATAACAGTACATCGATTATATCAACCTCTTATAATTTCGAATACTCAGCCTCCTCACTACGGCAAGGTCTCAATCCTCGAGGAGGAATATTTACAATACCTTAAACAACATTGCACATATATTCTTTATTTACAATAATAAAATAAATTAAAAAATTAAATTAACTAAATAAATAAAATAAATAAGGAACACGCCGTCATGGTGACTATATGGAGTTTGATAAGTGATTGCGGCAGCACCGCTTACTGTGTTATCACAAAATATCCAATCAATTTGAGTTAAATATTTTGTTGTTGGCACATTTAACAATGGATATAACCCCTTATTATTTAAAGTAGACTCGAGTTGATCAGTGGTTGTTGATCGGCAAATGTTAAAATCTCCTAATATTACCAATTTTGTATTATTTTCAGCTGACGTTAGCCTTTCAACATTATTTCTGATTTCATTTCGAAACCTTGTAATATGAAAAGCTGGATTCCTATAAACAACTATGACTATTGTATGCAAGTATTTAAATGTTATAGACTGGTATATATTTCTTACATTATCAACTGTAACTGTTTCATATAAGAATGTTATGTTTTCCGATATATTTTGTTTTGCATATATCAGTATACAATTCTTAGAAACAGCATTTGGTCGAATGTCTTTGTGTTGTAAAGGATCTGTTGGTCATAAAATCTAAATTTGGAAAGTTCTCTTTCAAAAATGCATTTGAATAACAGCTATATGATTTTTTGTTTAACAGCTACATGTAATAGTACTCAGATTTCCATAAAATTGCAACAAGAACCTTCATTAGGCCGATCGTTGATCGTTATAAGTTATAAAAGTTCGATTTGGATGTGGTAAGCCTGATAGCTATATCTTGAAATATAACGAAAATCGGCTGATAGGCTCCATAACAGCTATACGATATATCAGTCCGATCTGGCCCTTAAAGAGGGCAGAAATAAGAAGCTTGTGAGCAAAGTTTCATGATGATAGCTCAATAACTGGGGGACAGAAGGACTGACTGATTGTTCCTATAAAAGCTATAGAATATAAACGTCTGAGATATTTAAATGGAAAAACAAAGGGCGGGTTACTGTATAACATTAAAAAGTATTGATAATGTGCGGTATTTCCAAAAACAAAACAGGTTTGCATACAAAAACCCTGATTTCAGCCGATTGTTCCTATGGCAGCTATACGTTATAGTGGTCCGATTTTGATACAATTTTGACAGCACATTAAGAATGTAATAAGAATAAGATTTGCCAAATCTGGTTGCAATATCTTAAAAAACAACAAAAATCGGCCGATAGCTTCTATGACAGCTATACGTTATATCGGTCCGATCTGGCTCGTTCCGACTTATTTACAGCCTACAGCAATAAGAAGCTTGTGTGCCAAGTTTCATGAAGATAGCTCAAAAACTGAGAGACTAGTTTGCGTTGCAACAGACGGATGGACGGACGGACGGACGGACGGACGGACCGACGGACGGACGGACGGACGGACGGACGGACGGACGGACAGACGGACATCCATTTTCCGACTCTTCTGGTCATGCTGATTCAGAATATATATACTTTATAGGGTCGGAGATGTCTCCGTTACAAACTTCTGGCTAAAATTAATATACCCTCTGCAAGGGTATAAAAAAAACTAACTAAATGTTAGAGGGGTTTGTACTAGACTTTCAACTTTCTATTTAAACAGTTTTTCTTTTTCTTCTCAAATTGTTGTGGTCACTGAGACAAGCTACAGGTGAGATCGACCTGACCAACGTGGTCGTGCAGGTGATTCCACCGAAGATTCTACTTGGTAATGAATTTCTCTGTGTAAAATTACACTTTCCCGGATTTTTATACCCTTGCAGAGGGTATATTAATTTTAGCCAGAAGTTTGCAACGCACCTTAGGAGACATCTCCGAGCCTATAAAGTATATATATTCTGAATCAGCATCACCAGAGGAGTCAAAAAATGGATGTCCGTCTGGCCGTCCGTCCGTCCGTCCGTCTGTTGCAACGCAAACTAGTTTCTCAGTTTTTGAGCTATCTTCATGAAACTTGGCACACAACCTTCTTATTGCTGTAGGCTGTAAATAAGTCGGAACGAGCCAGATCGGACCGATATATCGTATAGCTGTCATAGAAGCTATCGGCCGATTTTTGTTGTTTTTCAAGATATTGCAACAAGATTTGGAAAATCTTCTTCTTATTACGTTCCTAATGTGCTGTCAAAATTGTATCAAAATCGGACCACTATAACATATAGCTGCCATAGGAACAATCGGCTGAAATCAGGGTTTTTGTATGCAAACCTGTTTTGTTTTTGGAAATACCGCACATTATCAATACTTTTTAATGTTATACAGTAACCCTCCCTTAGTTTTTCCATTTAAATATCTCAGACGTTTATATTATATAGCTGTTATAAGAACAATCAGTCAGTCCGTCTGTCTGTTGCAACGCAAATTAGTCCCCCAGTTATTGAGCTATCATCATGAAACTTTGCTCACAAGCTTCTTATTTCTGCCCTCTTTAAATAAGTCGGAACGGGCCAGATTGACTGATATATCGTATAGCTGTTATGGAGCCTATCGGCCGATTTTCGTTATATTTCAAGCTATAGCTATCAGGCTTACCACATCCAAATCGAACTTTTATAACTTATAACGATCAACGATCGGCCTAATGAAGGTTCTTGTTGCAATTTTATGGAAATCTGAATACTATTACATGTAGCTGTTAAACAAAAAATCATATAGCTGTTATTCAAACGCATTTTTGAATGAGAACTTTGCAAATTTAGATTTTATGACCAACAGATCCTTTACAACACAAAGACATTCGACCAAATGCTGTTTCTAAGAATTGTATACTGATATATGCAAAACAAAATATATCGGAAAACATAACATTCTTATATGAAACAGTTACAGTTGATAATGTAAGAAATATATACCAGTCCATAACATTTAAATACTTGCATACAATAGTCATAGTTGTTTATAGGAATCCAGCTTTTCCTATTACAAGGTTTCGAAATGAAATCAGAAATGATGTTGAAAGGCTAACGTCAGCTGAAAATAATACAAAATTGGTAATATAAAGAGATTTTAACATTTGCCGATCAACAACCACTGATCAGCTTGAGTCTACTTTAAATAATAAGGGGTTATGTCCATTGTTAAATGTGCCAACAACAAAACATTTAACTCAAATTGATTGGATATTTTGTGATAACACAGTAAGCGGTGCTGCCACAATCACTTATCAAACTCCATATAGTCACCATGACGGCGTGTTCCTTAGCTATAATCACTAATTTAATAATTTATTTTTAAATATTTAGTTAATTAATTTATTTTATTATTGTAACTAAAGAATATATGTGCAATGTTGTTTAAGGTATTGTAAATATTCCTCCTCGAGGATTGCGACCTTGCCGTGGTGAGGAGGCTGAGTATTCGAAATTATAAGAGGTTGATATAATCGATGTACTCTTATAATTCTTCAATAAATACCATAGAAACCAGCAGCAATCCATAGATATTTTATATTTTGTATAACTGCAAGGGTATGAAACCTTCGGCAAGCCGAAGGTAGCCTTGCTTTCTTGTTTTCATTATGTAACCTGTTCTTATATTCCGCCTGCATTGGAAGTATCTGTATATTTAATCTCTTATCAGACAGAGATAACTTTTCAGTCCTTGGGGACTTCAACATTCCAGATTGTAATTGGACAACAAGTGTTGATTCAAATTCTCTGGTCCCCTAACGGTAACACGACCTTTTTGACGGTCTGTTCGATATGTCATTATCGCAGGTCAATCATGTCTTAAACTGTATTAACAGAACGCTAGACTTATGCTTTGTCGCCGATCCATTTAGAGTGAATCTAGACAAGACACAACTACGTTCTTTTCCATAAGATCCTTACCATCCCACTCTAGAAATGAACTTTGTCTTTGGGGTATGTATGGATAAGCATGAAAAACTATGTAAGCGTGTACGCCGCTTTAGAAAAGCAGATATCAATTTATTAAATATGTTAATTTCCCAATTTGATTGGTCGAAATTTTATGTGTCTACTGATATTTCAGTAGCGACCAATATTTTGTATAACACAATTGACTCATTAGGCCATGGATTTTAAAAAAATACATGGTCTATTAGGTTTGTCGGAATGTGCGTAACAGGCAGAAGAAAACATCTGCGACCCCATCAAGTATATACATTCTTGCTCAGGATCACTAGCCGAGTCGATCTAGCCATGTCCGTCTGTCCGTCTGTATGAACGTCTGATTCCCAGCTGTTAAAAAAGCTTGAGACTCCTAGCCAGTAAACGTCATTTTCAAATTTCAGGTACCACGCCAACCGCCCCGTAAATCAGTAATTTGTGATTATTAAGCAAAGTATTTAACTCATAATGTTCTGTTTCAGTGTACATAAAGCTGAATACAATATGAATATATCCTCCAAATTACAATTCGATCGGATCAATAACACAGAAGTTATTCAAGCCAACGTTTTCAGTACAAATGTTCGGTACGAGCAGAGGATTTCAGGAAAATCTTCAAATTGATGTAAGTTATACTGATTTCAGTAAAGCTTTTGACTCAAAGAATCATTCCCTTCTAGCACATAAGCTTGACCCTCAAGGTTTTTCACCAAACATACTTAGTTGGATTGTAACCCATCAATTCCACTTCATGCCACATCTGGTGTTCCTTAGGGGTGTCATCTCGGTCCGCATCAAATCTGTCCACATCTCAGTATAGCTCATACAGCTCGTCGTTCCACCTGATACGATAGATTCCGTCCAACGCAAACAGGTCCGAATATCTTACGAAGGATTTTCCTCTCGAAGACACCAAGGGCAGCTGCATCTGACTGCGTCACTGTTCAGGCTTCCGCAGCATATAGAACTGGGATTATGAGTGCCTTGTAAAGAGTTAGCTTCGATTTTCGAGAGAGGGCTCTGCTGTTCATTTGTCTACTGAGCCCAGAGTAACTCCTGTTGGCAAGTGTGATCCTTCGCTTGATCTCCAGGCTGGCATCATTGTTGCTGGTCACTGCAGTTCCTAAATAGACAAAGTCCTTGACCGACTCAAAGTCATAGTCTCCAGCAGTAAGATGAGAGTCAAGACGCTGCGACTCTCTGTTACTGCACACCATAACCTTTGTTTTGCCCATATTTACTGCTAGCCCAACTTTAGCCGATTCTCTTTCTATCGCTCTAAATGCCGCAGTCACATCACGCTTGTTACGACCAATAATATCTATATCATCAGCGTAACCAAGGAGCTGGACACATTTCTGTCCCAATATTGTGCCCACCCGATGCACTCCAGCTTTCCTTATGTCACTCTCCATCAGCAGATTGAAGAGCATACAAGACAGTGAGTCGCCTTGCCTGAGACCCCGCCTGGTACTAAAGGTTTCGGACTGGTCCTTTCCTACCTTGACAGAGCTGATGATGTTGCTCAATGTCACTCTACAAAGGTGTACTAGCTTTGCAGGAATACCAAGCTCAGACATGGTGGTGTACAGGCATCCTTGCCGTGGACTATCGAAAGCAGCTTTAAAATCAACAAACAGGTGGTATGTGTCGATTTGGTTCTCATACGCTTTCTCCAGGATCTGACGTAGTGTGAAGATCTGGTCGACTGTGGACCGACCAGGACGAAAGCCGCATTGATACGGCCCGATCAATTGTTCAGCATATGGTTTAAGTCTCTCACACATTTCGGTCGTGAGAACTTTGTATGCGACGGGAAGGAAACTGATGCCATGATAGTTGGTGCGTAGTGTTGCATTACCCTTCTTCAGAATGGGGCAGATCATGCTGAGACTCCAAACATTGGGCATGCTTTCCGTCAACCATACGTTGCAGATGAGCTGGTGCATGCATCCGACCAACTCATCGCCTCCAGCCTTAAACAATTCAGCCGGTAAGCCGTCCGCTCCGGCGGCTTTATTGTTATACCCTTCGACCATTGAAAATGGTCAAGAAAGGGTTTACTTATTTTGTGCAAAATGTATGTAACAGGCATAAGGAGGCGTGGCAGACCCCATAATGTATATAAAGTATGTTTGTTTGAGACAACAGATCTCAGCTATTAAAAAAGCAAGAGATACCAAATTTGGTATGAATTCGGGGCAGGTGAAGTTTATGTCAAATGTTTGATGCCACGCCCACCGCCCTCGCAAATCGGTAATTTACGATAATTAAGCAAAGTATTAAACTTATAAAGTTCTGCTTCAGTATGTATAAAGCTGAATGCAATATGAACATATTCTCTAAATTACAATCCGATCGGACCAATAACACAGAAGTTATTAAAGTCAACGTTTTCAGTACAAATGTTTGGTACGAGCGGCAGCCGAATCGTTGCTTTGAGCAGTTGACGCCGACGTCGACGGTGCGTCGTGTCGCTTTACTCTTTACGCGCGTCGCTGTGTGAGTGCGAGTGAATTAGCTATATGTAGTAGAAGAATTTTGGGCGGAATATTTGTATGAAATTATGAGTGTAGTTACACGCTTGTAACGGATTTTAAAAATTGGGAGAAGAGTATCTTATTGTCGGGCGCCCGACTGTAGCCCTACCTACCTGTTTTTGCTTTTGATCTCTCAAATGGTGTAGTTGTAGTGTTTTTGATTTCTGTTTTTTTTTTAGATTTGACATCGGCAGTTGACGCCGAATTCGACGTCGCGTCGTGTCGCTTTACTGTTTACGCGCGTGTATATGTGTGTGTGAGCGAGTAATCCATATATATTAGAATAAGTTGGGATGTTAAAGGGTATCTTACTGTCATACGGATGTTAAAGGGTATCTTACTGTCGAGCGCGTCCGTCTGTAGCCTTGCACTTGTTTTTGTTTCATTAAATTTAAATTTGTATTTCAGTAAATATTTTTTATGGTATCTAAACATAACTGAAAATCCATGGCCTTCTACAGTCACCGCGTGACTGTAGCCTTTCCGACTAGTTATTTTGCGACATGCTCCAGTAAACCCCCATGGTTTACAGGACAGTTGCCTAAAAAATTTAAAATCTAGCTTATTAAAAAAATACAAAATTAACAATTCACCTGCAGACTTTTCTCGTTTTTAAGCAGCTTGTTTAAATGGGTTAGTACTGAACGGGATATGTGAACAAAACTATATAGCTCGATGTAGGACTCAATTCCTGCTGAACCCTAAACATTTTTAAAGTTTTGTTAATATGAAGCACAAGTCATCGGTTAAACCTTCAAATTCGTTTTTCGAAAATTCTATGGCAGATACCGGTCAAGCCATGGCTGACATGTTTGCAAAGTTTTTTCAAACTACGTTCTCGCCTTCTACACAAAATGTTCATTTTTATCCCTATATCATTACCTGTTCAAATAATATATTCAGCCCATTTTTGAACGAAAGTTCACTTGTTAAGGATCTTTACTCGGTTAAACCAGTTTTTTCTCTAGGTCCCGACGGTGTTCCTGCATGTGTACTACGGTTCTGTACTAACTCTCTAAGGAAGCCATTGCTCAAAGTTTTCTCGCTGTCATTCGTTACTTTATCCTTTCCTTCCATATGGAAGGAATCATTTATTATTCCCTTGGTTAAGAAGGGCAGTACGTCTGATGCAAGCAATTATAAACATTTCTGTAGATCCGTCATATCGCCTTCTCAGCACGGATTTACGAAACGTCGATCAACTATTTGCTTGAGCTGACATCCTTTGTTATAAAAGGTTTTCGGGAAATTCTTTTAACTGATGTGTTATATATATTGATTTCAGTAAGGCATTTTATTCAGAAAATAATTCCCTTCATGTACACAAACTCAGCCTTTAGGCTTTTCACCAAGACTAGTTTGTTGGATTGTTCTCTTGAATTACGTCCTTTCAGACCTTCTCTATGCCACATATGGCAAGGTAGCCATTTAGGCCTCCTCCTCTTTACGCTTTTCATCAATGATCTATTTCTGGTCATACGTAGCTCCTGTACTCTCAAAAAGATGAATACTGTCACTCTTACCTACATGCGGACTTAAATAGTTTTCATTCTTGGTATTGTGCAAATTTTATAGACCTTAACAGCTCTTAATGCAAGCTGATGACATTCTCACGAGTTTCCTAAACTATTTGTGGCTGTGTCCTAGATAGAATTAACCTAGTTGATAATCTGGGGGTCGGAATGGACCGTAAATTAAAATTTTCTGAACATTTTTGGCTTTATTAAGAGCGGGTCTAAGATGTTTGACGACCCTTATAAAACAAAGACCCTCTATACTTCACTTGTTCGTCCAATTCTAAACTATATGTATGAGAAGTTTTTGTGCAGAATTTTCTGTTTGAAATTATGAGTTTGTAACGGATTTGGAAAATTGGGAGAAGGGTATCTTACTGTCGGACGCTCGACCATAGCCTTACCCACTTGTTACTATTCGCCTTACAGGGATGTAAATTTAAGATTTCCTTCTTATGGCAGTAGACTTTTGTTAGTTAATATACTTTCTCTAGCTGATCATAAGGCCATGATTGGTGTAGTTTTTATTTATATCCTTATCCATGGTTATATTGGCAGTGTTAACCTGGTTAGTGGGCTACACTTCTCTGTCCCTTGTAAAATAACACTAACAATAACCTTCCACTAACTCTTCTATATTATAGGTCGAATGCCCTTCACGATCCGTTTAGGGTATTATGCACGGACTACAATAATCTATACTTTCTTATTTCTAACGCTTCCTCTGTTGCATGCCTAAAATTTGAAATCCTTTCCTTTTGGAGTGCCTATGCATATTTTGGCTGATCAGGGGAGGAGTTTCACAGGCGCCAAATTCGTTGAATAATAGTGGGAGAAACCAGACTTAATTAGGTGCTAAATATAGAGGTCCATTTGGGATTACTAAGTAATTGAAGGACGACATATACTTTCAAGAGTATGAAATGTATTAGATGATAAAGTATGCGCATAAAAGATAAAAAAGATTGCCAAATGGGCAGGTAGTGAAGTTGTTGAAAAAAATAGTATGGAAGAATAGCGGAAGGTGTTCGAAGTACACAGTTATCGATGGCTACGTGGCGGTACCTGACCCTAGAGTGGTATTATGACAATGTTGTTATTTGAAAAGAAAACGAGAAAAGAAAATGAGAGACCTGGTCATGTGATATATGTTTTCATATGTTTTTGGACCTCCTTAATCCGAATCTGAAGTCAAAATATTTTCAGGACGTATACTTTTCGACATAACCTAAAAATTATTTCAAAAATTTCTCAATAACTGGGTACATATGTATATGTTATATTCTGTAACGGTTGCCTTATACAGTCAACCTCCGTAGGCTGGTGGTATCCGTAACTGGGCGGCACGTAACATTTCCGGCTACTTCTCGTCGGCTAAGGGGTGGCATTCCTTAATATGGCCAGTTTACGGCCTACAAAAATAATTTATAAATAAAAACGTGCAGATACGACGGACATTAATCAACCGGAGAAAATAAAAAAAACAACCCATGGACAGCTAAAACACAAACAGACGAACAGGAGTACAACGTTGGCCCACAGATGTTATGTGGCCATTTAAGCCCGCCCTACCTTTGGTCGCCAATATTCCTACCTATTTGCATGACGACCCCTCAAGAGATTACATCCGCTCGGGTTCAACCATATAAATACTTTATTTCATAATTACAATTATTAACCCTAGCATGTAAACAATTTGTAAATAAATCCTAACATGGTATACTAGTTATCACGCCTAAATTGAAAAAATAAATAAATTCGCAAAATTTGACGAACAATACACAAAACAAAAAAAAAATTACAAAAATAAAATAGTATATAACTTTGAATTTTAAAACCCACAATAAAATTCTGCATTCATTCTGTTAATTAATTTGACTGGCCAATCAGCTGATTATCAGAGAAGGGAACACTGATCTTCGATAACTCAACAGTTGAGAAAAAAATTAGAGTTGCATTAACGATTATCACCAGATAGCGTCACCCTTTATCGTGAGTGTATTGTGTTAAAATGCAATTATAAAGTGCGCATAATTTTTCTTTTTTTTTTTTAAATTTCAAAAATATCATTCAGGTAAGTGTTTAATAGTTATTAGTTTTCGAGTTTTTTTTCTTGTGTATATGGTGAAGTAAGGGCGGGTAAAAATCACAATATATATGTATATAAATATAAATTATGGGCAGAGCCTCATAAAAGTTTGTGTGTGTGTGTGTTTGTGTTTGTTTACTCACTCTAATTTTATTTATCCCGCGACGAAAGCGCTTTCGAAGAGGTGCTAAAGGGAAAAAAATTTACATACATATAAAATGATTTAAGTCCGCCTACCTAACTATTGTTTTCAAAAATTCAGGCAATTATGTACATAGTTACGTAGGCAACTATATGTACATATGTACGCAACACATTTTACTCTCTCGGATCACTGACCCTTTTCACAGATCAGCTGATAAATTAGCAGACAACAGACAATGAAATTTCAGATTAAGTACGAACAAAAATTAACACCCCAAAAATAAATTAATCCTATTTGTAATGAAGATTAAAATTAAGTGCCTAAAAATTGACTGAGTTAATTTTAAAATATCTCAGAATTAAATAAAAATTAAATCGAAAGAAATTAAATCTGTTGCCGATCTTAATACTAAAATAAGGAGTATTGCTGCTGTGCTGGATCGCTGCGCAATAAGGTGAAAACTCTTTCCTTCAACCTGTTCCTATGATGCCGTTATTTAACTGTAACTGGTAAACGGGATTTTGGGATTTCGGCGGGATTTAATGTTTATATGCAACTGATATTTTATCCCTTAGCTTGTGGTTACAGATGACAGCGGGAATTTTTCTTATCCCGTAGCTGTGGTTACAGGTGACAGCGGGAATTTTTCTTATCCCGTAGCTGTGGTTACAGGTGAACTGCTCCCAGATCCTGCAGCCGATTGCAGATGCAATCGCCGCTCGTATATAAATGTTTTCTTGAATCCCAAATCTTTCTCCCAGTTCCAAGAACAATTGCATCTCTATAACGAGTAACTGTTTCAATAAATGTTTCCCTATTATTTTCCTTTCAGTTCTGAAAACTCACCAGCAATGGGTACAGGTACTATTTATAATTTTCACAATCACTGCTTATTTTTTTTTTCCTTTTCACAAAATTTGATTTAGAATAGATTTAGATTTTCACGCTTCGGCCGACTTCAAACGACTGATAGGAAATTCAGAAGTTCGATCTAGTCGCCATTGCAATCCAGCCTTGATAGCCTTACAACTATGCTATCAATATTACCAATAACCAGTATCGATCATTCGAAAAAAATAAATGGTAAAATAACAGCGATACTTTTACATACAAATATAAAATTATAATTGCTTTGTATTTCCTTTTAAATTTTTCCCAGATATTACAAATTCCCCCCTGCTAAAAACAGACTTGGGGATCAAGCATTTCACAAGTCTGACAATTCTGCCATCTTCTGGTCTACTGCCTTATATCTTTTGCATGGTAGTGTCCAATGAGGTGACCTTGCAAATCTTCAACCTCATAATTTGACTCTCCAAGCTTTCTGCGAATTCTATATTTCACAAACTTTGGCCCAAGTTTTGCATTATATCCCGTTTGGAAGTCGCTTTGCCTAAAGTTTCGTCTGAAAACTTCGTCTCCTTCTTTATAATGGATAGCGGTTGAGCGTAAGTTATACAGACGTTTGTTTTTGATATGTTGCCTTTCCATAACTTCTCCTGCCTTTTTCCGAATAATTTCCAGAGAATCTTCCCGGGTTAATGGCAAGGATCTATTCTCAAGCAACTCCAATCTCCTCAATAGGGAATACGTGGAACCAGACAACACCATGTGCTGCCCAAAAGCCATATAATATGGTGAAGTGCCAATGGCCGAATGTGTGGCCGATCTCAAAGCGCACGCTATCTGGCTCAGACTTGCATCCCAATACTTCTGATCTGGTTTTATATATGATCTTATAGCGGCAATTATGGATCGGTTTACGCGTTCCGATGCGTTCGCTTGAGGTGCATGCACGGCCGAAAGTATGTGCTTTATTTGAAATTGATTAAGAAGCTTTTTGAATTTTTCCGATCGGAGCTGTGAGCCATTATCCGAAAACACAGTTTCGGGCACTCCAAACGTATAAAACAGCTCCTTCTCCATGTAGTCTAAAATTATGTCCGCCGACATTTTCTTGACTGGCTTTAGGCATACAAACTTAGAGAAATGATCCATGACAATAAAAATACCTATTTTGCCACTACGTGACCGAGGATAAGGGCCTAAGAAGTCAACGTAAAGACGTTGAAAGAACCTTTGTGACTCCATCAACTTACCCATTGGTGGACGTAGTACCATGTTCGGTGCTTTCGATGTTTTGCAGATGTCACAATTATTGATGAATGCCTTCACCTCTTGCACCAGACATGGCCAGAAATAATATTTCCTCAACCTCTCAATGGTTTTGTGGATACCCCCATGGGCAAACAGTACCGATTCATGTGCTTTGGCTATGACTTCTCTTGTCATTGCTTTTGGAATCAACAGCTTCCACACATACACATCGTATAAAGCCTCCCCAGTTGTATGACCAGTTCGCCTATACACATACCCATCTTCAACTTTTAAGTCTGGGAACTTCCCTTTCATGGCCTCAATACGCTCTTTAAATGCTACATAATCTTCAGAGAAGAAATGTGGGGATTTTAAATCCACCAGTGCTCCGTCCTGACTGTCGACTGATGCTATATTTTCGTCAGTTATGCGTGATAGGGTATCAGGAACCACATTGAGCTTCCCTTTCCTATGCAGGATGCGAAATTTATAGCCTTGTAACTTTAATGCCCATCTCGCTAACCTACTGCTTAGGTCCGTTTGGGTCATTAACCATTTCAGTGAAGCGTGATCAGTTATTATAGTGAAGTCATGTCCTTCGACATATGGCCGAAAAGTTTTTAAACAGACAAGAGCAGCAAGGCATTCTTGTTCTGTCACCGAGTAAGCTTGCTGAGCTTTGTTTAATTTTTTTGACACAAATGCAATTGGCATTTCATCATTCTCTTCAGAGACTTGAACAAGTACCCCACCTACACCGGTTTTACAAGCATTACAGTGAAAAAACAAGAAAGCAAGGCTACCTTCGGCTTGCCGAAGGTTTCATACCCTTGCAGTTATACAAAATATAAAATATCTTTGGATTGCTGCTGGTTTCTGTGGTATTTATTGAAGAATTATAACAGTACATCGATTATATGAACCTCTTATAATTTCGAATACTCAGCCTCCTCACCACGGCAAGGTCGCAATCCTCGAGGAGGAATATTTACAATACACTAAACAACATTGCACATATATTCTTTTTTTACAATAATAAAATAAATTAATTAACTAAATATTTAAAAATAAATTATTAAATTAGTGATTATAGCTAAGGAACACGCCGTCATGGTGACTATATGGAGTTTGATAAGTGATTGCGGCAGCACCGCTTACTGTGTTATCACAAAATATCCAATCAATTTGAGTTAAATGTTTTGTTGTTGGCACATTTTGTTGTTATTATTTAAAGTAGACTCGAGCTGATCAGTGGTTGTTGATCGGCAAATGTTAAAATCTCCCAATTTTGTATTATTTTCAGCTGACGTTAGCCTTTCAACATCATTTCTGATTTTATTTCGAAACCTTGTAATAGGAAAAGCTGGATTCCTATAAACAACTATGACTATTGTATGCAAGTATTTAAATGTTATGGACTGGTATATATTTCTTACATTATCAACTGTAACTGTTTCATATAAGAATGTTATGTTTTCCGATATATTTTGTTTTTCATATATCAGTATACAATTCTTAGAAACAGCATTTGGATGTGGTAAGCCTGATAGCTATATCTTGAAATATAACGAAAATCGGCCGATAGGCTCCATAACAGCTATACGATATATCAGTCCGATCTGGCCCGTTCCGACTTATTTAAAGAGGGCAGAAATAAGAAGCTTGTGAGCAAAGTTTCATGATGATAGCTCAATAACTGGGGGACTAATTTGCGTTGCAACAGACAGACGGACTGACTGATTGTTCCTATAACAGCTATAGAATATAAACCTCTGAGATATTTATATGGAAAAACAAAGGGCGGGTTACTGAATAACATTAAAAGGTATTGATAATGTGCGGTATTTCCAAAAACAAAACAGGTTTGCATACAAAAACTCTGATTTCAGCCGATTGTTCCTATGGCAGCTATATGTTATAGTGGTCCGATTTTGATACAATTTTGACAGCACATTAAGAACGTAATAAGAATAAGATTTGCCAAATCTTGTTGCAATATCTTGAAAAACAACAAAAATCGGCCGATAGCTTCTATGACAGCTATACGATATATCGGTCCGATCTGGCTCGTTCCGACTTATTTACAGCCTACAGCAATAAGAAGCTTGTGTGCCAAGTTTCATGAAGATAGCTCAAAAACTGAGAGACTAGTTTGCGTTGCAACAGACGGACAGACGGACATCCATTTTTCGACTCCTCTGGTGATGCTGATTCAGAGTATATATACTTTATAGGGTCGGAGATGTCTCCTAAGGTGCGTTGCAAACTTCTGGCTAAAATTAATATACCCTCTGCAAGGGTATAAAAACGGCTTTGAAAAGTCCGGGCTCTGTAAAATTGGAGCTTCACTGAGTTTGTTCTTTAGATTCTCGAAAGCAGACAATGCATCGGCCGAAAAGGCAAATTTTCTTTTTGTAGACAACAGGTCTGTCAAAGGAGCTGTTACCTCCGCAAAGTTTGCGATAAATTTGCGATACCAGCCACATAAGCCCAAGAAGCTCCTCAGTGCTTTAATCGTTTTAGGAACTGGAAAGTTCTTTATTGCCGATATCTTTTCTGGATCAGTCCTTATTCCTCCATTACCCACTATATGTCCCAAGTAATTAACCTCTCGACGGCAAAAATGACTTTTTCCAACATTGATTGTCAAATTTGCACGTCTGAGGATATTAGCAACTTCTTTGAGCACTTGTTGATGGCGTTCAAAATCCGCTGAAACTACCAGCAGATCATCTAGATAGATGAAGACTTCGTTGCGTAATTGAGGAGAGATAACTTTGTCCATTAATCGTGACATTGTTTGAGGGGCATTACAAAGCCCAAAAGGCATTACCTTAAACTGATAAAGTGGGCGTCCGGGGACTGTAAAAGCGGTTATAGCTCGAGAATTCGCGTCTAAAGGTATCTGCCAAAAAGCGTCCTTCAGGTCTAGGCTTGTAATAAATTCAGCTCTAGGCAATCTGCTTAATGTTCCACCAATATGCGGCAGAGGAAAAGCATCCTTAACCGTTACTGCATTTATTTTCCGACTGTCAAGGCATAGTCGAATCTTCCCTGGCTTATTTACAATGACGATAGGCGAAGACCATGCGCTTTCCGATTCCTCTATTACTCCTAGCTCCAACATCCGATCTACTTCTGCATACATCAGTTTTTCCATCGCTGGTGACACTGGATAATGCCTCTGCTTTATTGGCTTAGCTGAACCTACATCAATCGTATGCGATAGTATGCTTGTTTTATTTTATTTATTTATTTATTTAACGTCAACTAAGAGCAGTCGACTCAAAGACTAAAATATAATAAAATTACAAGTGTAAATTTAAATTAAAAATATAAGTATTATTTAAGTTGAAGGTAAGTATTATATTAAAAAATATATATATTTTTTGTTTTTGTTTTTAAAATTTGTTATTATTAATTAATCATTAAATTATTTATTTAATTTATTTAATTTAATTTAATCTGGGAGTAAAAAGATAATTTTAGTTGATCCAACATTTGTTGCAAAGGATTGGGGAAACCCAGAAAACCCAATCAGATCAAAAGAAGAGTGTTAATGTTTTAAAGCACTCGTTACGCCCGAGGAGCGCAGTTAACGAATAGGAAGGTCGCGAGATCGTTAACTTCTAGCTTCTAGCCAGGTGGGAAAGTAGTGAAAGTTTAAGATTATTAGTCGATTGGCTGTTAGATATAATAAAGTAGTATTTGTTGTAGTCCGAACATAATACCCTGAACGGTTCGTGCAAGGCATAGTTCGACCTACAACTAGGAAGAGTTAGTGGAATATAATTTCTTGTTAGTCGGCAAGGGACAGAGAAGTGTAACCGGCTAACCAAGTCATCACTATCAATGTCACCTTTAATAAGGTTATTGATAAAAACCACACCAAGCATAGTACGCCGATTGGCTAAGGAAGGTAGATTTAGTAGAAGAAGTCTGTTAGTATAGGAAGGTAGTCTTAAGTTTGAATCCCAATTAAGTCCACGCAATGCGAAAATTAAAAAGTTCTTTTGAACGGATTCAATGCGGTCCTTGTAGGTTGAAAACTGAGGACACCAAACACATGATCCATACTCGAGAATAGGACGCACAAGTGAGGTATAAAGGGTCTTAGTTATGTAAGGATCGTTAAATTCCTTAGCCCACCTCTTAATAAATCCGAGTACACTCATAGCCTTATTGACTATGGAAGAAATGTGCTCAGAGAACTTGAGTTTAGCGTCCAGGCGTACTCCAAGGTCGTCCACAGAGGTAATTCTTTCCAGAGGACAACCACATAAAGTGTAAGTTTCGTACTTAGGACTGGCACGAGAGAATGTCATCAACTTGCATTTTGAGCTGTTCAGATTTAATAGGTTTGCACCACACCAACTGTTAAAACTATTGAGGTCGGCTTGAAGGGATGAATGACAGGAGGCGTCTTTAAATTGAAAACAAAGCTTTACATCATCTGCATACATAAGAGTACGCGAATTATGTATGGCCGAAGGAAGGTCATTGATGAAAAGCGTAAAAAGAAGGGGACCTAAATGGCTTCCCTGAGGAACACCAGAAGTAACTTGAATAGGGTCAGAAAGAGCATTTTTAAAGAGGACTCTTTGTGTTCTGTTGGCCAAATAACTTATAAGCCAGCTTAAAAGATTTGGTGAGAAACCAATAATGTTTAGTTTATGTGCAAGAAGGGAGTGATTTACTGAGTCAAATGCTTTACTGAAATCAGTATAAATGACGTCAGTTTGAAAGTTTTTCTGAAAGCCCTTTATTATAAAGGATGTAAGCTCAAGTAAATTTGTCGAGGAGGAACGACGTTTTAAAAATCCGTGCTGACAAGGAGAAATGACGGATCTACAGAAATGCTGCAAGTGAGGAGTTATGACATTCTCGAAGAGTTTGGGAATAGCCGACAATTTTGAGATACCTCTATAGTTTAAAGCATCAGACTTGCTGCCCTTCTTGTGAAGCGGTAAAATGAAAGATTCCTTCCATATGGAAGGAAAGGTGGAAGTTTTCAGGGACAGCGAGAAAAGTTTGAGCAATAGCTTAGATAGAGGATCGGCACAGTATCGAAGTACGCAACTAGGAATTCCGTCAGGACCAGGTGAAAAAACTGGTTTTATCAAACATAAATCACTGAAAATCGAACTTTCGTTTAATTGTGGGGCGAAAATGCCAGTTGAACTGGGAATGGTGAAAGGATAAGAATTTACATCGCGTGTTGAAATTGAATAGGTCGTTTGAAAGAACTTAGCAAACAGATCAGCCATGTCCTGGTCAGTATTTGCATTTGCACCTTCAAACGATAGTTTAGATGGATAGGCAGATGACTTACGCTTCATGTTAACAAAATTATAGAACTGTCTGGGATTCTGCCGGAACTGAATCCCGCAACGAGTCAAATAATTTTTATAGCATGTAGCGTTGAGAGCAACAAAATTTGACCGAGCAATAAGATATCTTGAAAAAATAGACGAGGAATGACATCTAGTATATTTTTTAAAGAGTCTAGACTTTAGATTTTTAAGACTGGATAGTTCTTTAGTAAACCATGGGGGTTTACTCGAATGCCTCGGGTAAGAAAAAGGCACACAAATGTCAAAAAAGTTATTTAATGTTTTATAAAATAAATTAAGAGCCATATCCATATTGTTACATTTGTAAAAATTAGACCAGTCATAATTTGAAATTAAATAATTAATTTTATCAAAATCGGCTTTACGAAAACAACGCGCTCTCTTACACGACGTAACTTTTTTATCCAATACGTTCAAACCAGTTTCAAAAACAACCTCGAACGTTGGATGATAGGGATCTTCTGGTTGGGTAAGTGGGTGGACTCTAGTCAGAGTTACCATACTCTGATCGGAGACAAAGCATAAGTCGAGTGTTCTATTTAGAGAATTTTGTAGGTGGTTGACCTGCAGCAGAGAAATGTCATGCAGGCCATCAATAAGATCGTGTTGTTGTGAGGGCATCAGGAAATTTGCCTCATCACTTGGTGTCCAACTACACTCAGGTATGTTAAAGTCGCCAAGGACTATGAGGTGGTCTTTGTTAGATAACAAATTGAAGACATACTTTATTGCAAGCAAATGTTGAGTGTAGATAAGAATATCCGACGAAGGTGGGATGTACGAGCAGGTTATAAAAACCTGGAAGCCGGGAAGGTGTAATTTTACACAGATGAATTCAATATCATATTGAATCTCCGGGTGTACATGTTCTGACGCGATATCAGAATTTACCGCAATAAGAACACCGCCGCCCCGCCGATCATGACGATCAAACCTATAAGTTGTGAACTTGCTTGGAAAAATTTCAGAGCATAAAATCTCAGGTTTTAACCAAGTCTCAGTGAACACAAGCACATGGGATTCAAACGAAAGGCTATTTAATAACGCAGGTAGCTTGCTACGCAGGCCCCTTACGTTTTGGTAGGTTAATGTTAAAAATCTTATTAGTTTTTTGAAGTTGCATTTTTGGAAGTGGTGGCTTGGTTTGGCAAAGGTAGTCTAATCGGTTGACGATTCTTTTTTTTCTTTGCTTCGAATTCTTTAACCACAATATGATCGGGCCAGAAGTTAGCTGAGCATATTTGGTTAAATAAATCGTTAGAGACACTAATTTTAAAGGATGATATATCCCTTTCATATGAAAACTTAAATTGTTCCACCTTTAAATCTTGGGCTTGAGATTTGGCTTGGATATAAGCCATAACATCTGAAGATGTGAGATCAGGGGCTAGCCTCGAGACAAATATGTGCCTCTTCGGTGGAATTCCCGTGACAGGCTTAGGTCCCACAGATATAGGACCAGTGGGAGCAGGTTGTGCTGATAATCCCAAAGGCGAGCTTGCCTGAGGGACTATCGGTTGGGTAATTAGTATTTGCGGTTTCATAGGAATAGAAACCGCAGATGAAGAATTGGGCAAAGGGGAAATGAGCTCCACGGGCTCAACAGAGACATTTTTCTGTGCTGCTGATCTCGTAACTACAGGTGTAGTAAATGATAGCAGCGGTAACGTCACTGGTGTGCTGAGTTGGTCAACGTTCTGAGGCTGACAGGCACTAGTTGACGGCTGCTCCTTTTGAGCTGATTTTTTGCGCTTGGGAGACTCATTTAGTAGCTTAAGGCTATTTAATGAAGTGTCCAGCGCGGAGAACTGATCGGCAAGTTTGCGAAAACTGCCAAACAGTTCCCTAAATCCCGTCCTAGTTTGGCGCATGAACGATACGAAATCGTTCTCAACCTCACGACACGCATCACAACAATAGTGCAGCCCGTTTCGCTTGGCTACAGCATCGGCCGTTGGGCCACAGAAGCCCGCACATTTCGCATGAGCTACGTTGTTGCAGATCCAACAACAAATACTTGCCTGAGCAGATGTAATCTGCTTTTGGCAGGTTTTTTTAAAACATACTATTCCTCCTTCCATTATTAGGGGTGACCACTGTCAAAAATGCACACACGAAAATAGAGAGAGAGAGGAAAGTTTAGGCACACACAGAAACTGTGATAAGAAGAGCGCGGTAAGAGAGTTTGTGCTGCAGTGCACAACAACAAAGATAAAAAAACAGAGTTAGTGAGAGCCCGAGAGAGTCGAATTCGCTCACGAAAGTCGATGTTAAAGAAAAGGTTCTGCAGAAGCAATAACAACGTTTCTAAAAATAGAAACGTAAATAAATGAAATTGAAAGAAGGAAACGAAAAACTCTTTTGCAAACAAGATTAGTTTGGCAAATTAAAAGAGTGCACTCGCGTAGTAAACGGATTTCTGAATATCAGCAGGTTAAGTGATAATGTTAGTATTTTTTAGAGTTATTAAACACCGATTGCTTTATAATTAAACTAAGCTTCGGAGAGCAAGAAAAAAACGCGTCCGTTCACTTTAAAAGAGAAAGAATTTTTACCTAAGCCTTCCTCAGCAAAAGATGGAAATAATTTAATAACTCGATCTAATTATTGTTTTTGCAGGCTAGAAAGTTTATGCATATTTTCGTCATTGCTAATTTCCGACACCGTTAAATCAGTTGGCAGTAAATCGTAAAGCTGCCAGAAATCTATTCCTTAATATAAATCTAAACGTAAAGTTGGAATAATATAAATACTAATTAATTTCTTTAAATTTTTATAAATGATTTCTGCCTTTAAGATTCCTATTATCTGTTGTTTATTTCCATCTGCCGTACTTGCATCTGATTTTAGTTTTTTAAAAGTTATTTTGTTTTCCAACAGTTCCTTTGCTAAATTTCCTCCAATGCAGGTCATTGTAGCACCTGAATCTAAAAGTCCAAAAATATCCTTTTCTAACAAACGAACTTTAGCATATGGCCGTGGATCTGTAGCGTTGAACTCTAGTGCTGACAATCTTCTAACGGCTTTCCCTAATTTCCTGACTCCTTGCCAAAATGTTCTAAAGCGTTAAGAGCTGCGAGATTGAGACTTGCAACTTCCAGGATATAATGAAATTGATGGTATTAACCGTTGAGGGCTATTGTGTATGGGCTCAAGGCAAGAATTCTCATTTAATATGGGCGAATCCCCTAATCTTGTTTTGGAACTGTTCGGGGCTGCACACTCGAATTCCTTTGTCTGAGTGGAAACTTCGGTGTGCCGCCTTTAAAGTTTTTTTGACACCGGGCACAGTTTGGCTTATAAGTTTTTGCTGCTCTACATCCGTAACAAAAAACTCGGCGTTCAGCCAAACAATCCTGATACCTGTGGCCTTCTTGCTGGCAATTCCAACATATCAGTGCCACGGCCCCAACTTCCTCTCCAGTTTCCTCTTGAACCTCAACCTCATCATGTTCCACCAACTCTGCTACATTTCGTCTAAACGGAACCATTTTGCTATTATTCATCTGCGGCTTTATATCTTCGAGAAATGCCTCTCGCCTCCTACACACATCCCGAAGTTCGGACACGGAATTTATTTCTAAATGTAAGATCTCGTGGCGTATCTCTGGACGCAAGTTTGCTTTCAATATTCTGTTTCTTTATTATAGGTATCTCCATTTGGTCAATCAACCGGGCTATATCATCATAAAATGCCTCGAACGATTCATTCGGCTTCTGCTTTCGTGCACGAATAAGGTCTTCGACATCCCCATCATCCCGTTGGTCTCGAAATTGGTTGCGTAGAGCTTCACAAAGTAGGTCCCAACGAACTTGCCCTACTGCTTTGTGATGACGCCAGTAAAATTCAGATGGCTTCCCCTCAAACAAGGAGCTGGCATTTTTACAGAGTATACCAAAATTCCCCTCTAAAGTTTGGTGAGTCAACGCTTCGACTCGATATATAAAATTGTCTATTGACAGCCCTTCTCCTGTAAATTTTAGTTTCCAACTATTTAAGATGTGGCCTACTTTGTCGGGTCTCTGTAGCAGATCGGATTGATAACTACCCTGTGAAAGTGGTGCTGTTCTGGCCGAAGGCATATTAGCTGGAGGAACATCTACAGCTAATCCTACCAATCCGTTCACCCCAGTGCACTCATTTTCTCTTCCTCGAGGCGTAAGTCCCCGACGACTGATACAAGATTCGACATTCTCTTCAATCAGTCTGCTTATTTGCTCGGTAAGTGTAGACATAATTTGATTCTGCATTCTATTTATCATATCTGATGTTACCCTATTGCCAGATGCTGATGTAGACGCTGGCTCCTCTGCCATACTAGCTGCTGTAACCGTCGCTACTGCTGATTGCGATCTGGTTCCGTATGCAGGAGAATTTGTCGCCTGTTTAGCAGCTGGTGTCCAACTAACTTTGCAAATAGGACAGTTGCTACTCGACTTAATATGCGATTTTATACACGTTTTATGAAATTCGTGACCGCAGGGTGTCTTTTGGCTATCACTTGGGTTTTGCACTATCGCAGAACATATGCCACAGACAGTCTGATTGCCAGTTGCTGTTAAGTCTTCGTTTGACTTTGTCAGCGGCATAACTACTAATAATTTGTAATTGTAATTCTAAAGAAAAATCAAAATAATGACTCAATTTAAAAAAAATTTGTAGAAATTCAATTATTCAAACTCATTCAAAATAAAAGACAAAAAAATAAAATATAATAATTAAAAAAAAAAAATCAATAATCGTGACCAACCTGTGACAAAAATTTGTAAATAATTTATCAATTGATTTCACCAGACATAAACAAATTGTAAAAAAATGTACCAGTTGATTTAGACAACGAGAAAAAAATTTGTTTAAAAGTGATCAATAAAAAAATGTATTAATAATTTATCAATTGATTTAGGCAACAGTATAAAGAATTGTAATCAATTTGTCAATTGATTAAGACAAAAATGTTGTAAATAATTTCAAGCAGGAATATGGAGTACAAACTCAGCAAAATTCAAAATTTCTAAAATACAAAACTTCATTAATTAAATTGAACCCTCACTTCAGTAAATCTCTTTTATTATATTTTCTTCTCCTATCTTCGTTTGCGTTTGATAAAATAATAGATAAATAGATAAGACGAAAATCACTCGTGCCAATCCAAACAGCTTTGAATTGTGATGTTGGTGGCAAACCCTAACTTATAGATCAGCTGCTTGACTCCAACCAACAACACTTTCCAGGTTTGAACAACAAATTTTACACGTACCAACTGGCTCGACGAAATCTTAATCTTCGTATCGAGAATCCAAATTCGTAGTATAAATTGCCTTCTTGAAGAGGGAAAATTACTTTGTCATTAATAGTGGTCAATTTCTGACTGCTACAGAATGCATGCCTCCTACTACTTGTGACAAAACCATAGACAGAAAATTGAAAATCACAGAAAGTTTTGGGTTGTTTTAGTGAATCCTACCTAAGTAAGGCTCCACTTGTTGGGCGCCAAAATAAATTATTATGTAACGGTTGCCTTATACAGTCAACCTCCGTCGGCTGGTGGTATCCGTAACTGGGCGGCACGTAACATTTCCGGCTATTTCTCGTCGGCTAAGGGGTGGCATTCCTTAATATGCCCAGTTTACGGCCTACAAAAATAATTTATAAATAAAAACGTGCAGATACGACGGACATTAATCAACCGGAGAAAATAAAAAAAAACAACCCATGGACAGCTAAAACACAAACAGACGAACAGGAGTACAACGTTGGCCCACAGATGTTATGTGGCCATTTAAGCCCGCCCTACCTTTGGTCGCCAATATTCCTACCTATTTGCATGACGACCCCTCAAGAGATTACATCCGCTCGGGTTCAACCATATAAATACTTTATTTCATAATTACAATTATTAACCCTAGCATGTAAACAATTTGTAAATAAATCCTAACATAGTATACTAGTTATCACGCCTAAATTGAAAAAATAAATAAATTCGCAAAATTTGACGAACAATACACAAAACAAAAAAAAAAATTACAAAAATAAAATAGTATATAACTTTGAATTTTAAAACCCACAATAAAATTCTGCATTCATTCTGTTAATTAATTTGACTGGCCAATCAGCTGATTATCAGAGAAGGGAACACTGATCTTCGATAACTCAACAGTTGCGAAAAAAATTAGAGTTGCATTAACGATTATCACCAGATAGCGTCACCCTTTATCGTGAGTGTATTGTGTTAAAATGCAATTATTAAGTGCGCATAATTTTTCTTTTTTTTTTTTTAAATTTCAAAAATATCATTCAGGTAAGTGTTTAATAGTTATTAGTTTTCGAGTTTTTTTTGTGTATTTGGTGAAATAAGGGCGGGTAAAAATCACAATATATATGTATATAAATATAAATTATGAGCAGAGCCTCATAAAAGTTTGTGTGTGTGTGTGTTTGTGTTTGTTTACTCACTCTAATTTTATTTATCCCGCGACGAAAGCGCTTTCGAAGAGGTGCTAAAGGGAAAAAAATTTACATACATATAAAATGATTTAAATCCGCCTACCTAACTATTGTTTTCAAAAATTCAGGCAATTATGTACATAGTTACGTAGGCAACTATATGTACATATGTACGCAACACAATTTACTCTCTCGGATCACTGACCCTTTTCACAGATCAGCTGATAAATTAGCAGACAACAGACAATGAAATTTCAGATTAAGTACGAACAAAAATTAACACCCCAAAAATAAATTAATCCTATTTGTAATGAAGATTAAAATTAAGTGCCTAAAAATTGACTGAGTTAATTTTAAAATATCTCAGAATTAAATAAAAATTAAATCGAAAGAAATTAAATCTGTTGCCGATCTTAATACTAAAATAAGGAGTATTGCTGCTGTGCTGGATCGCTGCGCAATAAGGTGAAAACTCTTTCCTTCAACCTGTTCCTATGATGCCGTTATTTAACTGTAACTGGTAAACGGGATTTTGGGATTTCGGCGGGATTTAATGTTTATATGCAACTGATATTTTATCCCTTAGCTTGTGGTTACAGATGACAGCGGGAATTTTTCTTATCCCGTAGCTGTGGTTACAGGTGACAGCGGGAATTTTTCTTATCCCGTAGCTGTGGTTACAGGTGAACTGCTCCCAGATCCTGCAGCCGATTGCAGATGCAATCGCCGCTCGTATATAAATGTTTTCTTGAATCCCAAATCTTTCTCCCAGTTCCAAGAAAAATTGCAACTCTATAACGAGTAACTGTTTCAATAAATGTTTCCCTATTATTTTCCTTTCAGTTCTGAAAACTCACCAGCAATGGGTACAGGTACTATTTATAATTTTCACAATCACTGCTTATTTTTTTTTTCCTTTTCACAAAATTTGATTTAGAATAGATTTAGATTTTCACGCTTCGGCCGACTTCAAACGACTGATTGGAAATTCAGAAGTTCGATCTAGTCGCCATCGCAATCCAGCCTTGATAGCCTTACAACTATGCTATCAATATTACCAATAACCAGTATCGATCATTCGAAAAAAATAAATGGTAAGATAACAGCGATACTTTTACATACAAATATAAAATTATAATTGCTTTGTATTTCCTTTTAAATTTTTCCCAGATATTACAATTCTATGTACTTATGAATTATTTTTTTAAGAAATGAATATACAATCATTTTACGGTAATTTGAAATACGTCAAAGAAATCGATAACCCGTTACTAAGTGAAGTCGACAACACGTCCGATTCCGAAGATGAATGGGTTGGAAATAAACAAATTATAGAGGAAGATGTATATATTTCCGAGACCGATGAGAGCAGTTCCGATGACCGCTGTGAAGAGCCGAGCACTTCGAAAGCAAAGCCAATGCCAAAAAGACAAGAGCACCGATATGGCAAGTGTCCAACTTTCCATGATCTGGGCATGCGGCATATGCAGTTATATGTATTTTGGGTAGCTGAATCCGAATACGGGGTCGGAATTACGTCATCAAGTCTAGATTTTGACATAACCTCACAAAACTGAAAAATTTTAAAATTTCCCCAAAAAGATATAGAATCATGATCTGGTCATGCGATATATGTTTTCTCATGTATTTTGACTTTCTTAATCCGATTCTTCAATCAAAATGTCTCCTGCACGTCTAAGTTTTGACTTAACCTCAAAAAACATGAAAAATCTTTAAAGCGCCAAAAAATAATGGGGGGTCATGACCTGGTCATGTGATATATGTTTTCATATGTTTTTGGACCTCCTTAATCTGAATCCGAAGTCAAAATATTTTCAAGACGTATACTTTTCGACATAACCTAAAAATTTTTTCAAAAATTTTTCAAAAACTGGGTTTTTGGTTTGAAAACTAAGTTTTTTAATGTAATTAATGTAGGTTTTGAAAATAAAAAATTGTTTACATTCTAAAAAACCACTTTAAATACTCTTTCAACGGCTTTTGCAATACGCCTTTTTAAGGTGTCATTGTTTCTCCTGTAATTTTTTTTCTAATGCATTTATATTTTAGGTTAGTCCATGAATGATCATTCAAAATATTTTAGCTGAATCCAGAACAAAAAAACCCAGTTATTGAGAAATTTTTGAAATAATTTTTGGTCTCATAATGCAACTTTGCCGATCATATTAAACATGAGCTAATGGCAGAGCGGTTATAAATGCAGACTGCGTAGTCTTAGTTTTTTGGATGTCCATGGTTCAAGTCCTCACGGGGGTGGTGGTGTGGTGTGTTGAGCCAAAATTTTGAATTTTGTTTTTTTCTGTTCTATTTTTAACTTCTTTTAAAATTGATGTTAACGAAGTTTTATCTTATTTAAGGCCAGTTAAAATCTTAAGTGATATTTTGCATCAATGTACAACAAAAACGACACATCTGGTTGGATGTATTGAATTTCTTAATAAATATGTGAAGCATTATATAGGCATCTCTTTAACACATTCATCATTACAAGCCCTCTGATAAGTTCTAACTGGAAGATACTGAAAGCAAATTGACAATATCCAATTAGAACCGCGTGAAACTTTCATAGTGAAAACAAATTTGAGACTGTGAGACGTGTTTTTTGCATAGTTGTAGCGGGTATACCACAGTCGGGCGCGCTCGACTGTAGCCTTTTCGTCTTGTTTTCTCTTCACTAAGTGAAAACCGAAAAGCACACTAGATTCAACTGAACCAGAGATTGAAAAAAATATTTAAGCCGAAAGGAAAGTTTTAAAACAAATAAAACAAGAAAGCAAGGCTACCTTCGGCTTGCCGAAGTTTTCATACCCTTGTAGTTATACAAAACATAAAATATATTTTGATTGCTGCTGGTTTCTGTGGCATTTATTGAACAATTATAACAGTACATCGATTATATCATCCTCTTATAATTTCACATACTCAGCCTTCATTAGGCCGATCGTTGATCGTTAGTTCGATTTTGATGAAACTTTATTATTAAGGACACACTTAGATTTGGATGTGGTAAACCTGATAGCTATATCTTGAAATATAACGAAAATCGGCCGATAGGCTCCATGACAGCTATACGATATATCAGTCCGATCTGCCCGTTCCGACTTATTTAAATAAATAAGTCGGAAATAAGAAGCTTGTGAGCAAAGTTTCATGAAGATAGCTCAATAACTTAGGGACTAATTTGCGTTGCAACAGACAGACGGACTGACTGATTGTTCCTATAACAGCTATAGAATATAAACGTCTGAGATATTTAAATGGAAAAACTAAGGGCGGGTTACTATATAACATTAAAAAGTATTGATAATGTGCGGTATTACCAAAAACAAAACAGGTTTGCATACAAAAACCCTGATTTCAGCCGATTGTTCCTATGGCAGCTATATGTTATAGTGGTCCGATTTTGATACAATTTTGACAGCACATTAAGAACGTAATAAGAATAAGATTTGCCAAATCTTGTTGGAATATCTTGAAAAAACAACAAAAATCGGCCGATAGCTTCTATGACAGCTATACGATATATCGGTCCGATCTGGCTCGTTCTGACTTATTTACAGCCTACAGCAATAAGAAGCTTGTGTGCCAAGTTTCATGAAGATAGCTCAAAAACTGAGAGACTAGTTTGCGTTGCAACAGACGGACGGACGGACGGACGGACGGACGGACAGACGGACATCCATTTTTCGACTCCCCTGGTGATGCTGATTCAGAATATATATACTTTATAGGGTCGGAGATGTCTCCTAAGGTGCGTTGCAAACTTCTGGCTAAAATTAATATACCCTCTGCATGGGTATAAAAAGTGCCAATAAGGCCTTCGCTATTTTGTGTTGTAGGTATTCGAAACAGGACGTAAGTATAAGCTTTCCAAATTATTGTTTGGTAGCTTCTAACCTCGGTCTAGCCTTCCAGTGAACCACGTGTGGCCTGGGGAGCACTAGCGTTTTCACGACTTTAATTGTATGCGGCAGTGCATACCTGCCCCCGCCCTGACATACTGTGCCACAGGCCGCTCATCGCTTCGTAGTTGTTGCTGCAAGTAAGTGGTGCTGGAGCACACCACCAAATTTTTTTGGCTTTTGCCGCAAAGGCCTACTGAATAGGGAGTTTATGGTCTATTCTCTAGTTGTTGTGTTGCGCTATTATTATTATTATACTTCCGAAAAGCTGATCGTCGGGGCCCTAAGGATCAGTGGTGAGTCATATCCATAATAATAAGAGAACTAAGCCTACTAACTAATTATATGAGGACCTAACGAAAACCTAGTCAACAAAAATGCCATTCCCCCTTCTTGACAGTCGTATAACCTGTTGATATGTTCTCGTTACATCAATAACCGAACCTGTACACAAAATCCCGCTGAACTTCCCTGAGTTTCCATCTAGCTTCCATTCCGTCCATCCATCGGAGCCGTGGTCTTCGCCGTCGACTCTTGCCTCGAACACCTTTTAAACTGGAGCTTCTTCGTCCATACGTACGACACGTCAAAGCCAGCGCATACGTTGTATTGTAATGCTCCGGACTACGTCAATGTCGTCGTAGAGCTCGTACAGTTAAATTTCGTCGAAGAGCTCTCTCAAACAATTCAACGCTGCTGCATCCTCTGCGCCGTATAAGAGTACGGGTAGGATGAGCGTCTTGTAAAGTGTTGCATTTGTCTGTTGAGAAAGAGCTCCACTACATATCTGCTTACTGAGCCCATAGTAACACCTTTTATATACTTATGTTGTTATTGGAGTTGACGGCAGTTCCAAGGTATATAAAATCCTTAACCACTACAAATATATAACTTCCCGTGTCTACTTGGGATCCCTGGTGCTGGTAATCCTTGCTACTGGGCAGCATATACTTAGTTTTCACCGCATTTACTTCCAAACCCATCTTTGCTGACTCCTTTTCGATTGCCGAAAATGCTGCTATAACATCTCGATTGCAACGGCCGATGATGTCGATGGTATCAGGCTGTGCAATCAGTTAGACACTTTTTTAAAAAATAGTGTCATTTCGGTGAACCGAAGCATTCCGCAGTACCCCTTCCATCACCAGGTTGAAGAGGTTGCACGATAGAGGATCGCCTTATCTTTTTTTCCTTGAAGGAGCATGTAGTGCTTCTCAACGTCATTCTGCACAACCGAATCACCTTCGCAGAAATACCGAATTCAGAGATGGTGGCAAATAGGCGATCTCTAATCGGGCTATCGAATGCAGCCTTATAATCGACAAAGAGATGGTGTGTGTCGATCTGTTTCTCGTGGGTCTTGGCGTAATGCAAAGATCTGGTCTATAGTGGATTTGCCAGGTCAAAAGCCGCACTGATAAGGTCCAATCAGTGTGTTGGCAGACGGCTTTAGTCTTTCGCATATTACGCTTGATAGAACCTTGCATGAGATGGCGATGAGACTAATTCCGCGGCAATTGGCACAGATCGTTGGATCACCTTTCGTTAATATAGGGCAGAGGACACTGAGACTCCAATCGTTGGGCATGCCTTCTTCTAGCCATATTTTGCAAAAGAGTCTATCAGCTCGTTGCCGCCGGCCTTAAACAATTCCGCAGGCAAGCCATCGGCTTCGGCTGCTTTGTTGTTTTTGAGCCGCATTTTTGCGACTCAGCTTGACGAAATGTTCCCTCCATATTCTCATCGCATCCTGCGTATCCGTAACCAGGTTTTCACTTTCATCTCGGCAATTTAACACACCGGTTTTGGAACCTTGGGTCATTCGGTTGACCCTTTGGTAAAATTTCCGGGCCTCATTCCTGCCTCGAGATTTCCGATTTCCTCACACTCGCGTCTTTCCTGCTCCCCTTTCTTCCTTCTGAAAAGACGCCTCCCCTCTCTCCTCTTTATTCTATAACTTTCCCGCGTCGCTCGTGTTGCGGCGGACTGCAGTGTTTTTTTATAGGTGGTAAGAGGTGAGTGGAAGAGGCCTCAGCTGTCCGTTGCTATTGCAGCTTAGCGACGTCCAGCTTTCGCTGCGTACTGGACTGTACGTTTTTCGCATTGCAGAACCGCATGCGTATCTGGCTGCAACAAGATAGTACGAACGTCCAGCACACTTGAGGCATGCCTTCCGTTGATCACAACGTGATTAATTTGGTACCGTGTTCTTTGATTAGTTGACAGCCATTTGGCCTTTTGGATATCGAGAAGTTGGAATCTAGTGCTACTAGCGGCGTTCATCCTTCTCCTATGTCGGGGCGTGCGCGCGAATTAGACTGATGTTAAATAGTTTTGCCTTGACGTGGATTGTAGCAAGCCTTTCACTTACAGGGGTGAACTTGGAGACGTGGTAGTGAAGTCTTTGGCTAACTACAAGCCCGCATCCGAATTCGCGCCTCTCCGCATGGCAGCTGTAGTAAATATCGCAGTTTGCTTGTTTGGAGCAACTTTGTCCTTTCCATCTCATTTCCTGTATGGTGGTAATATCAGCCTAATTTGAGGGTTTCCGCCAACTGGATAGTGTCACCTTCCCTATTAAGGGTCCGGACATTTCAGGTGCATATCCCTCAATCGTAGTCCTTTTTCGTTTAGTGGTCGTCAATATTGGGGGGTTATCTATTCCGAGGCTGATGTTTTGGTTTTCATTGGTTGTGTTCTTTTACGTAGCGGGTCCCAAACCTCGCGTACAAGCGTGGTACACATTACCTAGCGGATGCTAGAATGGCCATACTTGTGACGCCACGAGGAGGCTTTGTATCAACTTGCGCTCATATGAAAAAGACCACAGATCGCTATGGTAGATTCCAATTTGACGACAATTAGAAGCTTTACTCCGTACATATAAGGCCTGGCCACCACGGAGCTTAGCCGGCTGTAATTTAGGCAAAAGACCCAGAACTGTAAATTACGAAAATGTATAGAGATAAGGCTCTAGATACCTTTGTACGAGGGTTACAAGGTGACTTGCCTCGTCTACCGGTAGACTACAACTTTGCCTCAAATTAGAAAACCATAATGTCAGAGCACAAAGACAATTAAGGAACCAGAATTCAAAGGGTGTTTAGACCAATATAGTTAACTATGTGAACAGTCCTCGTTTGAAACCAGGCACGACAAAGAAACTTCAATTTACAGACTACAACTGAAGAATACAAAACGCGACCTACCTAATATCTACATCAACCTCTGACACATTCGCTGAGAAGCTGGAATGGAAATACCAGAATCAAGAAATGGAAGGCTGACACAGCCCCACAACAATTTTTTTTGTCATGATCTGGACATGCGGCATATGCAGTTATCCAAGTACGGAGTTGAAATTTCATATACAATTTTTTTAAAATTGGGTTTATGGTTCTTGCAATAGGTGTCATTTCTTATCATGTAAGTATACCCGCTACTCATAGAGTAGAAGGGTATTATAACTTTGTGCAAACTGGAATTTTATGTATTTTACAGAATGAGACATCTCCGGCCGGCGGCAAGGACTTTTTTAAATTATATGTACCAATATTATTTGCAGTCATCATGATTGCAATGGCTGAGTGGTTATGGTCGTTGACTAACGAGCTAAGGGTACGAGTTCTAATCCTACCCAGTGAAAATTGATTTTTTTGGATACTTTTTTTTAAGTATTTAAAAAATTGTAAGTTTAGCATTTTAAATACTATAGATTAAACAGAATTTAAAGGTGTGTGAGTTGGTATTGTTATAATTTGTTTTTGACCTGTTCAACAAGCTGAATAGTCTCATTATGAAACTTCGCCGACCCAAAACACAATGCGCCAGTGGTAGAGTGGTGAACTGCAGACTGCATAGTCCGAGTTTTAAGGAGGTCCATGGTTTTGTTAGTTTTGTTTTATCTGTTCTCTTACGTTTATTTTTTTTTTTGCATTACGCCATATCCTTTTTTAAAATCGATGTTAACGAAGCTTTTACTAGTATTAGGGCCAGTTAGAATCTTACGTGATATTTTTTTTTTTTTTTTTTTTTTTTGGACGTTGAATACAATGAATGTATTAACAAGTGGTCCGACGACACCAAGCCGATGCTTGTTGCGCGCGGAACCCAGACGAAGTCCACCTCCCGCCTAACCGACCGAGAGGCACCGTCGCGTAACGGACGACACGGAAACGCGATAAAAATGCGAATAGACACGCGAGAAGAAACTAACGCGATAAAGAAAGAAAACGTGGATAGGAGATAGGATAGGAGCATGCAAAATCAAATAAATAATAAACAAGAATATCGAGGAAATAATATTACTAATTACGTGCTAGATAGAGAAGAATTAAAGACTTCATAGTGGCAATAGAGTTAGTGCCAGCTATGACATGTTGAAGTTTATTGTAGTCCGAACATAATACCCTGAACGGATTGTGCAGTGCATAGTTCGATCTACAATAAGGAAGAGTTAGTGGAAGATAATTACGAGTAATTCTGCAAGGGACAGAGAAGTGAAGCTGCATTACAAGGGCTTCACTGTCAATGTCACCTTGCATAAGGTTGTTAATAAATAATACCCCTAGCATGGTTCTGCGATTAGTTAGGGAAGGCAAATTTAATAATAAGAGTCTATTGTTATAGGAAGGCAGTCTTAAATTTTCCTCCCAGTTAAGGCCACGTAACGCAAACAAAAAAAAGTTCTTTTGTACGGACTCGATGCATTCTTTATGAATAGTGTACTGGGGACACCATACGCATGAACCATATTCAAGAATAGGACGAACAAGTGAGATGTAGAGGGTGTTTGTAAGATAAGGATCGTCAAATTCCTTAGACCATCTCTTAATAAAGCCTAGAACACCCATGGCTTTATTGACCATATTAGAAATATGAATGGAAAACTTTAGTTTTCGGTCCAAACGGACCCCCAAATCATCAACTAGGGTAATTCTTTTCAAGACAGAACCACAAAGAAAATAAGAAGTATACATTGGATTGGCTCGAGAGAATGTCATCAGCTTGCATTTAGAGCTGTTCAGGTTTAAAAAATTGGCACAACACCACGAATGAAAACTATTTAGGTCGGCTTGTAAGTGTGACTGACAGTGGTCATCTTTAAATTGATAACAAAGCTTTACATCATCCGCGTACATAAGAGTACGAGAGTTATGTATGACCGAAGGCAGGTCATTGATGAAAAGCGTAAAAAGTAGGGGGCCAAGATAACTCCCTTGAGGAACGCCAGATGTGGCGTGAAGAGGAATTGAGAGGCTGGTTTTAAAGAGGACTCTTTGAATTCTGTCAGTCAGATAGCTTACAATCAAACTAAGTAATTTTGGTGCCCTTTTGCAATAAGGGGATAATAAAAGATTCCTTCCAAGTGGAAGGAAAGAGTGAAGTTTCTAAGGACAGCGAAAATTGTTTGAGCAATGGCTTACTTAAGGAGTTGGCACAGAACCGAAGTATACAAGCGGGAACACTGTCAGGTCCAGGTGAGCAAACTGGCTTAACTAAATAAAGATCCTTGACAAGGGAGCTTTCGTTTACCATTCGAACTTGGAATGTTGTATGGATAAAAATGAGTAGTATGTGTAGAAGGTGAGTAAGTCGTTTGAAAAAACTTTGCAAACATATCGGCCATGGTTTGGTCGGTATTTGCACTACCATTTTCAAACGTTAAGTTATTAGGAAATGCGGAAGACTTACGCTTCGTGTTAACAAAACTATAAAACTGTTTGGGGTTCTGAATAAACTGAACCTTACAACGAGCTAAATAGTTTTTATAACATTTCGCGTTTAAGACTGTAAAGTCTGACCGCGCGCTTAAGTAGCGTGAAAAGGCTGAGGGCGAGGTACTACATTTAAATTTTTTGTAAAGGCTTGACTTTAAATTTTTTAACCGTGACAACTCTCTTGTAAACCATGGCGGCTTACTCGAGGATGATGAATAATAGCACAGAACGCAAATATCAAAAAATGAATTAATATTTTTATAAAAAATATTGGTCGCTACTGATATATCAGTAGACAAATATAATTCCGACCAATCAAATTGTGAAATTAAAGAGTTTAATAAATTAAAATCTGCTTTTCTAAAGCAGCGTACGCGCTTACACAATTTTTCATGTTTATCCATACAAGCCCCAAAATCAAAAGACACTTCCAGAGTAGGATGGTAAGGATCTTCTGGGAAAGAAAGTGGTTCAGTCTTGACTAAATTCACTCTAGATGGATCGGAAACAAAGCATAAGTCTAACGATCTGTTTATACAGTTTAAGATATGATTGACCTGCGACAATGACATATCAAACAGACCGTCAAAAAGGTCGTGGTGCCGTGAGGGCAGCAGAGAATTTGAATCAACACTTGTTGTCCAATTGCAATCTGGTATATTAAAGTCCCCAAGGACTGAAAGGTGATCTCTGTCTGATAACAGATTAAAACAAGTAGGTAAGGCTACAGTCGGGCGCCCGACAGTAAGACAAACGTGTAACCACACTAATAATTCCAAGCAGAAATTTCTGCACAAAAACTTTCAATACATATAGCTTACTCGCTCGCACTCACACAGCGACGCGCGTAAAGAGTAAAGCGACACGACGAAACGTCGACGTCGGCGTCAACTGCTCAAAGCAGCGCGCCGGCTGCCGCTCGTACCGAGCATTTGTACTGAAAACGTCGACGTTAATAACTTTTGTGTTATTGGTCCGATCGTATTGTAATTTGAAGGATATGTTCATATTGAATTTAGCTTTATACATACCAAAGCATAACTTTATAGGTTCATTACTTTGCTTAATAATCGTAAATAACCGATTTGCGAGGGCGGTGGGCGTGGTATCAAACATTTGACATAAACTTCACCTGCCCCGGATATATAGGAACCTTCATGCCAAATTTGGTGTCTCCAGCTTTTTTAATAGCTAAGATCTGTTGTCTCAAACAAACAGACGGACAGACAGACGGACATGTCTCAATCGACTCGGCTAGTGATCCTGAGCAAGAATATATATACTTTATGGGGTCTGTCACGCCTCCTTATGCCTGTTGCATACATTTTGCACAAAGTTAGTATACCCTTTTTTGACCATTTTCAATGGTCGAAGGGTATAAATAGTCTTTATTGCAGACAAATGTTGCAAATAGACAGATACATCCGATGACGGCGAAATATAGGAACAGGTTATATAATATAAAAAAACCGGGAAAGTGTAATTTTACACAGAGGAATTCAATAGCAAGTTGAATCTCCGGCTGTAAAAGTTCCGAATTGATGGTGGAATCGACTGCAATAAGGACTCAACCACCACGACGGTCAGGTCGATCACACCTGTAGGTTGTGAACTTGCTTGGAAAAACTTCGGAGTTTAGGATATCCGGTTTTAACCTCTAACATTTTGATATGAAAGAGTTAAGGAGCATGTTAGTTTTTTTTGTTTAAGATTGTTTTTGTTTGGGCTGTAGCTAGAGACGGCAAAGGAAGATTAATCGGTGGGCGATTTTTCTTCTTCTTTGTTTCGAACTCTTTGACCATTCCATGCTCCGGCCAAAATTGAGCCGAGCATATAATGCCCATGAATTCGTTGGGGACACTTATTTTGAAGGATGATATGTCCCTCTCATAAGAAAACTTAAATTTTTCCACTTTAATATCCAAGGCATGAGTATTTCCTTGGATATAGGCTGTTACATCATTTGATGTGAGGTCAGGGGCAAGCCTGGAAACAAAAATTTGTTTCCTTTGTGGAACACCTAGAATCTTTTTAGGCGCCTCGGGTGTAACTCCAGAGCATAGGTTCTCTTCTGGTAAACCGGAACTTGAACACGCCTTCGGTAAAACTATTAACTGTGGCACGGGCAACGAGACCACAGCAGACTTGTCAGAAATTATGGGCGTCACGGGTTGCTCACACTCAATGACATTATCGGGAAGCGAAACCGATTGAGCCGAAAACCTCGTTACTATTGGGGGATTGGTGAACGAGATTTACGGCTGGGTCACTGGCGTGCCTGGCTGATCAATTAGAGGGAGCTGGGTGGCGCTAACTGAAGACTTTTGATTTCGCGAGGTTTTCTTGCGCTTTGGCGATTCATTCAATAACTTAAGGTTATTGAAAGACGAATCAAACGCTGAGAACTGGTCGGAAAGTTTGCGAAAACTTCCAAATAGTTCCCTAAAACCAGTCTTCGTTTGACGCATAAACGAACACATTTCGTTCTCCACCTCCCTACACACATCACATCATAACGCAACCCCGTGCACTTGGCTACGGGTTCAGCCGTCGGGCCGGTATATCCAGTACACTTTGCGTGTACTACGTTGTCACATAGCCAACACGAGATGCTTGCCTGTGCAGCAGTCACCTGCTTAAGGCAGGATTTCTTGAAGCAAATTAAAACGCCCATTATAGGGGACACCTACTGTTAAAATAAAAACAGCCAAAAGAAAACAAAATCAAAACAAGAAAAGGGATGAGCGCAAGAGAAAGAACTTAACGCGCGTAAAGGGCAGAGAGCAGAGAGAGCAAAGGTAATAAAAACAAAAAAGCAAGGCTACCTTCGGCTTGCCGAAGGTTTCATACCCTTGCAGTTATACAAAATATAAAATATATTTGGATTGCTGCTGGTTTCTGTGGCATTTACTGAACAATTATAGCAGTACATCGATTATATCAACCTCTTATAATTTCGTATACTCAGCGTCCTCACCACGGCAAGGTCGCAATCCTCGAGGAGGAATATTTACAATACCTTAAACAACATTGCACATATATTCTTTATTTACAATAATAAAATAAATTAATGAACTAAATATTTAAGCTAAGGAACACGCCGTCGTGGTGACTATATGGAGTTTGATAAGTGATTGCGGCAGCACCGCTTACTGTGTTATCACAAAATATCCAATCAATTTGAGTTAAATGTTTTGTTGTTGGCACATTTAACAATGGATATAACCCCTTATTATTTAAAGTAGACACGAGCTGATCAGCGGTTGTTGATTGGCAAATGTTAAAATCTCCTAATATTACCAATTTTGTATTATTTTCAGCTGACGTTAGCCTTTCAACATCATTTCTGATTTCATTTCGAAACCTTGTAATAGGAAAAGCTGGATTCCTATAAACAACTATGACTATTGTATGCAAGTATTTAAATGTTATGGACTGGTATATATTTCTTACATTATCAACTGTAACTGTTTCATATAAGAATGTTATGTTTTCCGATATATTTTGTTTTGCATATATCAATATACAATTCTTAGAAACAGCATTTGGTCGAATGTCTTTGTGTTGTAAAGGATCTGTTGGTCATAAAATCTAAATTTGCAAAGTTCTCATTCAAAAATGCGTTTGAATAACAGCTATATGATGTTTTGTTTAACAACTACATGTAATAGTACTCAGATTTCCATAAAATTGCAACAAGAACCTTCATTAGGCCGATCGTTGATCGTTAAAAGTTATAAAAGTTCGATTTGGATGTGGTAAGCCTGATAGCTATATCTTGAAATATAACGAAAATCGGCCGATAGGCTCCATAACAGCTATACGATATATCAGTCGATCTGGCCCGTTCCGACTTATTTAAAGAGGCAGAAATAAGAAGCTTGTGAGCAAAGTTGCATGATGATAGCTCCATAACTGGGGTACTACTGATTGTTCCTATAAGAGCTATATAATATAAACGTCTGAGATATTTAAATGGAAAAACTAAGGGCGGGTTACTGTATAACATTAAAAAGTATTGATAATGTGCGGTATTTCCAAAAACAAAACAGGTTTGCATACAAAAACCCTGATTTCAGCCGATTGTTCCTATGGCAGCTATATGTTATAGTGGTCCGATTTTGATACAATTTTGACAGCACATTAAGAACGTAATAAGAAGAAGATTTGCCAAATCTTGTTGGAATATCTTGAAAAACAACAAAAATCGGCGGATAGCTTCTATGACAGCTATACGATATATCGGTCCGATCTGGCTAGTTCCGACTTATTTACAGCCTTCAGCAATAAGAAGGTTGTGTGCCAAGTTTCATGAAGATAGCTCAAAAGCTGAGAGACTAGTTTGCGTTGCAACAGACGGACGGAAGGACGGACGGACGGACGGACGGACAGACGGACATCCATTTTTCGACTCCTCTGGTGATGCTGATTCAGAATATATATACTTTATAGTGTCGGAGATGTCTCCTAAGGTGCGTTGCAACTTCTGGCTAAAATTAATATACCCTCTGCAAGGGTATAAAGATAAGTTGGAGAGCGGCAAAGCGTGAGAGCTGCTTAGGCGCGCTCAAAGATTTAGGAGAGGTAAGTAGAGAGAGAAATTAGCGGTGACTAACAACACTAACAACTACGTCGCTTGCCCAAAAGAGAATAAGTAAAAAGAAGAAATGCACCGAAAGAGGCAGAACCAATGCACAAAACAAAAGAAAATAAGATCTAAAATTAGCAAACACAGATTAGTTTGAATAATTTTAAGAACATGCACACGCGTCGTGAACGGGCTAAAGTTAAAATTTCGGTTTCAAAGTTAATTTAAATAAAAACACCCATTGTTTTTAATAAAAAAAAGCCGAAAAATCGAAGCGCACAAAAAAAACACGTCCGTTCACTAGGAAAATGCAATCCAAAAAGCGTAGCAATATAGGCGTCTCTTTTACACTTTCATCATTGAAAGCCTTCTAATAAGTTCTAACTGGAAGGCCCTGAAAGCAAAATGGCAACATTAAATAAGAACCACGTGCAACTTTCATAGTCAAAACAAACATAAGACTGTGAGACCTGTTTTTTATCGCATAGTTGAAGCGGGTATTCCACAGCGAGCGCGCTCGACTGTAGCCTTTCCGACTTATTTTTGTTCTAATGCACTTTTAGGTTAGTCAATAAATCATTAAAAATCATGATCATTAAAAATAATTAAGTTGAATCTCGAAACCAAATTTTTACAAATTTTTGACAAAATTTGTAGTTTATGCCAAAAACTATACGTGCAGGTTATGTTTCGACTTTGGATTCGAATTAAGCAGGTCAAAAAACATATGAAAACATATATCAAATGACCAGGTCATGACCCCAGATTATTCTTCTGGGCTATGAAGAATTTCTTTGTTTTTTGAGAATCGGATTAAGAAGTTTAAAATACATGAGAAAGCAAAGATCGTATGACCAGATCATGTTTCTATATCTTGTTTGGAAAATTTTATTAATTTTTAGTTTTTTGAGGTTGGCTCGAAATCTAGACGTGATGTCGAAATTGCATCTCCGGATTCATAAAACTGCATATGCCGCATTATTTTGTGGGGCTGTGTTATCTAGAGGAACATGATTATGAAATATTTTACAAACTGGGAAGGGAAAATGTTGTTGCAGATGCGTTCTCAAGAATACCTTAAGAGCAGATTAACTCTGTTGCCTCTACATAATATAGCGCTGAAAGTGATAACCGCGAATTTATCGTTCGAGTTGTAGCCTCATTAAATGTTATAAAAAATCAAATATTCTTTTACAAATCATTACAAATCATTCAATCATTCCAATCTCCTGCCTTTCATAGACATGAACCACCGACTTGAAAACACATTAGACAGTATAATAGCAGATAATATTTAACATAATAGGGTTAACGCACAATTACCTAAAAAAAAAACTGAACCCTTTCGTAATTAACAGCATTCACACGACTAAAGATATAATGAAAATCCAGACAATCTACCTAATCCATTTCATAGGAATCAAAGTCGAAGACTGACGAAACTGAATAGGAAGAAAGAATCCTTAAAATACATAGGAGAGCGCATCGAAATGCTCTAGAAAATAAAAAACAACTGTCATTCAGTCAAGCAGTGTAAAGTTTGCATACAAGCGAAATTTGGCAGGCACCCTCTCAATCCAAAACTTCAACAAATTCCCATTCCAGAAAACTCCGATCACATATTGTACATTAATATTTACTCTACCGAAAGACACTTAGTACTCACTGCAATAGATACGATTTCAAAATTAGCGCAAGCACGAATTATAAGTTCGAAAGCAATAAAGGATATCGATACCCCACTGCGTGATTTGGAGTCCCTTTACATATGGACAACGAAAAAGCTTTCCATTCCCGATCAATTAAGTTCTTGCACGAGCAGCTACAGATAGCAGATTAAACAGCCCCACAGTACAAAAAACCGTTAACGGTCAGATAAAACGCTTCCATTCAACACTTTTAAAAATAATGAGATGCCTCTAAAGAAGAAGGCACTGACAGAAATTTCTAGAAACTTTTAGAAAGGGAAGTTTACGAGGACAACGACAGTTGCCATTCAGTTACAAAGAAGCGACCATTAGAAGTATTCTTTGGAATACTTAATCTTTGGAATACGTATTCTTTGACGACGGACCCGGACCAATACGGAACAGCCAGACAAGATTATTATTATTACTATAAGAGGGAGTCTCCCAGCGGAGAAGGCGTGAGGCACTGCGACCATGATGATCTTGCGTACCTAAAATGCTATCCCCATCTGGACAAAAGCTCTGCTTCCCTAATAAAGACAAACAGGTCTTTCGTCGAGGAACAGACAATATGCTCGGGACCTGCGGTTTCCATGTGCAGATGTTTCCTCCTTGTCCATACCAAGGCCGAGCAATCACATAAGATGTGCTTGGTTAATCCGTCGTCCTCTTTGCAGAGCCTGCACTCCGCATCCGAGGACCCGGCACTCGCTAGTTCATTCACAAGCTCGTTGCCCTGGAAGCCAGAGTACCCAGGTACCCAAAGAAGGGTAACTTTATTCTTTTTCGACAGCCTCTGGAGACAGTTCCAGAAGTCAGCCACCATACGCAAGCTTATTCTTTTTGAAAAGAGGGCTAGTATGGCCGCATGGCTGTCCGAAAAGATATAGATATTCGCTCTTCTAATCCCCTCATCAAGAATAAGATGGCAGCAGAAATCAATGGCATGAACCTCAATTTAAAAAGCTGTGGGCCACTTAAGCATAGCTATCGAGGTCTTGGAGTTGGGACCATACATCCCAGCTTCAACCCCTTGATCAGTCTTTGACCCGTCGGTGTGCCAATGTATACCATTGGTGTCTCTGATGGGGCTGCCAGCATCCCAGTCCCTACGGTCCGGGATGAGGGTTCTGAATTTTGCACCAAAGAGAAGTTCCTTGGTCATAGAATCTGATCAGGTGCAGAACTCTAAGCCAAAAATTTCTTTGATTAAACTAGCATGCCCTGATTCCGTAGCTAAAAGCCCAGATTGGAGCTTAATTCTATGAAGGCTCATAGCAGCAACTTATTTTATACGGATGTGCAGCGGAGTCAGATTCAAAATCGATTCCACTGCTGCGGTGGGACAGGTGCGAAATGCACCCGTCAAAGAAAGGCAGAGTAGCCTATGCAGTTTCATGCATTTGCGTAACCTTTGGCCACCAAACAACAGCAGCGTAGGTTACCATCATCTCAAATAACCACCGAATGGTGCAGGATTTGAGACCCCAGATTCTTATGCAAGCCCACATGGCATGAGTTGCCTTTGATAGAGTGTTGTTTAGACGGGAGTTCCAGTTTAGTCCTTTGTCGAGGGATACCCTTAGATATTTGACCTCGTTGGAAAGACCAATGGAGCATCGCTTCGTGAAAGGAACAATAATTGCCTTTTGTGGATTGTTGGCATAGCTCCCATTCACTACGAGAGCCAGGACGTCGGCATAGCCAATCGCTTCCACGCCCTGTTCTGCTAGTATGATTAGTAATTCGTCAGCGACTAGGGACCAGAGTAAAGGGGATAGGACCCCTTCCTGGGGACACCCTTTTACCGCACTCATATAGGCGGTCGTTGTGTCCAGGGTAGAGGAAATAGTCCGGTGTTTGAGCATGGCATCAATCCACCATACTATGGGACGGGCGATGTTTCTGCGCTCCAGCGCAGCAGAGATAGACCCGTAGCCGGTGTTATCGAAGCACCCTCTATATACAAAAAAAAAACACAGAGCTCTTGGATACGAAGGCTTTTTCGATTTTACCCACTAATTTGTGGAGAGCAACCTCTGTCGATATACCGGCTATATACGCGAACTGCGTGTGCAGAGAGCACCAAATGTGCATGTCTAAAAGCCTTTCCGCAGTCTTGAGTAGAAAGAAGGTAAGACTGATCGGCCGGTAGGACTTAGGCTGCTCAAGAGGATGATTCCCTTTTTTGGGGATAAATACCACATTAACTCTCCTCCAAGTGTTGTGAATGTGTCCCCACGTGAGACTAGCTCTAAAAAGGCCGACCAGCGGATCAAAGATGTGATCCAGGCTATTTTGGAGAAGGGCAGGAAAGATTTGATCGCCCCCTGGGGCTTTGAAGGGAGCGAAGGAATCTACAGCCCATTTGACTTTTTCAGGGTCCGGTGACAAGGTGGCGTCAACGTGACTGAATAGATCTGGGTTCGCCACCGAACCTGGGAAGTCAACTTGTAATAAAATGTCAATTGCTTCCCTGCGATCTTGAGTGAAAGAGCCGTCTGCTCTTTTAAGTATCCTTATTCCATTAGACGACCCTTTAGCTTATACCTTGTGGAGTCTTACGCCTCTGGCAGCGATTTAATGCTACCACAGTAGCTCCGCCACGTATCTCGTTTGGCAAGAACATTATTGTTATAGTTTGTGACAGCGTCCCTATAGACGTCTCAACTTACGCGGTTAGATCTGGCCTTGTTGAATAGGCTTCTAACCTTCTAACTTTACGGTTGACCTTTAAGGTCTTCCGGACTCAGCTGAATTCAAAAGATGTAATTGGAGCAGGTTGGCAGCAAGTTCTATCTCACTGATAGGGGTTGGCTTGCTGAACAACAGGTCTACTTTAAAAGCCACAGAGGCTTTGAAAAATTCCCAGTTTGTCTTTTTAGGACGGAAGGAGTTCTGGCGGATCTCGACGTGGCCAGGAAGGTCGAACCTGAAGTGCTGATAGTCCGACAAAGTGGCTTCGCCTGTGACCCGTCAGTTGACAAGCGAACTCGCTATCGAGTTGCTGACTAGGGTGACATCTAAAACCTCTTCCCTAATGGCGTTAATGAACGAGGGTTTGCACCCTATGTTGGCTAAATCTAAATGACTGCACATTAGATAAGATAACATTGAAAGACTTCAACAGAAGACAGACCTTAAAAACTATAACAAGTCGGAAAGGCTACAGTCGAGCACGCCCGCTGTGGTATACCCGCTACAACTATGCGAAAAAAAACGTCTCACAGTCTCAAATTTGTTTTCACTATGAAAGTTGCACGCGGTTCTAATTGGATATTGTCAATTTGCTTTCAGTATCTCCCAGTTAGAACTTATCAGAGGGCTTGTAATGATGAATGTGTGAAAGAGACGCCTATATAATGCTTCACATATTTATTAAGAAATTCATTATTCATATTTTTTTTTTTGTATTTAAATTTTTAATTATTAATTAATCATTAAATTATTTATTTAATTTATTGAATTTATTGAATTTATTTATTTAATTTAATCTGGGAGTAAAAGGATAATTTTAGTTGATCCAACATTTGTTGCAAAGGAATGGGGAAACCCAGAAAACCCAATCAGATCAAAAGTAGTGTGTTAATGGATTAAAGCGCTTGTAACGCCCGAGGAGCGCAGTTAACGAATAGGAAGGTCGCGAGATCGCTAACTTCTAGCTAGGTGAGCAAGTAGTGAAAGTTTAAGGTTATTAGTCGATTGGCTGTTAGATATAATAAAGTAGTATTTGTTGTAGTCCGAACATAATACCTTGAACGGTTCGTGCAAGGCATAGTTCGACCTACAACTAGGAAGAGTTAGTAGAATATAATTTCTCGTTAGTCGGCAAGGGACAGAGAAGTGTAACCGGCTAACCAAGTCATCACTGTCAATGTCGCTTTTAATAAGGTTATTGATAAAAACCACACCAAGCATAGTACGCCGATTGGCTAAGGAAGGTAGATTTAGTAGAAGAAGTCTATTAGTATAGGAAGGTAGTCTTAAGTTTGAATCCCAATTAAGTCCACGCAATGCGAAAATCAAAAAGTTCTTTTGAACGGATTCAATGCGGTCCTTGTAGGTTGAAAACTGAGGACACCAAACACATTATCCATACTCGAGAATAGGACGCACAAGTGAGGTATAAAGGGACTTAGTTATATAAGGATCGTTAAATTCCTTAGCCCACCTCTTAATAAATCCGAGTACACTCATAGCCTTATTGACTATGGAAGAAATGTGCTCAGAGAACTTGAGTTTAGCGTCCAGGCGTACTCCAAGGTCGTCCACAGAGGTAATTCTTTCCAGAGGACAACCACATAAAGTGTAAGTTTCGTACTTAGGACTGGCACGAGAGAATGTCAACAACTTGCATTTTGAGCTGTTCAGATTTAATAGGTTTGCAACACACCAATTGTTAAAACTATTGAGGTCGGCTTGAAGGGATGAATGACAGGAGGCGTCTTTAAAATGAAAACAAAGCTTTACATCATCTGCATACATAAGAGTACGCGAATTATGTATGGCCGAAGGAAGGTCATTGATGAAAAGCGTAAAAAGAAGGGGACCTAAATGGCTTCCCTGAGGAAACCCAGAAGTAACTTGAATAGGGTCAGAAAGAGCATTTTTAAAGAAGACTCTTTGTGTTCTGTTGGCCAAATAACTTATAAGCCAGCTTAAAAGATTTGGTGAGAAACCAATAATGTTTAGTTTGTGTGCAAGAAGGGAGTGATTTACTGAGTCAAATGCTTTACTGAAATCAGTACAAATGACGTCAGTTTAAAAATTTTTCTGAAAGCCCTTTATTATAAAGAATGTAAGCTCAAGTAAATTTGTCGAGGAGGAACGACGTTTTATAAATCCGTGCTGACAAGGAGAAATGACGGATGTACAGAAATGCTGCAAGTGGGGAGTTATGACATTCTCGAAGAGTTTAGGAATAGCCGACAATTTTGAGATACCTCTATAGTTTAAAGCATCAGACTTGCTGCCCTTCTTGTGAAGCGGTAAAATGAAAGATTCCTTCCATATGGAAGGAAAGGTGGAAGTTTTCAGGGACAGCGAGAAAAGTTTGAGCAATAGCTTAGATAGAGGATCGGCACAGTATCGAAGTACGCAACTAGGAATTCCGTCAGGACCAGGTGAGAAAACTGGTTTTATCAAACATAAATCCCTGAAAATCGAACTTTCGTTTAATTGTGGGGCGAAAATGCCAGTTGAACTGGGAATGGTGAAAGGATAAGAATTTACATACAACTTTTTTATCCAATACGTTCAAACCAGTTTCGAAAACAACCTCGAACGTTGGATGATAGGGATCTTCTGGTTGGGTAAGTGGGTGGACTCTAGTCAGAGTTACCATACTCTGATCGGAGACAAAGCATAAATCGAGTGTTCTATTTAGAGAATTTTGTAGGTGGTTGACCTGCAGCAGAGAAATGTCATGCAGGCCGTCAATAAGATCGTGTTGTTGTGAGGGCATCAGGAAATTTGCCTCATCACTTGGTGTCCAACTACACTCAGGTATGTTAAAGTCGCCAAGGACTATGAGGTGGTCTTTGTTAGATAACAAATTGAAGACATACTTTATTGCAAGCAAATGTTGAGTGTAGATAAGAATATCCGACGAAGGTGGGATGTACGAGCAGGTTATAAAAACCTGGAAGCCGGGAAGGTGTAATTTTACACAAATGAATTCAATATCATATTGAATCTCCGGGTGTACATGTTCTGACGTGATATCAGAATTTACCGCTATAAGAACACCGCCGCCCCGCCGATCATGACGATCAAACCTATAAGTTGTGAACTTGCTTGGAAAAATTTCAGAGCATAAAATCTCAGGTTTAGGTTAATGTTAAAAATTGTATTAGTTTTTTGAAGTCGCATTTTTGGAAGTGGTGGCCTGGTTTGGCAAAGGTAGTCTAATCGGTTGACGATCCTTTTTTTTTTGCTTCGAATTCTTTAACCACAATATGATCGGGCCAGAAGTTAGCAGAGCATATTTGGTTAAATAAGTCGTTAGAGACACTAATTTTAAAGGATGATGTATCCCTTTCATATGAAAACTTAAATTGTTCCACCTTTAAATCTTGGGCTTGAGATTTGGCTTGGATATAAGCCATAACATCTGAAGATGTGAGATCAGGGGCTAGCCTCGAGACGAATATGTGCCTCTTCGGTGGAATTCCGGTGACAGGCTTAGGTCCCACAGATATAGGACCAGTGGGAGCAGGTTGTGCCGATAATCCCAAAGGCGAGCTTGCCTGAGGGACTATCGGTTGGGTAATTAGTATTTGCGGTTTCATAGGAATAGAAATCGCAGATGAAGTATTGGGCAAAGGGGAAATGAGCTCCACGGGCTCAACAGAGACATTTTTCTGTGCTGCTGATCTCGTAACTACAGGTGTAGTAAATGATAGCAGCGGCAACGTCACTGGTGTGCTGAGTTGGTCAACGTTCTGATGCTGACAGGCACTAGTTGACGGCTGCTCCTTTTGAGCTGATTTTTTGCGCTTGGGAGACTCATTTAGTAGCTTAAGGCTATTTAATGAAGTGTCCAGCGCGGAGAACTGATCGGCAAGTTTGCGAAAACTACCAAACAGTTCCCTAAATCCCGTCCTAGTTTTCGCATGAACGATACAAAATCGTTCTCAACCTCACGAAACGCACCACAACAATAGTGCAGCCCGTTTCGCTTGGCTACAGCATCGGCCGTTGGGCCACTGAAGCCCGCACATTTTGCATGAGCAACGTTGTTGCAGATCCAACAACAAATACTTGCCTGAGCAGATGTAATCTGCTTTTGGCAGGTTTTTTTTGAAGCAAATAATTCCTCCTTCCATTATTATGGGTGACCACTGTCTAAAATGCACACAACAAAAATAGAGAGAGAGGAAAGGTTAGGCACAAACAGAAACTGTGATAGGAAGAGCGCGGTAAGAGAGTTTGTGCTGCAGTGCACAACAACAAAGATAAAAAAAGAGTTAGTGAGAGCCCGAGAGAGTCGAATTCGCTCACGATAGTCGAAGTAAAAGAAAATGTTTTGCAGACGCAATAACAACGTTTCTAAAAATAGAAACGTAAACAAATGAAATTGAAAGAAGAAAGCGAAAAAACTCTTTTGCAAACAAGATTAGTTTAGCAAATTAAAAGAGTGCACTCGCGTAGGAAACGGATTTCTGTATATCAGCAGGTTAAGTGATAATGTTAGTATTTTCTTAGAGTTATTAAACACCGATTTCTTTATAATTTAACTAAGCTTCGGAGAGCAAGAAAAAAACGCGTCCGTTCATTTTAAAAGAGAATGAATATTGTTGTACATTGATGCAAAATATCACTTAAGATTTTAACTGGTCTTAAATAAGATAAAACCACTAAGCAGAGAACACATAGAGGCGTCAAATAGCGTTAACATGGCTGCTGACTCTATGCCCATTTTCAGATACCACCGGGTCTCGGCTCCCAGTCGGATCGAGACACGAGTATCAACTCCGAAATCACGACGACATCAATTTAGTCGGACAACGACTGCAGAACGATGAGCACGGGTGTTTTTCGAAGCGCTGTGCCGTCGTTTCAATGTATGCGTTATGTATGCACATGATCGCATATGAAAGTATGCGTATGCTTGTGAAGTTTGGCAACTGCATGGCACAGCACAGCACCAAGTCTATTTTTCTATTTCAGAGTCGAAGCCCACAGACCGAAAGTGCGATCGCATGTGTGTGAGTGTGTTCATATTTGCAATTTTTTGGCATTTGCGTAACAGACTTTGATGGCTCAGTGGATGTGGTCGTTGACTGTCGAGACGAAAGGGTGCGAGTTCGAATCCTACGCGATGCAAAAGTGGGTATTTGGGGTACTAGCTTTTTTTCAAGCATTTAAAACATTTTAAGTTTAGTATTTTAATTAAACAGAATTTTAAGGGGATTGAGTTGGTATTGTCTACACGAACGACGCACGACACAATAATAATTTGTTTTTGTCCTGTACGACAAGCTGAATGGTCTCATAATGCGACTTTGCCAACTCAATTCAGAATGCGTTAATGGCAGAGCGGTTAAAGTTGCGGACTACGTAGTTCAAGTTTTTTTGGAGGTCCGTGGTCAAGTCCTCACGTGGATAAATTTTTTTTTGTTTTTTCTGTTCTTATTCTTTATTTTTTGCATTATGCTATATCTTCTTTTAAAATCGATGTTAACGAATTTTTTACTATATTTAAAAATTAGTCTAGCTCACTTAGATAATTAATATTAAAAGTAAAAAGTCAGGTGCATAGCATATCATAAAATCAAAAAAAAAAAGATTGCAGATAAAGAATCAAAACAAAAGGATGAATGGGCGCTTGCCAGCTGTTTCTTTGACAACAACAAAACAAAGCACAAACACAGACACACACACACATGCGATCGCACTTTCGGTCTGTGGGCTTCGACTCTGAAATAGAAAAATAGACTTAGTGCTGTGCTGTGCCATGCAGTTGCCAAACTTCACAAGCATACGCATACTTTCATATGCGATCATGTGCATACATAACGCATACATTGAAACGACGGCACAGCGCTTCGAAAAACACCCGTGCTCATCGTTCTGCAGTCGTTGTCCGACTAAATTGATGTCGTCGTGATTTCGGAGTTGATACTCGTGTCTCGATCCGACTGGGAGCCGAGACCCGGTGGTATCTGAAAATGGGCATAGAGTCAGCAGCCATGTTCACGCTATTTGACGCCTCTATGTGTTCTCTGCTTAGTGATAAAACTTCGTTAACATCAATTTTAAAAGAAGTTAAAAATAGAACAGAAAAAACAAAATTGAAAATTTTGGCTCAACACACCACACCACCACCCTCGTGAGGCCTTGAACCATGAACATCCAAAAAACTTAGACTACGCAGTCTGCATTTATAACCGCTCTGCCATTAGCTCATGTTTAATAAGATCGGCAAAGTTGCATTATGAGACCATTCAGCTTGTCGTACAGGACAAAAACAAATTATTATTGTGTCTCGGGTGTGTGTGTTGTGTGTGAGACAATACCAACTCACTCCACTTAAAATTCTGTTTAATCAAATAAATGCGTTTAAAATACTAAATTTAATATATTTTAAATGCTTGAAAAAAAGCTAACACATCCAAAAATATCATCCACTTGCATCGGGGTTTGATAGGATTAGAACCCGTACCCTTCTGCACGACAGACGGCGACCACATCCACGCAGCCACTGCAGCTATTCGACAACTACGATAAAATTGCAATGATGATCAGTGCAATAATTTTGGTACATATAATTAAAAAAAAAAGCTTTCCGCCGGAGTTGAACCTGGATCTTGCATATCTAACATAATAAAACAGACAAAAACACGTAGCTTAATATCTTCCATATGTATAGTCCAATCTTACTGAAATTTTAACGAAACGTCCGCAAGATAGTATTTATAACGTATATATAAAACTGTTACTGTAGACCTAATATTGCGGCTGTAATAAATTTTTTTCGATTTATGGGGGCGGGTGGTGGGGTGTCTGAAATCCAAAATAAACTTGATCAGCCTGCAGTAATAACACATGTTGTCACCAAATTTGGGAACTCTAGCTCTTATAATAGCTGAGATCCAGGTGTTCACACGGACGGACAGACAGACAGACGGACAGACGGACAGACGGACATGGCTATATCGACTCGGCTGTTGATACTGATTCAGAATATATATACTTTATGGGGTCGGAGATGTCTCCTTCTGCCTGTTACATACATTTTCGGCTCGAACAAAGTTATAATACCCTTCTACTCTATGCAAGGTTCAACTCCGGCGACAAGCTTTTTATTTAATTATATGTACCAAAACTATTGCACTGATCATCATTGCAATTTTATCGTGGTTGTCGAAAAGCTGCAGTGGCTGCGTGGATATGGTCGCTGACTGACGAGCGCTTAGAGCACGAGCGTTCTAATCCTACCCAACGCCTATGCAGGTGGATTATATTATTGGATGTAAGCATTTTTCAAGTATTTAAAATATATTAAGTTAAGTATTTTAATCGCATTTATTTGATTAAACAGAATTTCAATTGGAGTGAGTTGGAATCGTCTTACACACACAACACACACACACGGGACACAATAATAATTTGTTTTTGTCCTGTACGACAAGCTGAATGGTCTCAAAATGCCACTTTGCCGATCTTATTAAACATGAGCGTAGTCTAAGTATTTTTTTAAGGTTCATGGTTCAAGCCCTCACGAGGGTGGTGTTAAGCCAACATTTTTAATTTTGTTTTTTTCTGTTCTATTTGTATCTTCTTTTAAAATTGATGGTAACAAAGTTTTATTTTATTTAAGGCCAGTTAAAATCTTAAGTGATATTTTGCATCAATGTATAACAAAAACGACAAATCTGGTTGGAAGTATTGAATTTCTTAATAAATATGTGAAGCATTATATAGGCGTCTCTTTTACACATTCATCATTAAAAGCCCTCTGATAAGTTCTAACTGGAAGACACTGAAAGCAAATTGACAATATTCAATTGGAACCGCGTGCAACTTTCATAGTGAAAACAAATTTGAGACTGTGAGACGTGTGTTTTTCGCATAGTTGTAGCGGGTATACCACAGTCGGGCGCGCTCGAATGTAGCCTTTCCGACTTGTTTTTTTTATTGCATTATGCTATATCTTCTTCTCAAATCTATGTGACCGATTTTTATACCCTTGCAGAGGGTATATTAATTTTAGCCAGAAGTTTGCAACGCACCTTAGGAGACATCTCCGACCCTATAAAGTATATATATTCGGAATCAGCATCACCAGAGGAGTCGAAAAATGGATGTCCGTCTGTCCGTCCGTCCGTCCGTCCGTCCGTCCGTCCGTCCGTCCGTCCGTCCGTCCGTCCGTCTGTTGCAACGCAAACTAGTCTCTCAGTTTTTGAGCTATCTTCATGAAACTTGGCACACAAGCTTCTTATTGCTGTAGGCTGTAAATAAGTCGGAACGAGCCAGATCGGACCGATATATCGTATAGCTGTCATAGAAGCTATCGGCCGATTTTTGTTGTTTTTCAAGATATTGCAACAATATTTGGCAAATCTTATTCTTATTACGTTCTTAATGTGCTGTCAAAATTGTATCAAAATCGGACCACTATAACATATAGCTGCCATAGGAACAATCGGCTGAAATCAGGGTTTTCGTATGCAAACCTGTTTTGTTTTTGGAAATACCGCACATTATCAATACCTTTTAATGTTATACAGTGACCCGCCCTTTGTTTTTCTATTTAAATATCTCAGACGTTTATATTCTATAGCTGTTATAGGAACAATCAGTCAGTCCGTCTGTCTGTTGCAACGCAAATTAGTCCCCCAGTTATTGAGCTATCATCATGAAACTTTGCTCACAAGCTTTTTATTTCTGCACTCTTTAAATAAGTCGGAACGGGCCAGATTGGACTGATATATCGTATAGCTGTTATGGAGCCTATCGGCCGATTTTCGTTATATTTCAAGATATAGCTATATAGCTGTTATTCAAACGCATTTTTGAATGAGAACTTTCCAAATTTAGATTTTATGACCAACAGATCCATTACAACACAAAGACATTCGACCAAATGCTGTTTCTAAGAATGGTATACTGATATATGCAAAACAAAATATATCGGAAAACATAACATTCTTATATGAAACAGTTACAGTTGATAATGTAAGAAATATATACCAGTCCATAACATTTAAATACTTGCATACAATATTCATAGTTGTTTATAGGAATCCAGCTTTTCATATTACAAGGTTTCGAAATGAAATCAGAAATGATGTTGAAAGGCTAACGTCAGCTGAAAATAATACAAAATTGGTAATATTAGAAGATTTTAACATTTACCGATCAACAACCACTGATCAGCTCGAGTCTACTTTAAATAATAAGCGGTTATGTCTATTGTTAAATGTGCCAACAACAAAACATTTAACTCAAATTGATTGGATATTTTGTGATAACACAGTAAGCGGTGCTGCCGCAATCACTTATCAAACTCCATATAGTCACCATGACGGCGTGTTCCTTAGCTGTAATCACTAATTAACTAATTTATTTTTAAATATTTAGTTAATTAATTTATTTTATTATTGAAAATAAAGAATATATGTGCAATGTTGTTTAAGGTATTGTGAATATTCCTCCTCGAGGATTGCGACCTTGTCGTGGTGAGGAGGCTGAGTATTCGAAATTATAAGAGGATGATATAATCGATGTACTGTTATAATTGTTCAATAAATACCACAGAAACCAGCAGCAATCCAAATATATTTTATATTTTGTATAACTGCAAGGGTATGAAACCTTCGGCAAGCCGAAGGTAGCCTTGCTTTCTTGTTTTTACTATTTTTAAAGACATTTAAGACATTTTAGTGATATTTCGCAGCAACACAACACTAACCACCAATCTGCTTGGATGTATAGGCATAGGCGTCTCTTTTACACATTCATAATTAAAAGCCCTCTGATAAATTCCAACTGGAAAGCATTGAAAGCAACATCCAATAAGATCCACTTGCAACTTTCTTAGTCAAAACAATTTTGATACTATTAGACGCGTTTTTTTTCGCATATTTGTAGTGGGTATACCACAGTCGGGCGCGCTCGACTGTAGCCTGTCCGACTTGCTTGCACTCGAAATAAGACGCATAATACATCACAGCTCCGACTTGTGTCGTAAATATCTTTCATTCGTTGTCTAAGTGCAAGACTAGCAACAGAAAGCCAGTCAGCTTTCCAACCGAATCTTCAGACAAACCAGCTGAAGACCCACTCACTTCAAACAGCGATAGCAGCTGAAGGGCTGCTATCAAGTGTAGGAGAGACAAGGAAGAACCAGCTACCGCCACTGGAGGAACGGAACGGAAGACTTCAGAGGAGTAGCTAACTTAAAGTGATAATTTATACTTTCTGCCTGTTACATACTTTTTCGGTTGGCACAAAGTTAGAATACCCACCCTTCCAATCTATAAGTAGCGTAATAAATGTATCTCAACCCTATACATAGACATAGGCAAAGACAAAGGCAGAGACACACATGCCTAGCATACACACAAGCAACGGCGTCTCGACAAATTACGCATCACATGGGTAACGCCATTTTGACAAATTTTAAACAGTATGCAGCGCATGGGTAACGGCATCATACATGGAAGGAGCGCGTAGCGAGCAAAATCATGGAAGCAGCGAGACACGAGCGGAGCGATGCAGGCAGCAAGACACGAGCCGAGCCAGGCAAGCTACAAGACGCGTGCCGATCCATGCAAGCAGTGAACCAAGCTAGGCAAACTACAAAGTCGCGAGCATAGTCAGGCGAGCCACACGACACGAGCCGAAACACGATCGACCGAACATAGGCAGCGCCGCCTAGGCAGCACCGCCCATGCAGCGACCGTGGACAGCACCGCACAAGCAGCGGACCACAGCCATCGAAATGAAAGCTGCGAAACTAGGGCAAAGCACAGAAGTTCTAGGCGAGTAGAACAGGCAAGACGTGGCCGCTCATGAAATACAAAGTGTTAAGTGAAAAGTAAACCAAAGTGTCAGCAGTCATACCCAAAGTCCTGCAAGGACCATGGATCCCATCAAAGGACATTCAAGGTAAGCGGTGTGAAAGAAAAGAACAGAGCGACGTATGGTGCGAGGTAAGCAGGGACACAGGCAGGCAGGTCGAGAAAAATTACTAAATAATAAGTGCAGGGTAGTAAGTAAAATTGTAATAGAAATAATAGGCTGTGCTGTGAGTAATCGCTAGTTGGCAGGCAAGTACACGAGCGTGTGTTCTAACGGGTTGCGGCGTGGTGTAATACACGGCGTGGTGTAATACACCACTGAGCACCGCGGCCACGGGCGTTGTGTACGGCGAACGGCCGGTCGCGAGCGGTGTCGTGAGTAAACGCTAGTTGACGAGCGGGTACGAGCGTTCCCCATCGCCTGCAGCCGACCAGGCGTGGCGAAGCGAAAAACGGTCAAGGTGTCAGGTACAGGTGAATGCATAGTAACCCGGTGGTGGTGAAACACACTACACGCGGCTCACGAGTACACGTGGAAGACGTGAATCACGTGTACGCCCGAGGAGTGTATATTCGCTGTGTCCGACACAAGTCTCCACCATTCTTAACGCAGGTTAACTCCCTCTTTTTAAAATGTCTTAGTGGTCCTAGTGATTTATAAATTGTTTTTGTAAAGACCCTGGCAAGACTAAGACTTGTACCCCAGCCTGAGAAAACATGCTTATACTTGCAATTGCAATGATGATCAGTATAAATAATATTGGTATTTATAATTGACAAGATTGCTTGCCACCGGAGTTAAACCTAGATTTTACATATCTAACATAATAAAATAGACAAAAACAAGTCGGAAAGGCTACAGTCGAGCGCGCCCGACTGTGGTATACCCGCTTCAACTATGCGAAAAAAACAAGTCTCACAGTCTCAAATTTGTTTTCACTATGAAAGTTGCACGCGGTTCTAATTGGATATTGTCAATTTGCTTTCAGTGTCTTCCAGTTAGAACTTATCAGAGGGCTTTTGATGATGAATGCGTAAAAGATACATCCAACCAGATTTGTCGTTTTTACTGTACATTGATGCAAAATATAACTTAAGATTTCAACTGGCCTTAAATAAGATAAAACTTCGTTAACATCAATTTTAAAAGAAGATACAAATAGAACCAAAAAAAAAAAATTAAAAATTTTGGCTCAAAAACACCAGCCTCGTGAGGCTTGATCCATGAACATCCAAAAAACTTAGACTACGCAGCATTTATAACCGCTCTGCCATTAGCTCATGTTTTATTAGATCGGCAAAGTTGCATTATGAGACCATTCAGCTTGTCGTACAGGACAAAAACAAATTATTATTGTGTCTCGGGTGTGTGTGTGTGTGTTGTGTATGTTCTTACACAACTCACTCCACTTAAAATTCTGTTTAATCAAATAAATGCGTTTAAAATACTAAACTTAATATATTTTAAATGCTTGAAAAAAAGGTAACATCCAAAAATATCGTCCACTTGCATTGGGGTTGGGTAGGATTAGAACTCGTGCCCTTCCGCTCGACAGTCAGCGACCACATCCACACAGCCACTGCAGCTATTCGGCAATCACGATAAAGTTGCAATGATGATCAGTGCAATAATTTGAAAACATATATTATTTGAAAAAAAATAGCTTGCCGCCGGAGTTGAACCTGGATCTAGCATATCTAACATAATAAACAAGTGGGTAAGGCTACAGTCGGGCGCCCGACAGTAAGATACCCTTCTCCCAATTTTTAAAATCCGTTACAAGCGTGTAACTATACTCATAATTTTAAACAAAAATTCTGCACAAATTCTTCTACTACATATAGCTTACTCGCTCGCACTCACACAGCGACGCGCGTAAAGAGTAAAGCGACACGACGCAACGTCGACGTCGGCGTCGACTGCTCAAAGCAGCGCGCAAGCTGCTGCCCGTATCGAACATTTGTACTGAAAACGTTGACTTGAATGTGAACTGTGTTATTGGTCCGATCGGATTGTAATTTAGAGAATATGTTCATATTGCATTCAGCTTTATACATTCCAAAGCAGAACTTTATATGTTTAATACTTTTCTTAATTATCGTAAACTACCGATGTGCGGGGCGGTGGGCGTGGCATCAAACATTTGACATAAACTTCACCTGCCCCGGATATATAGGAACTTTCATACCAAATTTGGTATCTCTAGCGTTTTTAATAGCGGAGATCTGTAGTCTCAAACAAACAGACGGACGGACAGACGGACAGACAGACGGACATGTCTCAATCGACTCGGCTAGTGATCCTGAACAAGAATATATATACTTTATGCCACGCCTCCTTATGCCTGTTACATACATTTTGCACAAAGTTAGTATACCCTTTTTTGACCATTTTCAATGGTCGAAGGGTATAAAAATGCTTGCCGCCGGAGTTGAACCTGCATATCAGAGAACTGCAACATGCATGCATGCACAACAAGCCACTCAAAAATGAATGAGATTTTTGCCACTCGGTGTTCATTTTGCACAGGCCGCACATAGCACACGCCTCAAGCCACTTAAGCCTCTAAAAGCGGGAGACTCTAAAAGCAAGAGACGCAAAAGGCATGTACGTTTTGGCAAAAAGCACTAGTAGTGCGGTACGTTTTGGCAAAAAACACTTGTAGTGCTGGTACGTTTTGGCAAAAAACACTTGTAGTGCAAGAACATTATGGTAAAAAAGACAAGAGACGCTTGCCCAAAGGCTCGGTAGGTAGAGACAGCAGCATAAGGGTCGGGGCATACAAATTTGTTCGAGAACGTTCGGTTTTCCGTTTCTGCTAGTGCGTTTTTGGGTTACCCCTTCTACTTCTGTTCTATTAATAGACACATAAGTAGGTGGTAAAAAACCCGAGGCCGATGCATTTCAATTTCTACTTGTTCCTTTACCCCTTCCACAAAATAAGCGAGGCACGCGCTAGAAGAAAGGGAAAACCGAACGTTCTCGAACAAATTTGTATGCCCCGACCCTTATGCTGCTGTCTCTACCTACCGAGCCTTTGGGCAAGCGTCTCTTGTCTTTTTTACCAAAATGTTCTTGCACTACAAGTGTTTTTTGCCAAAACGTACCAGCACTACAAGTGTTTTTTGCCAAAACGTACCGCACTACTAGTGTTTTTTGCCAAAACGTACATGCCTTTTGCGTCTCCTGCCTTTTGCGTCTCTTGCTTTTAGAGTCTCCCGCTTTTAGAGGCTTAAGTGGCTTGAGGCGTGTGCTATGTGCGGCCTGTGCAAAATGAACACCGAGTGGCAAAAATCTCATTCATTTTTGAGTGTTGTGTATGCATGCGTGTTGCAGTTCTCTGCTGCATATCTTGCAGATCTAAGTTCTAGCTCTTATAATAGCCGAGATCCAGGTGTTCACACAGACGGACAGACAGACAGACGGACGGACGGACATCGATTTTTCGAATCGACTGTTGATACTAATCATGAATATATTTACTTTATGGGGTCGGAGGTGTCTCCTTCTGCCTGGTACATACTATTTTGGTTGGAACAAAATTATACTACCCTTCTACTCTATGAGTAGCGGATATAAACATAGAAGTTATATAAGTTATCAGTACGTGCGCCTGTGCGCTGTTGTGGGCAAGAAGTTGCTAAGAAGTTGCCCGCGTGTCTGTATGTGTAAGTTTGAGTGGCAATAGGCAATAGGTTCTAGCAGATTTTCGAAAAACTTGATGTTTGCTTTTGATTTTAGTGTAATTGAGATATCTTGAAAAATAACAAGAAAGCAAGGCTACCTTCGGCTTGCCGAAGATTTTATACCCTTGAAATTATACTAAATTTAAAATACATTTGGATTGCTGCTGGTTTCTGTTTGCATACAAAAACCCTGATTTCAGCCGATTGTTCCTATGGCAGCTATATGTTATAGTGGTCCGATTTTGATACAATTTTGACAGCACATTAAGAATGATAATAAGAGTAATAAGTAATAAGAATAAGTAATAAAAATAAGATTGCCAAATCTTGTTGCATTATCTTGAAAAACAACAAAAAACAAGCAGATAGGTTCTATGGGAGCTATACGCAGAAATGTTAAGCCAAGTTTTATTATGATAGCTCTAAAATTGCGAAACTAGCTTGCGTTTCAACGACAGATAAACACACAGACGGACAAATCTATAAGAACTCCGCTGTCGATACTGATTTTGAATATAAATAGCACATCTGGTCGGCGATGACTCCTAAGGTGCGTTGCAAGCATCTGGACAAACTTAATATAGCCTCTGTAATAGTATATTATTATATTGATTAATGACTAAAACGAAGAGTAGCAGGGATTAAAACCTACGGCAAGCCGAAGAAAGGCTGTTTTTTGGGCTGATAAGAATACCATTATGCTATATTGTTTACTTTGGACATTAAAATCCAAAATGTATACCTGAGAATTCTGTAAAATTTCCGCTCATATTCAAACTCATAAAACTTTGAAATTTTAAGTTCTTTTCTTCTTTTCTGCAAAGTGTTGTTACATTATTTTTATAATAAATCTCACCATCGCCACAACATTTGCGAAGGCAAGGTAACGATTTACAAATTTGAGGTTGTTCACAGGAACGGATAAGAAATTTTTGAGTTTGGTTGATCATCCGAAAATAACCACTTCTCTTTATTTCATTGATTGCTTCAAGACAATAATTATTTTTAGAAAAAACTCTGTTTTTATCTCTCCAAATCAGACGGCTTTCTTTTAAATATATAGAATCAGCTGATACCACATATTCAACAATAACCTTGTCATTGGGACATTTAAATGAATCCATAAAAATCATGGGCTTGTCAAAAATGGAAGAGTATAAGTTAAAATTGGGTGCACTTTCAAAGCACTTGTTGGCTCCAGATGTGTAAGTAAAACCCCGCGGACAGCACTGATTTATAAAACCAACAGATTGTAATAAGTCATTATTTGTTGAATTACATGTTACTGCAAACAGATTATTGTCCAGCAGAAGGAGGCATGAATTAATTGACAGAGTCACGGATGTTTGGGAAAATCGCGATATGTTAATAATACTTGTTCGCGCACAATGTGGTAACTTCATATCTGAATTTAATTGTTTACTACTTTTCAATCCAAATCCAAAAGGACTTTCAATTTTATTCACGGTATTCAATACTTTTAAAAAATCGACATTGATATCATTTGTTAGATGAAAGCATCCATTTAAATTCGACCGGTTTAAAGCACGCATCTTGAATAATATGGAATCTAAATTACAACACTCTGCACCAACAGTCACAATTATATTTTTCATTACATAACTTTTGAATAAAAAAAACATAAGAACTATTGAAATACTCATTTATAAACTGTATGTTCAACTATTTATTTCCTAATTTTACGCAATATGATAGATCACAATATATATTTATTTCCACAATTTTGTTAATTCATATGTGTTCGTGTACGTATGTTTGTTGACTTATTTACCGAGCAAAAAATAATTGACTATTAATGAGTGGCGTTCTGAAATCAAACTGAAGGCACGAGATTACCAATACTTCCAATACATGAATACCAGATATCTAGTAGCAAGAAGACATCGCACATGCACATATAAGTATACACAATTGTATGTTCAAATATTTAAGTACTCGTAGTAAGATACATCCATACAACGATACACATTACCGAAATTTGTACACTCTTCCAGAAAAGATATTAGTTTTCACTAAAACTTGGCACACATGCTCCTTATTGCTGCAATCAGCTAATAAAGAACTTATTGCGATATGTACAAGCTTAAATAAATTAAATAATAAATGGCGTGGGAACAATAAATGCATAGTAATGGCCAAAGCTAACGAGTAAAGGCAAAAGCTGATAGTGTATAAATCCCTCGGCTGCTAGGAGTTGTCATTTTCTGCTTGCTGTATACATATGTAAATTTTCTTTGGTGTAGTACTCGGTCAATCATCCTTGCTGATTTACCTTTCAGAATTAAAATGTATTGTATGTATAAAATTATTCTTAGACTAAGTTTAATTGTTTAATTTGTTGTTTTATTTTTAGTTCGTTGTTCAGACTTCATTAATATAACTTGTAAACGTACTGGCTCACTGCGCACTTGAGAAAGTAGAGTTAAACACTGATTTTCTAATAAATGTCTATAGTTTTGACTGATCTTCTAACGTGGAGTTCTGCATTTATCTCCACGTTTAAAAAAACATAAAGACGGTTGCCGATGAGAAACTGAAATATGTATATAATAGGGATAAAAGAAAATAGATAACTCACTCCGTACTGTACTCTTTATTTCCATTCACTTTGACCTCAAGCCAACTGTAATAATCATACTTAGTATTAAGAATTACGACAGAGTTTTTAATAATTTATAAAAAATTTCCCGCTTATAGTCATCAAATATGGTTTTGTGGGGTTGAAGCTGGTTTAGAACTTATACACTCTTATACCAATGATTTGGTACGGGGTATAATAATTGATAGAAAATCACACAAATATGTATGTCTGTGGGTGCATATGTATGAGTATTTATGCAAGTATACGAGTGCTATGGTTCATAATCCATACACGTGTACGTCCATATAAACAAACATATCAATACAGACTTTTGCAGATATGTTGTGCATATGTTCGTTTGTTAAATATGTTTTTTTTTTCAAACTTATTGCGTTATTTATTGATCTTCTCTTATTGTGAGACTTACAATAATTATTCTTATTTTATTATACCCTTCGACCATTGAAAATGGTCAAAAAAGGAAAACTAACTTTGTGCAAAATGTATGCAACAGGGATAAGGCGTTGCAGACCCCATAATAAATATTCTTGCTCAGGATCACTAGCCGAGTCGATTGAGCCATGTCCGTCTGTCTGTCCGCCTGTATGAGACAACAGTTCTCAGCTATTAAACAAGAAAGCAAGGCTACCTTCGGCTTGCCGAAGGTTTCATACCCTTGCAGTTATACAAAATATAAAATATATTTGGATTGCTGCTGGTTTCTGTGGTATTTATTGAACAATTATAACAGTACATCGATTATATCATTCTCTTATAATTTCGAATACTCAGCCTCCTCACCACGACAAGATCGCAATCCTCGAGGAGGAATATTTACAATACCTTAAACAACATTGCACATATATTCTTTATTTCCAATAATAAAATAAATTAATTAACTAAATATTTAAAAATAAATTATTTAATTAGTGATTATAGCGAAGGAACACGCCGTCATGGTGACTATATGGAGTTTGATAAGTGATTGCGGCAGCACCGCTTACTGTGTTATCACAAAATATCCAATCAATTTGAGTTAAATGTTTTGTTGTTGGCACATTTTGTTGTTATTATTTAAAGTAGACTCGAGCTGATCAGTGGTTGTTGATCGGCAAATGTTAAAATCTCCTAATATTACCAATTTTGTATTATTTTCAGCTGACGTTAGCCTTTTAACATCATTTCTGATTTCATTTCGAAACCTTGTAATAGGAAAAGCTGCATTCATATAAACAACTATAACTATTGTATGCAAGTATTTAAATGTTATGGACTGGTATATATTTCTCACATTATCAACTGTAACTGCGTCACATAAGAATGTTATGTTTTCCGATATATTTTGTTTTGCATATATCAGAATACAATTCTTAGAAACAGCATTTGGTCGAATGTCTTTGTGTTGTAAAGGATCTGTTGGTCATAAAATCTAAATTTGGAAAGTTATCTTTCAAAAATGCATTTGAATAACAGCTATATGATTTTTTGTTTAACAACTACATGTAATAGTACTCAGATTTCCATAAAATTGCAACAAGAACCTTCATTAGGCCGATCGTTGATCGTTATAAGTTATAAAAGTTCGATTTGGATGTGGTAAGCCTGATAGCTATATCTTGAAATATAACGAAAATTGGCCGATAGGCTCCATGACGGCTATACGATATATCAGTCCGATCTGGCCCGTTCCGACTTATTTACAGAGGGCAGAAATAAGAAGCTTCTGAGCAAAGTTTCATGAAGATAGCTCAATAACTGGGGGACTAATTTGCGTTGCAACAGACAGACAGACTGACTGATTGTTCCTATAACAGCTATAGAATATAAACGTCTAAGATATTTATATGGAAAAACAAAGGGCGGGTTACTGTATAACATTAAAAAGTATTGATAATGTGCGGTATTTCCAAAAACAAAACAGGTTTGCATACAAAAACCCTGATTTCAGCCGATTGTTCCTATGGCAGCTATATGTTATAGTGGTCCGATTTTGATACAATTTTGACAGCACATTAAGAACGTAATAAGAATAAGATTTGCCAAATCTTGTTGCAATATCTTGAAAAACAACAAAAATCGGCCGATAGCTTCTATGACAGCTATACGATATATCGGTCCGATCTGGCTCGTTCCGACTTATTTACAGCCTACAGCAATAAGAAGGTTGTGTGCCAAGTTTCATGGAGGTAGCTCAAAAACTGAGAGACTAGTTTGCGTTGCAACAGACGGACGGACGGACGGACAGACGGACATCCATTTTTAGACTCCTCTGGTGATGCTGATTTAGAATATATATACTTTATAGTGTCGGAGATGTCTCCTAAGGTGCGTTGCAAACTTCTGGCTAAAATTAATATACCCTCTGCAAGGGTATAAAAAGCTAGAGATACCAAATTTGGCATGAAGGTTCCTATAAACCATTGGCAGATCAAGTTTATATCAAATGTTTGATGCCACGCCCCCGCAAATAGGTTATTTGCGATTATTAAGCAAAGTATTAAACCCATAACGTTCTGCTATGTATGGTATGTATAATGCTAAATGCAATATAAACATATTCTCCAAATTACAATCCGATCAGACCAATTACACCGAGGTTATTCAAGTCAACGTTTTCAGTACAAATGTTCGGTACGGGCACCAGCCGACGCGCTGCTTTGAGCAGTTGACGCCGACGTCGACGTTGCGTCGTGTCGCTTTACTCTTTACGCGCGTCGCTGTGTGAGTGCGAGCGAGTAAGCTATATGTAATAGAAGTATTTGTGCAGAATTCTCTGTTTGAAACTATGAAAGTGGTTACACGTTTGTAAAGGATTTAGAAAATTGGGAGAAGGGTATCTTACTGTCGGGCGCCCGACTGAAGCCTTACCCACTTGTTATATAACTTAGATTAATTTCAATATGAAGTAATTGTATTAGTTAGAGACGGCCCTAGGATTTCCTTGCTGGGCTAGAGAATCTTTGCGCTTCAGTCGGCTCTGACTGCAGACTCGTATAAGAGACTTTGCAAAAGGATTTTTGAGTGCGGCAAGTTTTGCATGATGATTACTCTTTTTCAAATGCTTGTGCAACATCTAAGAATGTAGCTGAGCAGTATTCCCGGTACCCAAAAGCGGTACGAAGTTCGTTTGTGATGCGATTGACCTGTTCGATCGTTCCATGATTTTTGCGAAAGCCAAATTGATGCGATGGTCTTGTCTTTGCCTGACATGGAAATCATTACTATGACCGCCTTTTTCACCTTTGGGGATAGTATCCAAGTTTCGTAATAGCGTTGAAGAGATGACTAGTCTACGTGTTGCTATTTTTAGCTGTTCTTTAGCCGTTGATACTGTGATATCTGCCATTCTGTGATATTGCCATTCTGTGATACTGCCATTCTCTTCTTAGTCGTGTTTTTTAAGCACTAGCTTACGATTTGTCTCGCTAAGATTTGTCATTATGTGTGTGTCTGGAGGGGTAGAGGCCTTGGCTGCAGCAACAAGTATTTCCTCTATCGATTTGACCAGGCGATCAACATCCTCGTCGGTGAATACTGGTTGAGTTGGTTCCATGTGAGTACAAACATATTTCGCGTACCTTGCCCAATTGGTGATCGATGCCTGATGGTAAGCAGAACTAGAGAGTGATCAGATGATAGTTCTGAAAGTAACTCAGCTGTAATATTATTTTATGGGGTCTTTCTTGTTATTGCGAAGTCAAGAGATCCGGAAGCTTATTTGGATCTGCTGGCCAGAACTTTGGCCTACCCAGAGTCACAAAATCGAGCTTGTTTCGCGGCCTAATAAGCGCGTAGTAAAGTTGTTTGACCTTTGGGGTTAAAGGCGTGATCCCCAGTGCATATGCTATTGTTGTCACCGGCCGCTATGAATCGCTCACTGAGTGAGTTGAAAAATTCCGAGAATTGGTCCTCAGAAACTACAAAACGAAGTGGGCAATAGGGGCCGCTGCTGGTTTGCATGCTTATCGAAGTGGATAGCAGGAAGTCCATTTCAGTTCTGTTGGTGTTTAATGCGACTTCTAAAATGTATACCAGTGCCTCCATTGGCTTTGCCGTCCGGATGGTTTGTGGCGTAGAGTAGGTATCCTGAAATATGGAAGTAGTGCTTGTCTATTAGATGTGTCTTGAATAGGAGCATGAACTGGGCGAATTTGAGCTTATGCCGTAAAACGCCATTTGGGTTCCACATAGACATTTGGACATTTGGAGACATATTGATTTGGAGGACACAAGAAGCTGTATCAGCATATTTTGGTTTCGCATAAGCTCTTGCATTGCGATTTCCATGAATGTCATTATCTCTTTTAGAGTCTGCTCTCCAGCAAGAGTGAGATAATCATCATTTCAATGCCAGTTGATATGTGCTGCGTTTGTTCGTTCAAGGTAGTTATTTTTTGCTTTTGCCGTGGCGGAGTGTGACTGATGTGGGTGGTCTGAGCGCGTATTGATTCTCCGCGTTTGTTAAGGCGTCTCTTTAGTTTCTTGTATGCTATACAGCCACGCCAGTTCGCTGTGTGACTTTTACCGCAGTTGCTGCACATTTTTGGAGAGATGTATTCCTTGTTCGCAGTTCGCTGTGCTATGAGCTTCACTACAGACTACACAAATAGATTTCAGCATACAGTAAGTAGGTGTGGCCATATTCTTGGCAGTAAGTGGACATCACTGGGCGATTGCGCTTGTGTGGCTTTTCCACTGTGATACGCCGATGCAGTAGGAGCGGTAACTTGTAGACTGGGTGAACTTCATTTTATTTTTCTGTGTCTGGCGCTCTGGCTCCAACTTGATTTTGAACATTGATTGTGATTCCTTATTTTTGTTTAATATGTTCATGACCATTTTTGAATTAAAGTTCTTTTCCTTGAGCGCTTCTACGATTTTACGATTTTCTAAACAGTTGCCCAATCCTTTTGAGAACAAGCTGTAGGCACCTTGCGCTTTTTCCTGCTTCATCCAAGAAATAGGTTAGTAGTCGATGGCTATCATCGGTTTCAGTTTGGGCCTTTATTTCGATTCTGTTCCCTTTTCTTAAGGGGATTACATAAAATGAGTTTTTATACCCGCTACTCATAGAGTAGAAGGGTATTATAACATTGTTCGAACCGAAAATGTATGTAACAGGCAGAAGGAGACATCTCCGTCCCCATAAAGTATATATATTCTGAATCAGTATGAACAGCCGAGTCGATATAGCCATGTCCGTCTGTCCGTCTGTCTGTCTGTTCGTCCGTGTGAACACCTGGATCTCAGCTATTAGAAGAGCTAGAGTTCCCAAATTTGGTGACAACATGTGTTATTACTGCAGGCTGATCAAGTTTATTTAGGATTTTAGCATCGCCCCCACCCGTCTCCATAAATTGAAAAAAAAATTGTTTACAGCCGCAATATTAGCTTTACAGCAACAATTTTATAAAAACTTTATAAATACCATCTTGCGGACGTTTCGTGAAAATTTCAGTAAGATTAGATTATAAATGTGGAAGATATTAAGGAAATAGTAGTGCCATGTGACCACGTGTTTTTGTCTGTTTTATTATGTTAGATATGCAATTTGCATTGGTCATAATTGCAATTTTTTGGCGTTTGCGTAATAGACTTGGTGGCTAAGTGGATGTGGTCGTTGACTGTCAAGCGAAGGGGTGCGAGTTCAAATCCTACGCGATGCAAGTGGGTTTTTATACCCTTGCAGAGGGTATATTAATTTTAGCCAGAAGTTTGCAACGCACCTTAGGAGACATCTCCGACCCTATAAAGTATATATATTCGGAATCAGCATCACCAGAGGAGTCGAAAAATGGATGTCCGTCTGTCCGTCCGTCCGTCCGTCCGTCCGTCCGTCCGTCCGTCCGTCCGTCCGTCCGTCCGTCTGTTGCAACGCAAACTAGTCTCTCAGTTTTTGAGCTATCTTCATGAAACTTGGCACACAAGCTTCTTATTGCTGTAGGCTGTAAATAAGTCGGAACGAGCCAGATCGGACCGATATATCGTATAGCTGTCATAGAAGCTATCGGCCGATTTTTGTTGTTTTTCAAGATATTGCAACAATATTTGGCAAATCTTATTCTTATTACGTTCTTAATGTGCTGTCAAAATTGTATCAAAATCGGACCACTATAACATATAGCTGCCATAGGAACAATCGGCTGAAATCAGGGTTTTCGTATGCAAACCTGTTTTGTTTTTGGAAATACCGCACATTATCAATACCTTTTAATGTTATACAGTGACCCGCCCTTTGTTTTTCTATTTAAATATCTCAGACGTTTATATTCTATAGCTGTTATAGGAACAATCAGTCAGTCCGTCTGTCTGTTGCAACGCAAATTAGTCCCCCAGTTATTGAGCTATCATCATGAAACTTTGCTCACAAGCTTTTTATTTCTGCACTCTTTAAATAAGTCGGAACGGGCCAGATTGGACTGATATATCGTATAGCTGTTATGGAGCCTATCGGCCGATTTTCGTTATATTTCAAGATATAGCTATATAGCTGTTATTCAAACGCATTTTTGAATGAGAACTTTCCAAATTTAGATTTTATGACCAACAGATCCATTACAACACAAAGACATTCGACCAAATGCTGTTTCTAAGAATGGTATACTGATATATGCAAAACAAAATATATCGGAAAACATAACATTCTTATATGAAACAGTTACAGTTGATAATGTAAGAAATATATACCAATATTCATAGTTGTTTATAGGAATCCAGCTTTTCATATTACAAGGTTTCGAAATGAAATCAGAAATGATGTTGAAAGGCTAACGTCAGCTGAAAATAATACAAAATTGGTAATATTAGAAGATTTTAACATTTACCGATCAACAACCACTGATCAGCTCGAGTCTACTTTAAATAATAAGCGGTTATGTCTATTGTTAAATGTGCCAACAACAAAACATTTAACTCAAATTGATTGGATATTTTGTGATAACACAGTAAGCGGTGCTGCCGCAATCACTTATCAAACTCCATATAGTCACCATGACGGCGTGTTCCTTAGCTGTAATCACTAATTAACTAATTTATTTTTAAATATTTAGTTAATTAATTTATTTTATTATTGAAAATAAAGAATATATGTGCAATGTTGTTTAAGGTATTGTGAATATTCCTCCTCGAGGATTGCGACCTTGTCGTGGTGAGGAGGCTGAGTATTCGAAATTATAAGAGGATGATATAATCGATGTACTGTTATAATTGTTCAATAAATACCACAGAAACCAGCAGCAATCCAAATATATTTTATATTTTGTATAACTGCAAGGGTATGAAACCTTCGGCAAGCCGAAGGTAGCCTTGCTTTCTTGTTTTTTTGGGGTACTAGCTTTTTTTCAAGCATTTCAAATATTTTAAGTTTAGTATTTTAATTAAACAGAATTTTATGGGGAATGAGTTTGTATTGTCTACACGCACGACACAATGACAATTTGTTTTTGTCCTGTACGACAAGCTGAATGGTCTCATAATGCGACTTTGCCGGCCCAATTCAGAATGCGTTAATGAAAGAGCGGTTATAGTTGCGGACAACATAGTTCAATGTTTTTTTGGAGGTCCATGGTTCAAGTGGATACATTTTTTTTATACCCTTCGACCATTGAATATTATCAAAAAAGGGTATACTAACTTTGTGCAAAATGTATGTAACAGGCATAAGGAGGCGTGGCAGGATCACTAGCCGAGTCGATTGAGACATGTCCGTCTGTCTGTCCGTCTGTCCGTCTGTATGAGACAACAGATCTCAGCTATTAAAAAAGCTAGAGACACCAAATTTGAAATGAAGGCTCCTATAAGTCATAGGCAGATCAAGTTTATGTCAAATGTTTGATGCCACGCCCACCGCCCCCGCAAATCGGTAATTTAAGATTATTAAGCAAAGTATTGAACTTATAGGGTTCTGCTTCGGTATGTATAAAGCTGAATGCAATATGAACGTATCCCCCAAATAACAATCCGATCGGACCAATAACACAGAAGTTATTAAAGTCAACGTTTTTAGTACAAATGTTCGGTACGGGCAGCAGCCTGCGCGCTGCTTTGGCGCAGTTGACGCCGACGTCGACGTTGCGTCATGTCGCTTTACTCTTTACGCGCGTCGCTGTGTGAGTGCGAGCGAGTAAGCTATATGTAATTGAAGAATTTGTGCAGAATTCTCTGTTTGAAACTATGAAAGTGGTTACACGTTTGTAAAGGATTTAGAAAATTGGGAGAAGGGTATCTTACTGTCGGGCGCCCGACTGTAGCCTTACCCACTTGTTATACCCTTGCAGAGGGTATATTAATTTTAGCCAGAAGTTTGCAACGCACCTTAGGAGACATCTCCGACCCTATAAAGTATATATATTCGGAATCAGCATCACCAGAGGAGTCGAAAAATGGATGTCCGTCTGTCCGTCCGTCCGTCCGTCCGTCCGTCCGTCCGTCCGTCCGTCCGTCCGTCCGTCCGTCCGTCCGTCCGTCCGTCCGTCTGTTGCAACGCAAACTAGTCTCTCAGTTTTTGAGCTATCTTCATGAAACTTGGCACACAAGCTTCTTATTGCTGTAGGCTGTAAATAAGTCGGAACGAGCCAGATCGGACCGATATATCGTATAGCTGTCATAGAAGCTATCGGCCGATTTTTGTTGTTTTTCAAGATATTGCAACAATATTTGGCAAATCTTATTCTTATTACGTTCTTAATGTGCTGTCAAAATTGTATCAAAATCGGACCACTATAACATATAGCTGCCATAGGAACAATCGGCTGAAATCAGGGTTTTCGTATGCAAACCTGTTTTGTTTTTGGAAATACCGCACATTATCAATACCTTTTAATGTTATACAGTGACCCGCCCTTTGTTTTTCTATTTAAATATCTCAGACGTTTATATTCTATAGCTGTTATAGGAACAATCAGTCAGTCCGTCTGTCTGTTGCAACGCAAATTAGTCCCCCAGTTATTGAGCTATCATCATGAAACTTTGCTCACAAGCTTTTTATTTCTGCACTCTTTAAATAAGTCGGAACGGGCCAGATTGGACTGATATATCGTATAGCTGTTATGGAGCCTATCGGCCGATTTTCGTTATATTTCAAGATATAGCTATATAGCTGTTATTCAAACGCATTTTTGAATGAGAACTTTCCAAATTTAGATTTTATGACCAACAGATCCATTACAACACAAAGACATTCGACCAAATGCTGTTTCTAAGAATGGTATACTGATATATGCAAAACAAAATATATCGGAAAACATAACATTCTTATATGAAACAGTTACAGTTGATAATGTAAGAAATATATACCAATATTCATAGTTGTTTATAGGAATCCAGCTTTTCATATTACAAGGTTTCGAAATGAAATCAGAAATGATGTTGAAAGGCTAACGTCAGCTGAAAATAATACAAAATTGGTAATATTAGAAGATTTTAACATTTACCGATCAACAACCACTGATCAGCTCGAGTCTACTTTAAATAATAAGCGGTTATGTCTATTGTTAAATGTGCCAACAACAAAACATTTAACTCAAATTGATTGGATATTTTGTGATAACACAGTAAGCGGTGCTGCCGCAATCACTTATCAAACTCCATATAGTCACCATGACGGCGTGTTCCTTAGCTGTAATCACTAATTAACTAATTTATTTTTAAATATTTAGTTAATTAATTTATTTTATTATTGAAAATAAAGAATATATGTGCAATGTTGTTTAAGGTATTGTGAATATTCCTCCTCGAGGATTGCGACCTTGTCGTGGTGAGGAGGCTGAGTATTCGAAATTATAAGAGGATGATATAATCGATGTACTGTTATAATTGTTCAATAAATACCACAGAAACCAGCAGCAATCCAAATATATTTTATATTTTGTATAACTGCAAGGGTATGAAACCTTCGGCAAGCCGAAGGTAGCCTTGCTTTCTTGTTTTTTTTTTTTTTTTGGACGTTGATACAATGAATGTATAATCAAGTGGTCCATGCAATACCAAGCCGATGGTTGTTACGCGCGGATCCCAGACACAGCGAATGTCCACCTCCCGCCAAACCGACCGAGGGGCACAGTCGCACAACGTACGACTCGAAACGCGAATAGAGAACGCGAGCATGCAGTTAATACTAAAGATAGAAAAGATTTGCGAGGAAAGGTTACTTAATATCTAGAAAGATAAGACAGGATTTCAACTTTTAGGCATGCAACAGAGGAAGCGTTAGCAATAAGAACGTATAGATTATTGTACACCGAGCATAAACGGATCGTGAAGGGCATAATTCGACCAACAATAAGGAAGAGTTAGTGGTAAGTAGTTTCTAGTTATTCTACAAGGAACAGAGAAGTGTAGCCGGCTAACTAGGCCTACACTATCAATATCACCTTGAATGAGGTTATTAATAAATACTACACCCAGCATGGTTCTACGGTTAGCTAGAGATGGTAGATTAAGCAACAAAAGTCTACTGCCATAAGAAGGAAGTCTTAAGTTTGCATCCCAGTTAAGGCCTCGTAAGGCGAAAAGTAAAAAGTTTTTTTGTACAGATTCAATGCGTTTTTTATGAGTAGTGTACTGGGGACACCATACGCAAGATCCGTATTCCAGAATTGGACGAACAAGTGAAGTAGAGAGGGTCTTTGTTACATAAGGATCGGCAAACTCCTTAGACCACCTCATAATAAAGCCAAGAACACCCGTGGCTTTATTGACCATATTAGAAATATGTTCGGAAAATCTTAATTTTCGGTCCAATCGGACCCCCAGATTATCAACAAAGTTGATTCTATCTAATTCACAGCCACAAAGAGTATAAGAAACGTACGTTGGACTGGCTAGGGAGAATGTCATCAACTTGCATTTAGAGCTGTTCAAGTTTAAGAAATTTGCACAACACCAAAAGTGAAAACTATTTAAGTCGGCTTGTAGGTTAGAGTGACAGTAGTCATCTTTATATTGATAACAAAGCTTTACATCATCCGCATACATGAGAGTACGGGAGTTATGTACGACCAGAGGTAGGTCATTGATGAAAAGCGTAAAGAGGAGGGGGCCTAAATGGCTTCCCTGAGGAACACCAGAGGTAACTTGAATAGGGCCAGAAAGATCATTTTTAAAGAAGACTCTTTGTGTTCTGTTGGCCAAATAACTCAAAAGCCAGCTTAAAAGATTTGGTGAGAAACCAATAATGTTTAGTTTATGTGCAAGAAGGGAGTGATTTACTGAGTCAAATGCTTTACTGAAATCAGTATAAATGACGTCAGTTTGAAAATTTTTCTGAAAGCCCTTTATTATAAAGGACAAGGAGATATGACGGATCTACAGAAATGCTGCAAGTGAGGAGTTATGACATTCTCCAAGAGTTTTGGAATAGCCGGCAATTTGGAGATACCTCTATAGTTTAATGCATCAGACTTGCTGCCCTTCTTGTGCAGCGGTAAAATAAAAGATTCCTTCCATATGGAAGGAAAGGTGGAAGTTTTCAGGGACAGCGAGAAAAGTTTGAGCAATAGCTTAGATACGGGATCGGCACAGTATCAAAGTGTGCAACTAGGAATCCCGTCAGGACCAAGTGAGAAATCAGGTTTAATCAAACATAAATCCCTTAAAATCGAACTTTCGTTTAGTTGTGGGGCGAAAATGCCATTCAAACTGGGAATGGTGTATAGTTAAAAATTTACATCACAAGCTGAAATTGAATAGATGGTTTGGAAGAGCTTTGTAAACAGATCAGCCATGTCCTGGTCAGTGATTGCATTTGCATTTCCAAACGATAGATTAGAAGGATAGGCAGATAACGTTGGATGATAGGGATCTTCTGGTTGGGTAAGTGGGTGGACTCTGATCGGAGACAAAGCATAAATCGAGTATTCGGTTTATTGAATTTTGTACGTGGCAGTCCTGATCGGAACATAAATCGAAAATTTAAATTGTTCCACCTTTACATCATGGGCTTGAGATTTGGCTTGGATATATGCCATGATATCTGAAGATGTTAGAGGGGCAAGGGGCAAGCCTTGAACAGCCTGTGGGAACAGGTTGAGCAGATGATGCCAAAGGCGAGCTTTGCCAGTGGGACTATCGGTTGGGTAATTAATATTTGCGGTCTCACAGGAATAGAGATCACACATGAAGGATCGGGCAAAGGTGAGACGAGCTCCACGGGATCACCAGAGACACTTGTTTGTGCTGCTGATCATGTGACTACAGGTGTAGTGAATGATAGCAGCGGCAGTGTCACTGGTGTGCTGAGTTGGTCAACGTTCTGAGGCTGTTGGGCACTAGATGAAGCCTGCTTCATTTGAGCTCATTTTTTGCGCTTAGGAGACTTATTTAAAAGCTTAAGGCTATTCAATGAAGTGTCCAACGTGGAGAACTGATCGGCAAATTTGCGAAAATTACTAAACATACATAAATTCCATTGTTAAGAGTCACCACTGTAAAAAATGCACATATAAGGCACAAACAGAAACTGCGATAAGAAGAGCGCCGTAAAAGAGTTTTTGTTGCAGTGCACAATAACAAAGACGTAGAAAGTAGAGTTAGTGAGAGCGCGAGAGAGACAAACTTGCTCGCGAAAGACCAATTGATAGAATTTATTGCAGAAGCAATAACAACATTTCTAAAAATAGAAACGTAAACAAATTATGTGGAAAGCAGAAAGCGAAAAAACTCTTTTGCAAACAAGATTAGTTTGGCAAATTAAAAGAGTACACTCGCGTAATAAACGGATTTCTATATATTAGTAGGTTAAGTGATAATGTTAGTATTTTTTAGAGTTATTAAACACCGATTGCTTTATAAATTAACTAAGCTTCGGAGAGGAAGAAAAAATCGCGTCCATTCACTTTGAAAGAGAATATGGATGAGCGTAATGAATCTGTCAGATACGGGTTCCCAGGAATGGAGCGAAAAGACGCTACTGTGTTCAATGTGCAAGCACACAAAACCTTGTGTTACTTCTATTAAGTAATCTAGGGAAAACATAAAATCAACAATGCCAACGTGTAATAATACAACAGCAATCGGTAACAGTGCCAACAACAAAAATATTCAAGACGAAATCAGAATGCAACTGCAAAGAGGGCAAGACGAGCGTTGTCTCTCAGTGGCTCGCAATAATACCTACCTATCAATAATTTCCCCAACAGCAACAACAAGTAATCGCTTGCATTGATCGATCTATTTCTCCCGCTCCCTTGAGCTCAAAAGAAAGTTGGAGTGTGGAATGCGCGGCATTCTCTCTGCCAACAACATCAACAACAACTACGCAACCTTCGTTCTCCCTGTTTCAGTCCACAGTGAGTGCAACAACAACATCAACGGCAACGTCAATGACCACTGCTGCTATGACCGACCGGCCAATACAGCAAAGTCAGCAGTTTCCCAGTCAATTACCTAAACAACCTACCACAACTTTAAACTCACCTCCAACTATACAGACCGGAATGGATCGATTCATCCAAGTTACCAAGCGCAAATTAAGCCCTCACAATAAAAAGTTGGGCAATAATCCAAAGCTTAATAAAACCTCCGAATCAAAATCAAATCAAGAAAACATTTCAAACGATAATAGATTCAAAATTTTAGGCGAACACCATGAAGACGAACCCAAAGAAGTGGCCACAGAACCTGCAAAGTCAAAACCCCCTCCCATCTACATAAGAGACTCAAATTGTTCTTCGATCGTCGAACGTCTTACGGAGGTAATAGGCACCAACAAATTTTATGTGACCCATATAAATAACGGCAATATACGCGAAGTCAAGCTTAAAGTTAACAATGAAAATAACTACCGCATCGTTGTGAACGACCTAAGAGCTACAAAGAAAAATAACTATACCTACCAATTAGGAGCAGTAAGGGTCTTCAAGTGGTAATCAAAGGCATCGAACCAACTGTGTCAACTGCAGAAATCATCTCTGCTCTACAAGAGAAAGGATTTGAGGTGAAATCGGCTATCAATATTAGAAATAGAGCTAAGATACCACAGCCTTCTCCAAAGTGGAATTAAGCCCCGAAAACAAACCCAAAAATCCAATCCATCCAATTTATAAACTCCAGTATCTACTCCACCGCAGAATAACAGTGGAGGAGCCACATAAGCGTAATGCTCCTGTACAATGCACGAATTGCCAGAAGTATGGACACACTAGAACCTACTGTACACTACGCCCAGTGTGCGTAGGTTGCGGAGACTTGCACGACTCTGGCATCTGTCCAAATAATAAAAACGACCCTAATCTAAGGAAATGCGGTAACTGTTGTAGAAACCACACAGCAAACTTCCAGTCTACAAAGACCGCAAAAGTCGGGTTTCTAAGCAACCATTCCCCAAACAGAACTCTGTAACTCCATCTCAATCAACACCGGGAGTCTTTTTCACTAAAGCAACTAGGTCCTCCTTTGAACCTGTAAGCACAATTCCAGGAGTATCATTTGCAAATGCCTTGACATCAGGCATAGTAGAGCCAGCTTCTAAGTCGGCAATCTCCCTAACACCAACTGCCCAATCAACAACATCAGAGCAACACCACATCTTAGAACAGCCATCAACTGGAATTGAATCACTCATTATTTTAGGTCAAAAAAGCATTATGGAATTTATGCAGCTTATGCAATCTACAATACAAGACCTCATGCAAAAACAAAACTTACTCATGCAAATGCTTGCATCCCAACACTCCAAACCATAAATGGCTATTTTAAAGATTTGTTTCTGGAATGCTAACGGCATTTCACAGCACAAAAACGAACTTATTCAATTCCTAAAGGAACAAGACATTGATATAATGCTAATCTCCGAAACCCATCTCACAAATAAAAATAACTTCTTTCTTAGTGAGTACACTTTTTACTCAACGAATCATCCAGACGACAAAGCTCATGGGGGAACAGGCATCCTTATCAACAGACGCATTAAGCACCATCAATTGCAGCCATTCGCAACCAATTACTTGCAAGCTACGTCAATAAGTATTAAAGTGTCTTTCGGCAGTCTTAGTATTGCCTCAATATACTGCCCACCACGGTTTTTATTTCGGAAGAAGACTTCATGAAATATTTCAACCAACTAGGTGCCTATTTCATATCAGCAGGCGATTATAATGCCAAACACACGCACTGGGGCTTCCGTCTTACAAACCCAAAAGGAAGGCAATTATACAAAGCTTTAATCACAATATCGAATAAACTTGACTTCATATCTTCCGGTAGGCCTACATATTGGCCAGCTGATCCCAACAAAAAACCTGATCTTATAGATTTTGCTATAACCCGAAACATACAAAAACAACTAACGCGGATAGAAGCAATAGCTGACTTGTCCTCGGACCACTCTCCTATTCTTCAACTGTTCGAACAACCACCAAAGTAACGGCCTGATATTATTACACCCAACCAAATAAATTTTTATACAAATGTTCGGTACGGGCAGCAGCCGACGCGCTGCTTTGAGCAGTTGACGCCGACGTCGACGTTGCGTCGTGTCGCTTTACTCTTTACGCGCGTCGCTGTGTGAGTGCGAGCGAGAAAGCTATATGTAGTAGAAGTATTTGTGCAGAATTATCTGTTTGAAACTATGAAAGTGGTAACACGTTTGTAACGGATTTAGAAAATTGGGAGAAGGGTATCTTACTGTCGGGCGCCCGACTGTAGCCTTACCCACTTGTTTATTATTAATTAATCATTTAATTATTTGTTTAATGTATTTAATCTGGGAGTAAAAAGATAATTTTAGTTGATCCAACATTTGTTGCAAAGGATTGGGGAAACCCAGAAAACCCAATCAGATCAAAAGTAGTGTGTTAATGGATTAAAGCGCTTGTAACGCCCGAGGAGCGCAGTTAACGAATAGGAAGGTCGCGAGATCGCTAACTTCTAGCTAGGTGAGCAAGTAGTGAAAGTTTAAGGTTATTAGTCGATTGGCTGTTAGATATAATAAAGTAGTATTTGTTGTAGTCCGAACATAATACCTTGAACGGTTCGTGCAAGGCATAGTTCGACCTACAACTAGGAAGAGTTAGTAGAATATAATTTCTCGTTAGTCGGCAAGGGACAGAGAAGTGTAACCGGCTAACCAAGTCATCACTGTCAATGTCGCCTTTAATAAGGTTATTGATAAAAACCACACCAAGCATAGTACGCCGATTGGCTAAGGAAGGTAGATTTAGTAGAAGAAGTCTATTAGTATAGGAAGGTAGTCTTAAGTTTGAATCCCAATTAAGTCCACGCAATGCGAAAATCAAAAAGTTCTTTTGAACGGATTCAATGCGGTCCTTGTAGGTTGAAAACTGAGGACACCAAACACATGATCCATACTCGAGAATAGGACGCACAAGTGAGGTATAAAGGGACTTAGTTATATAAGGATCGTTAAATTCCTTAGCCCACCTCTTAATAAATCCGAGTACACTCATAGCCTTATTGACTATGGAAGAAATGTGCTCAGAGAACTTGAGTTTAGCGTCCAGGCGTACTCCAAGGTCGTCCACAGAGGCAATTCTTTCCAGAGGACAACCACAAAAAGTGTAAGATTCGTACTTAGGACTGGCACGAGAGAATGTCATCAACTTGAATTTTGAGCTGTTCAGATTTAATAGGTTTGCACCAGAGAACTGCAACATGCATGCATGCACAACAAGCCACTCAAAAACAAAGAAGCCGAACCGTCGTATCCCTGCCAACGTTATCAATTTCATCCCCAACCAAGACCTCCAGAACTCCAAAAGATGGAATGCATGCAAAAAACTAATATCGCATCTTTCTATTGCCTATCAAAACGTTAGAGGTCTTAACACTAAGATTTCTAATCTTTTTGTTGATAGCTCATCTTTTGATTTCAAAATACTAATACTTACTGAAACCTGGTTAAAGCCTACCATAAGTAACTTAGAACTTTTTCCCAATAAATACACTACCTTCAGATGTGACCGTCTATAACGATCTGGTGGTGGTGTTCTTATTGCTGTTGAATCAGACATGTCGTCAGAAATTGTTTTGACGCTTTGTCCACCTCACGTTGAATTTGTGTGTGTAAAAAAAAGCGTGAATCAAATTTCAATTTATATAACTTGCTCCTATATTCCTCCTTCTTCTGAACTTTCTTTGTATGTAAAACATCTTTCCTGCATTCAATCTATTGAATCTAAACTTTTGGACAGAGATTACCTCTTGGTTTTTGGCGACTTTAACTTGCCCCAAGTCTCATGGTCCTCTCAAGCCAATTGTTTAATTCCCTCAGTGTATAATTCATTTATTAATAGCCTTTATGAATTATGCTTGTCTCAAATTAACCCTTTTCGTAACATCAGTGACAATACTCTTGACTTGATTTTTGTCTCTGATTCTTTATCTAACACGATTTTTAGAATCGATCCTCTAGTTCTTCCTGAAGATCCTTATCACCCCACACTTAATATATTACTAGAATTGTTTACTCCAGTGCAAACGTCAATAGTTATACCTAACTTAAAATCGCGTTGCTTTCGCAAAACTGATTTTGTTAAGCTTAACTATCTTATTTCAACTCATGATTGGTCTTTATTTTATTCATGTTCAAATTTAAATTCTTGCATCGCATATTTTTATAAAGCCTTAAATGCATTTTTTGATGTTTGTGTTCCGTGTGCATATCCGGCAAAGTCTAACTGGCTTGCGTGGTATACACGTGAACTACTAAGGTTAAAAAATGTTAAATCCCGGCTTTATAAAAAATTTACTTCTTCGGGTAATCCCTCTGATTATACCCGATACATAGTTGCAAAGACAAATTTTAGCACTTGCAACAGTTTATCTTACAAAAAATATTTAAATCGTTGTCGACTTGAATTTGCACGTAACCCTAAACAATTCTATAACTTTGTTAACATTAAACGAAAATCCAATAGTTTCCCACCTTATTTTTTATATGAAAACAAGAAAGCAACCAGTGATCAAGACGCTGCTGATCTATTTGCAGACTTTTTTCAATCTACCTATTCCTCTACTAACTTCCACAAAAATCTTCCATATCCGTACTTAACTCAAAGATCAAATTCCATTTCTTGTGATATGATCGATGAGGAAATATTACGGACTAATCTATGCTCTATTAATCCAATCTTCTCTCCCGGCCCTGACGGAGTACCAGGATGCGTACTTAGATTTTGTGCCAATAGCTTATTTAGACCCATTTTCAAGTTATTTAACTTGTCTTTAGCATCTTGTACGTTTCCTCCAATCTGGAAAGAATCTTTTTCTATCCCTCTTCATAAAAACGGGTCTAAGTCTGAAGTAATGAATTTTAGGTGCATTTCCAAATTATCCTCTATTCCAAAGTTGTTGGAAAAAATTATTACTGTGGAGTTAACACATAAGTGCAAGTCACTTATTTCGCCACATCAACATGGCTTTGTAAAATCTCGATCTACTACCACGAATCTTCTGGAATTCACCTCAATAATTAATAAAGGTTTTCAGAAGAAAATACAAACTGATGTGGTCTACACAGACTTCAGCAAAGCATTTGATTCAGTAAATCACTTACTTCTTCTTCATAAGCTTAATCTTATTGGTTTTTCCTACCCATTGCTCCTTTGGATCTCCAATTACTTAACTTGTAGGTCCCAAAGGGTACTTTTCAAATGTTTGCTATCTAAGCCAATCTCTGTATCCTCTGGTGTTCCTCAGGGCAGTCATCTTGGGCCTCTACTCTTTAACCTATTTATAAATGATCTTCCCTCTGTTCTACACTATTCAAATATTCTAATGTATGCTGATGATGTGAAACTTTGCTTAACATACAATGAACTGACCGCTAATTCACTTCAAGTCGATATTGACTCATTTTTTACTTGGTGTAGCCGTAATTTGCTATATTTAAACTGTTCGAAGTGCAAGGTCATGTCATTTTATAGAAGTAATTCTCACGTTATCAACTATACCCTTGATCAATTTCCACTTAACAGAATTTTTGAGGTAATGGATCTTGGAATTCTTTTTGATCATAAGTTGAAATTTGATTGTCATATAACACACATTATCAATAAGGCGTATCGGGCTCTTGGCTTCATTAAAAGATGGGCTAAAGAATTTGAAGACCCTTATACGACAAAATTGTTATATACTTCTCTTGTTCGCCCGATTTTGGAATATGGATCCTGTGTATGGTCTCCTCAATACCAGGTCCATCAAGACAGAATTGAGTCTGTCCAAAAACAATTTTTGCTCTTTGCTTTGCGACGCTTTAACTGGGTTTCTAGCGTAGATTTACCACCTTACTCAAGCAGACTCCTGCTAATTAACCTACCCTCCTTAACTAACCGTCGTATTATGCTAGGTGTTATGGTCATAATAAAACTAATAAAATACGACATCGACTCTCCTTTCCTGCTAAACCAACTAAACTTTTGTGTTCCTTCTAGGGTTACACGAAATTTTTTACCACTTTCTTTGAGCTTTTGTACTAATAACTATAGCTTGCATGATTCTTTTAGAGTTCTCTGTGCCGATTACAATAAGCTTTTTAGAATAATCAACACGGAATCCTCCCTCTCATCTATCAAATTATCTATATTAAATTACCTAACCTTTTCACCTAACAACAATTAACTATACATCCTAACAACTAATACTAATCTACCGATCTGATTGGGTTTTACTGGGTTTTCCCCAATCCTTTGCAGCAAATGCTGGATTGTTTTTTTTATATTTCCCAGCCTAAATTTTAAAATATAAATATATTTTTAATTAATTTATACTGTTTTTTAAAATAAATGTAATTCATAATTTTCTTTTTTTTTAATTTTAATTATAACTAATTTTAATTTAAACTTAAAAATTAATTCTAATTTCAAGTCGACTGCCTTAGTTGACGTTAAATAAATAAATAAAATAAAAAAATGAATGAGATTCTTGCCACTCGATCTTCATTTTGCACAGGCCGCACATAGCACACGCCTCAAGCCGCGCAAGCCTCTAATAGCAAGAGCCTCAGATAGCGGGAGACTCTAAAAGCAAGAGACGCAAAAGGCAGGAACGTTTTGGCAAAAAAGACAAGAGACGCATGCCCAAAGACTCGGTAGGTAGAGACAGCAGCATAAGGGTCGGGGCATACAAATTTGTTCGAGAACGTTCGGTTTTCCCTTTCTTCTAGTGCGTTTTTGGGTTACCCCTTCTTCTTCTGTTCTATTAATAGACACATAAGTAGGTATAGAAAAAAAACCAGAGGCCGATGCATTTCAATTTCTACTTGTTCCGTTACCCCTTCCACAAAATAAGCGCGGCACGCACTAGAAGAAAGTGAAAACCGAACGTTCTTGAACAAATTTGTATGCCCCGACCCTTATGCTGCTGTCTCTACCTACCGAGCCTACCGAGCCTTTGGGCAAGCGTCTCTTGTCTTTTTTGCCAAAATGTTCCTGCACTACTAGTGTTTTTTGCCAAAACGTATTGCACTACTAGTGTTTTTGCCAAAACGTACATGCCTTTTGCGGCTCCTGCCTTTTGCGTCTCTTGCTTTTAGAGTCTCCCGCTATTTGAGGCTCTTGCTTTTAGAGGCTTACGTGGCTTGAGGCGTGTGCTATGTGCGGCCTGTGCAAAGTGATGATCGAGTGGCAAGAATCTCATTCATTTTTGAGTGTTGTGTATGCATGCGTGTTGCAGTTCCCTGGTATATATATTCTGAATCAGCATCACCAGAGGAGTCGAAAAATGGATGTCCGTCTGTTCGTCCGTCCGTCCGTCCGTCTGTTGCAACGCAAACTAGTCTCTCATCTTCATGAAACTTGGCACACTAGCTTCTTATTGCTGTACGCTGTAAATTAGTCGGAACGAGCCAGATCGGACCAATATATCGTATAGCTGTCATAGAAGCTATCGGCCCATTTTTGTTGTTTTTCAAGATACCCTTCGACCATTGAAAATGGTCAAAAAAGGGTATACTAACTTTGTGCAAAATGTATGTAACAGGCATAAGGAGGCGTGGCAGACCCCATAAAGTATATATATTCTTGCTCAGGATCACTAGCCGAGTCGATTGAGACATGTCCGTCTGTCTGTCCGTCTGTTTGTTTGAGACAACAGATCTCAGCTATTAAAAAAGCTAGAGACACCAAATTTGGCATGAAGGTTCCTATATATCCGGGGCAGGTGAAGTTTATGTCAAATGTTTGATGCCACGCCCACCGCCCCCGCAAATCGGTAATTTACGATTATTAAGCAAAGTATTGAACTTATAAAGTTCTGCTTCGGTATGTATAAAGCTGAATGCAATATGAACATATCCTCCAAATTACAATCCGATCGGACTAATAACACAGAAGTTATTCAAGTCAACGTTTTCAGTACAAATGTTCGGTACGAGCAGCAGCTTGCTCGCTGCTTTGAGCAGTTGACGCCGACGTCGACGTTGCGTCATGTCGCTTTACTCTTTACGCGCGTCGCTGTGTGAGTGCGAGCGAGTAAGCAATATGTAGTAGAAGAATTTGCGCAGAATTTTTGTTTGAAATTATGAATATACATAGTTCCACGCTTGTAACGGATTTTAAAAATTGGGAGAAGGGTATCTTACTGTCGGGCGCCCGACTGTAGCCTTACCTACTGGTTAGTATTTTCGGTTTCACAGGAATAGAAATCGCAGATGGAGTATTCGAAATGAGCTCCACGGGCTCAACAGAGACATTTTTCTGTGCTGATGATCCCGTAACTACAGGTGTAGTTAACGATTGCACCGGCAACGTCACTGGTGTGCTGAGTTGGTCAACGTTCTGAGGTTGATAGGCACTAGTTGACGGCTGCTCCTTTTGAGCTGATTTTTTGCTTGGGAGACTCATTTAGTAGCTTAAGGCTATTTAATGAAGTGTCCAGCGCGGAGAACTGATCGGTAAGTTTGCGAAAACTACCAAACAGTTCCCTAAATCCCGTCCTAGTTTTGCGCATGAACGATACAAAATCGTTCTCAACCTAACGACACGTATCACAATTTTTTTAAACAAATTTTCTTGAAACAAATAATTCCTCCTTCCATTATTAGGGGTGACCACTGTCAAAAATGCACACAACAAAAATAGAGAGAGAGGAAAGGTTAGGCACACACAGAAACTGTGATAAGAAGAGCGCGGTAAGAGAGTTTGTGCTGCAGTGCACAACAACAAAGATCAAAAAAGAGAAAGTCGATGTAAAAGAAAATATTTTGCAGAAGCAATAACAACGTTTCTTAAAATAGAAACGTAAACAAATGAAATTGAAAGAAGAAAGCAAAAGAACTCTTTTGCAAACAAGATTAGTTTAGAAAATTAAAAGAGTGCACTCGCGTAGTAAACGGATTTCTGTATATCAGCAGGTTAAGTGATACTGTTAGTATTTTTTAGAGTTATTAAACACCGACTGCTTTATAATTTAACTAAGCTTCGGAGAGCAAGAAAAAAACGCGTCCGTTCACTTTGAAAGAGAACTAATTCTGAGAAACAGACAGCCCTATCCGAAGTCTTACAGGACGATGGGCTAGAAGTGATTCAGAAAAGGCGAACGTGTTTGCAACACACCTCCAAGAAGTTTTCCAACCAAATCCTGCGACCAATTTATTTGAGCTTCCGGAATTCTCAACTCTGACATAACACCCACTACGCCCCTGAAATTCCGATCAAGCGAAATTAATCAAATAATGAGAGCAATTAAACCCGAACAAAGCACCGGGCCACGATAGAATTACTCCAAAAATGATCATAGAACTACCGAGTTGTGCTGTAAATCATTTATGCACGCTTTTCAACGCAATGACTAAATATGGTTATTTTCCTCAAATATGGAAAAAGTCAACTATAGTTATGATTGCAGAACCTGGTAAAGACAAAACACAAGCATCTTTATATAGACCAATAAGTCTTATGTCCTGCTTATCAAAACTATTCGAAAAACTCATCTTATCGCACATCAGTCCCCATATTAGTATAAATATCATAAACCCAATGCATCAATTTGGGTTCCGAGAAAAACATGGTACAATAGAACAGGTAAACCGTATCACCAAACAAATACGCACTGCGTTTGAACAACGAGAATACTGCTCTGCTATATTTCTTGATATTGCCCAAGCGTTTGACAGGGTGTGGCTCGATGGACTCATGTACAAGATCAAAACATTACTCCCCAATAGTATGCACAAACTCCTCGAATCCTATCTACATAAGAGATTATTCTCCGTAAGATGCAGCGCCTTAACATCTGCTGAGAGTGAAATCAAAGCTGGAGTCTCTCAAGGAAGCGTTCTCGGTCCCATTCCATATACACTATACACATCGGACATTCCGACAAACTTTCAACTTCCCAGTTCAACGTTTGCAGATGACACTGTCATTCTTAGCCGGAGTATATGTCCCCTTAGAGCAACTGTTATTCTACAAAATCATTTGGAATCTCTTGAAAAATGGTTAGCTAACTGGAGAATTAAAGTAAATGAAAGTAAATGTAAACACGTAACATTTACACTAAACAGACAAACCTGTCTCCACCTAAGTAAGCGGAACACGAATCCCCCAGTCAAACAACGTCACATACTTGGGTATCCAACTTGAAAGGAGACTCACCTGGCGCTCACACATAGCAGCCAAAAAAACTCAACTAAAGTTGAAGACCACCAAGCTCCATTGGCTAATCAACTCTCAATCCCCTCTTTGCCTTGAATACAAAATACTTCTCTATATCATCGTGATCAAGCGAATATGGAAATACGGCTCTGTTTGGGGAATACCAGTCGTAGTTACATCGAAGTAATTCAAAGAGTTCAATCTAAGACACTTAGACTCCGAAAGTTGGCAGAGGACGAGCGTCAGCACATTCCGAAGGCAGAGGAGGGCCTTAAGACTGAAATATATGTGGATGATTAACTCTCTGGCGGGCATAACATCGAAGATGCAGTAGAGAAGTCGCTAAAATAATAATATCCGCGCGTAAGGAATTACGCAAGTGGTCTAGCAGCGATCTTAGGCTATTGTGTTCGATCTCTTTACAACATTGCTGTTCTCAAACCAATCTTAGCTGGGATGATAAAGATCCAGTTAAGACTTTAGGCATGTATTGGCTGCCAAAAAAGGACTGTTTTAGATACTATGTCAACTTTGACCTACCAGAAGGTTTATCTAATAGGATATGCATTGCCAAATAGTTTGACCCTTTGGGTCTTATTGCGCCTGTTATTATCGCTGGGACGACGATGTCCCTGAAACGCTTGCCGAGCGTTGGCGTACTTTCCGAGATGGTTTGCGAAGAATTGGTAAAATCAGCATTCTGTCTCATCAATGCAGCTTCGCGCTTTCTGCGACTTGAGAGTGGAGCATACCGACGGCTCATGCTACTCATCACTGCTCATGGCCAAGTCAAAGGTTACACCATCGATGCCACTGACGATTCCCCGAACTGAATTTAGCGGAGCGGTGCTACCCATTAAACTTGCGAAGTGGATCGTAGCCTCGAATCATTTTAGCTCTCTTCCTGTGGACATTTTTTATTGGACGGACGCTACCGTTGTTCTTCATTGGCTGAATGGCGACGTGAACCGATGGAAGACCTTTGTCGCTAATCGGGTAGCCTTCATCTCCGATCACTGCACCTCAACTCAGTAGAACTATGTCAGCACTACGGATAATCCCGTGGATTGTGCGAGGGCTCTCTCCGGAGGAACTAAAGGACTTCCAGCTATGGTGGAAGGGACCACCTTGGCTTATACGAAATCGGGAATGCTGGCCACGAATAGATGTCGGCCCAGTCTGGCTAGAGGATCCCACCTTGGAAATGAAATCAGATAAGGTTCATGATCACCAAGCGGCTCCCGTTTCCGAGTTCATTGAACGGTTTTCAACATACACCCAGACCGTATGCGTCACTGTTTACATTTTACGCTTCAAGAACAACGTTACTTACTGCGTCACTAAGCCAAGGATGTCAGGCCATTATCTATTCAGGAGCTTAACTGCAAATTAAGGGCGGTGGTGCGAATCGTTCAGAGGCAGTCGTTTTCAGAAGACATAATAGCGGTGAAACGTGTCCCACAAGCGTCGACATCCGATCATCTTAACCAGCAATCATCACTTCACGGATTCGGTTATTAGATATTCACATAACCATCACAGCATGGAGGTGCTCAGCTAACTTTGACACACGCACGGCAACACTTATGGATAGTCACAGGAAGACAGGCTGTTTGTCGAGTGCTGAGGAAATGAGTACAATGCTTTCGAGTGAAGCCAAGGGGAGACTTACCGCTACACCGAGTCAACCCACCAAATCGACCATTTATCGCCACTGGAGTGGACTACACCGAAGCCATAGAGCTCAAGGCTGCACGTCTTCGGAGGACAAGCTTTTACAAATGCGATTTTTATATGTCTGGCTACGTAGGCGGTGCACTTGGAGGCAGTAACTGGTCTCACAGAACATTTCTTGTTAGCCCTAGACCGCTTCAGTGGACGACGCGGCACATTGCAACACCTTTACAGTGACAATGGAACTAATTTTGGAGGAGCCGAAAACGTGCTTAAGGCCCTACCCAAGGACTTCGATCCATTGGCCGCTCCAAAACTGGCTTCGCAGAGGACAACGTGGCATTATAATCCCCCTCGTTCGCCGAATCGGAGATTCAATGCTCGCACCGCCGGAGTACCATCCTCAAGCACAGTCTTTAAAGGAACAGTTCTTGCTTCATCAAACAATGCTCCGATCGGACGTCGATTTATCGTGGGCAGACTGATTGCTATACATATGTTACATACCTTTAGATATTAATAGAATAAAGGCAACCAAAATATTAACTTAGTTTGCGTCGGAACCTCTCTTATAATGACTTCGAACTAATATAGAGGACACAACTTTACAAAGCAAGTATGAAGGCCCAAATAAGTATGCGCCGATAGCAGAGTGGTTATAGTTGCGGACTACACAGTCTCCAGTCCATGGAGATCCATGGTGCAACTCCTCTCGTGGTTCAACATTTTTAATTACTGCATTATGCTATAAATTCTTTCAAAATCGTTGTTAAAAAAGTTTGTACTATATTTAGGGCCAGTTATAATCTTAAGTTATATTTCGCAGCAATGTACAACAAACAAGAAGGTAAGGCTACAGTCGGGCGCCGCTTCTTCCAATTTTTAAAATCCGTTACAAGCGTGTATACTCATAATTTCAAACAAAAATTCTGCACAAATTCTTCAACTACATATAGTTTACTCGCTCGCACTCACAGAGCGACGCGCGTAAAGAGTAAAGCGACACGACGCAACGTCGACGTTGGCGTCAACTGCTCAAAGCAGCGCAAAAGCTGCTGCTCGTACCGAACATTTGTACTGAAAACGTTGACTTGAATAACTTCTGTGTTATTGGTCCGATCGGATTGTAATTTGGAGAATATATTACTGATTTACGGGGGCGGTGGGCGTGGTACCCAAAATTTGAAAATGACGTTTACTGCCTAAGGTATACAAGAATCTATATGCGAAATTAATTAAGACTCCAGCTTTCATAATAGCTGAGAATCAGGCGCTCATACAGACAGACAGACAGACAGACAGACAGACATACAGACAGACAGACAGAAAGACGGACAGGCGGAAAGACAGACATGGCTAGTTAGATCGACTCGGCTAGTGATCCTGAGCAAAAATATATAGACTTTATGTGGTCGCAGATGTCTCCTTATGCCTGTTACGCACTTTCCGACAAACCTAATAGACAATGTATTTTTTTAAAATCCATGGCCTCAAAATTCATATTCATAAAATGACTGAAAACTTTTTAAGTTGTTATAAAATCTAAAGCCTAATACATTCCAAGCTTTTGAATTCAACTTAACGTAAAATATTAAAGTTTTTTTTACAGAACAACCAAACATTAAAATATGCAAGGAAGTGAAGAAAAAATTCGGTTGTTTTGGTTCTCTGTTTATGGTTGGGGATTGCCCACAATATTAACAACAGTAACTGCAACTTTGAGTAAATCAGATGTTCTATTGGAAAATTTCTGGCCAAACTTTGGAAATGGAAGATGCTGGTTATCTGTATGTTATATTTAACAGGTTAAGTTTTATATATTTTCTTAATAATTCAAATATTATAGATGACACAATTGGATTGCAAGCCTTATTTTCTTTTCCGGACCACTTGGAATACTTTTTATAGTGAATCTTGTTTTGTTTTCATTAACATTAAAATATTGAAACAAAGTGAAAAAATAAATATTGAGGATGCAAAGCTTAAACCTGGAAAAGCCAGCGTTGCGTCGTCGGTTTTTTACTAAACTTTGTTTTGTAATGGGAATAACGTGACTTCTGGAAATAACAAGCATCTTGTTTTATGATCACAAAAACAATTTATTTTGGTCTATAAGCGATTCGTTTAATGTTCTTCTAGGAGTTTTTGTGTTCTTTATTTTTGTCTTTAAAAGACGTGGTTGGAACGAAGTTCTTTTAAAATATGGTAATTCTTTTTAATTTAAAGAAAAAACATGATAATGCCAAAGTTTTCAAACCGATTAATATTTTTGTACTTAATTAGTGTAAAATTACCTAACAGGCAAAAGTGTGATAAAAACTATTTTAGTTTTTCTCTTCACCTTTGAAGATGCTTGTTCAGTTGGACTTATTTTTTGCTTTCACGTGTATGTACATACAATGATTGGCTGTGCGTCCAGATATGACTCTTCTCTGCTATGTCCTAAGCCACTGTGATGAAGCTGTTAAGATAAAACAAGTCAATCTAAAACCACACACTTCAAAAATCAACAACTTTTTCCAGGCAGAAATATTGCACTTAATTTTATTGAAAAATTTGATTGGCGCAGTCGGCATGATGCTATGAAAAGGGTATATCTGAAAAAAGAACCTCAAGTGGAATTTATTATACCCTTGAAGAGGGTATATTAATTTTAGCCAGAAGTTTGCAACGCACCTAAGGAGACATCTTCTTCTTCTTCTTCTTGAATGGCCATTACAACCCGTCATCGGGTTACGGCCGACCTCAGCGTCTCGCGCCAGCGGCCTCTGCTCCTTGCACGCCTCCTCCAATTGATTACACCAAGCGTAGCCAGGTCCTTTTCCACTTGGTCCATCCATCGGAGTCGTGGTCATCCCCTTCGCCGTCCAACGTCGACTCTTGCCTCGAACACCTTTTTTACTGAAGCTTCATCGTCCATACGCACAACATGCCCGAGCCAGCGCATACGTTGTATTGTAATGCACCGGACTACGTCAATGTCGCCGTAGAGCTCATACAGTTCGTTCATTCGAATGCGAAAGTCGTTCCCGGTGCGAACAGGACCAAAGATCTTACGGAGAATTTTTCTCTTGAACACTCCAAGTGCTGCTGCATCCGTTTGTGATAGTACCCATGCTTCTGCGCCATATAAGAGCACGGGTAGGATGAGCGTCTTGTAAAGTGTCAGTTTTGTCGGTCGAGAGAGAGCTCTGCTACACATCTGCTTACTGAGCCAATAGTAACACCTGTTGGCAGATGTGATTCTCCGCTTTATCTCCATGCTGATGTTGTTGCTTGAGTTGACGGCGGTACCAAGGTATATAAAATCCTTGACAACTTCAAAGGTATAGCTGCCAGCATCTACTTGGAATCCTAGGCGCTGGGAATCCTTGCTACTGGACAACATCTACTTGGTTTTACCCTCGTTTACCTCCAAACCCACTTTTGCTGACTCCTTTTCGATCGCGGAAAATGCTGCTGTAACATCTCGCTTGCAACGTCCAATGATGTCGATATCATCGGCGTATGCAAGCAGTTGGACACTTTTATAAAAAAATAGTGCCATTTCGATGTACCTCAGCATTTCGCCAGGTTGAAGAGGTTGCACGCCTTGTCTGAAACCTCGCACGGTATTGAAAGGAGGTTCTTTCCTACGGAGAGGTTCTTTCGGAGAGGTTCTTTCCTACCTTGACGGATCTTGTAGTGCTGCTCAACGTCATTCTGCACAGCCGAATCAGCTTCGCAGGAATACCGAACTCAGACATGGTGGCAAATAGGCGATCTCTTATCGGGCTATCGAAAGCAGCCTTATAGTCGACAAAGAGATGGTGTGTGTCGACCTGTTTCTCGTGGGTCTTCTCCAGGATTTGGGGTAATGCAAAGATCTGGTCTATGGTGGATTTACCATGTCTAAAGCCGCACTGATAAGGTCTAATCAGTGTGTTGGCATACGGCTTTAGTCTTCCGCAGATTACGCTTGCTAGGACCTTGTATGAGATGGCGATGAGACTGATTCCCCGGTAATTGGCACAAATCGTCGGTTCACCCTTCTTAAGGACAGGACAAAGGACACTGAGATTCCAATCGTTGGGCATGCCTTCCCTAAGCCATATTTTGCAAAGGAGCTGATGCATGCACCCTATCAGCTCGCTGCCGCCGACCTTAAACAATTCCGCAGGTAAGCCATCCGCTTCGGCTGCTTTGTTGTTTTTGAGTCGCATTATTGCGTCTCGGACCTCGTCATGGCTAGGTGGTGGAATATCCACGTTGTCGCTGATCAGTTATCAGTGTGTCTTCTCCAGCGATGTTGTTGCCATTGAGCAACTTGGCGAAGTGCTCTCTCCATATTCGCAACTTATCCTGCGTATCCGTAACCAGGTTTCCATCCCCATCTCGGCAATTCAGTGCACCGGTTTTAAAACCTTGGGTCATGCGATTGACCCGTTGGTAGAATTTCCGGGCATAGTTCATGCCTCGAGACATCTCGATTTCCCCACACTCGCGTCTTTCCTGCTCCCGTTTCTTCTGTCTGAAAAGACGCTTCTCTTCCCTCCTCTTCTTTCGATAACCGTCTCGCGTTGCCCGCGTTGCGGCGGTATGAAGCGTTTTTCTATAGGCCGCATTCTTCGCAGCGTGTGCATTGCGACACTCCTCGTCGTACCAATCTCTTGAACCCAATGGTTTCAACTGCGGCGGTGCGCATGGAGTGGGATATGTGTGCCCAGTATCCGTCTGCGTCTTCGGGTAAAGATTCAGGCTGGTGGAGCAATTCCGAGAGGTGAGTGGAGAAGGCTTCGGCTGCCCGTTGTGATCGCAACTTAGCAACGTCCAGCTTTCGCTGTGTGCTGGGGTGTACGTTTTTTGCATTGCAGAGTCGCATGCGTATCTTGGCTGCAACAAGATAGTGGACTGAGTCAATGTTCATTCCGCGAAACGTACGAACGTCCAGTACATTTGAGGCATGCCTTCCGTCGATCACAACGTAATCAATTTGGTTCTTCGTTTTTTGATCAGGGGACCGCCATGTGGCCTTGTGGATATCGAGATGCCGGAATCTGGTGCTACTTACTACCATGTTTTGCGCCGCGGCGAATTCAATCAGCCTGAGACCGTTGTTCGAGGAGGTCTAATAGAGGCTGAACTGTCCGACGGTGGCGCCAAAGATACGTTCCCGACCAACCTTCGCGTTGAAGTCCCCGAGGATAATCTTCGCGTCGTGGGCTGGGCAACGGTCATATGCGTCCTCGAGTCTCGTGTAGAACGCATCCTTAACGGCATCATCCTTTTCTTCCGTCGGGACGTGCGCACAAATTAGGCTGATGTTGAAGAATTTAGCCTTGATACGGATTGTAGCTAGCCTTTCACTCACAGGAGACATCTCCGACCCTATAATGTATATATATTCTGAATCAGCATCACCAGAGGAGTCGAAAAATGCATGTCCGCCTGTCCGTCCGTCCGTCCGTCCATCCGTCTGTTGCAACGCAAACTAGTCTTAGTTTTTGAGCTATCTTCATGAAACTTGGCACACAAGCTTCTTATTGCTGTACGCTGTAAATAAGTCGGAACGAGCCAGATCGGACCGACATATCGTAGAGCTGTCATAGAAGCTATCGGCCGATTTTTGTTGTTTTTCAAGATATTGCAGCAAATCTTATTCTTATTACGTTCTTAATGTGCTGTCAAAATTGTATCAAAATCGGACCACTATAACATATAGCTGCCATAGGTACAATCGGCTGAAATCAGGGTTTTTGCATGTTTTTGGAAATACCGCATATTATCAATACTTTTTAATGTTACACAGTAACCCGCCCTTAGTTTTTCCATTTAAATATCTCAGACGTTTATATTCTATAGCTGTTATAGACAAGTCAGTCCGTTGTCAGTTGTATAACTGCAAGGGTATAAAACCTTCGGCAAGCCGAAGGTAGCCTTGCTTTCTTGTTTAAACTGTAAAGCTGTACAAAACGCAAACCTTGTAGGACACAAAAAATAACCAGTCTCTCAATTTTTAAAATCTTTTAAATCTGTTCATCTGACTATGACATATAGATCACTTTATTGCAGATTTGGTGTCTCTATTTCTTATAACAGCTTAAATCTATGCGTTCGCATGGACAGATAGACAGACAGATGGACATGGCTTAATCGACTTGGGGCCTGAGCAAGAATATATATACTTTATAGGGCCTGAATGAAGGTTTGTATAAACTTTTTCGACCATTTTCTATTGTCGAAGGATATAAAAAATAGACATAGTCAAAAACTATATCGATTACATATGTCTCCTTTTGCCTGTTAGGTACATTCCGACAAACATAATAGACTATGCATTTTTTTTTTAAATTCATGGTCTAAAATTTATAATGGAATCGAGGCCTACGCAATTGTTAAACTATTACCACCATATTACTTTACCAACGAAAATTGTATATATATATATATACATACCAGAGAACTGCACGAGTGGCACGTTTTGCCACTCAACGCATACGCTAAAAAAAAACAAGTGGGTAAGGCTACAGTCGGGCGCCCGACAGTAATTCCAAATTCTCCCAATTTTCCAAATCCGTTACAAACGTGTAACCACATTCATAATTCTAAACAGAAAAATACTTCTACTACATATAGCTTACTCGCTCGCACTCACACAGCGACGCGCGTAAAGAGTAAAGCGACACGACGCAACGTCGATGTCGACGTCAACTGCTCAAAGCAGCGCAAAAGCTGCTGCTGGTACCGAACATTTGTACTGAAAACGTTGACTTGAATAACTTCTGATCCGATCGATTCTCCGATCGGATTGTACTTTGGAGGATATGTTCGTATTGCATTTAGCTTTATACATACCAAAGCAGAACGTTATGCGTTTAATACTTTGCTTAATAATAGCAAATTACCGATTTGCTGGGCGGTGGGCGTGGCATCAAACATTTGATATAAACTTGATCTGCCTATGATTTATAGGAACCTGGCTTTTTTAATAGCTGAGATCTGTTGTCTCATACAGACGGACAGACAGACGGACATGTCTCAATCGACTCGGCTAGTGATCCTGAGCAAGAATATATATACTTTATGGGGTCTGCCACGCCTCCTTATGCCTGTTACATACATATTGCACAAAGTTTTTTGACCATTTTCAATGGTCGAAGGGTACAATAAGTGGGAGTCTAACTCGCACAATAAATGCAACTGATCAGTAACTGTCACACAAGAACAGGGTAGGGGCACCTTATGTGTTAAGCAGCGTTTTGCACAGTACGCACCTTGCACAAGTGTCCGATCTTAATTTTGGACAGGCCGCAGGTCGCACAAGCCTCAGATCGCACAAGCCGCAGATGGCAATAGCCGCAGAAAGCCAGGACCGTTTGGCAAAAAAGACATGTAAAGAATTCCCAAAGGCTCGGTAGGCTCGTCCATAGGCTCGGTAGGTAGAGATAGCAGCACAATGGTCGGGGCATACAAATTTGTTCTAGAACGTTTGGTTTTCCCTTTCTGCTAGCGCGTGCCTCGCTTACTTTGTGGAAGGGGTTAAGCAAAAAGTAGAAATTAACTAGTCGGAAAGGCTACAGTCACGCGGTGACTGTAAGAGGCCATGGATTTTCAGTTTATTATACCCTTGCAGAGGGTATATTAATTTTAGCCAGAAGTTTGCAACGCACCTTAGGAGACATCTCCGACCCTATAAAGTATATATATTCTGAATCAGCATCACCAGGAGAGTCGGAAAATGGATGTCCGTCCGTCCGTCCGTCAGTCCGTCCGTCCGTCCGTCAGTCCGTCCGTCCGTCCGTCCGTCCGTCCGTCCGTCCGTCCGTCCGTCCGTCCGTCCGTCCGTCCGTCCGTCCGTCCGTCCGTCCGTCCGTCCGTCTGTTGCAACGCAAACTAGTCTCTCAGTTTTTGAGCTATCTTCATGAAACTTGGCACACAAGCTTCTTATTGCTGTAGGCTGTAAATAAGTCGGAACGAGCCAGATCGGACCGATATATCGTATAGCTGTCATAGAAACTATCGGCCGATTTTTGTTGTTTTTCAAGATATTGCAACAAGATTTGACAAATCTTATTTTTATTACGTTCTTAATATGCTGTCAAAATTGTATCAAAATCGGACCACTATAACATATAGCTGCCATAGGAACAATCGGCTGAAATCAGAGTTTTTCTATGCAATCCTGTTTTGTTTTTGGAAATACCGCACATTATCAATACTTTTTAATGTTATACAGTAACCCGCCCTTAGTTTTTCCATTTAAATATCTCAGACGTATATATTTTATAGCTGTTATAGGAACAATCAGTCAGTCCGTCTGTCTGTTGCAACGCAAATTAGTCCCCCAGTTATTGAGCTATCTTCATGAAACTTTGCTCACAAGCTTCATATTTCTGCTCACTTTCAATAAGTCGGAACGGGCCAGATCGGACTGATATATCGTTTAGCTGTCATGGAGCCTATCGGCCGATTTTCGTTATATTTCAAGATATAGCTATCAGGCTTACCACATCCAAATCTAAGTGTTTCCCTAATAATAAAGTTTGAAATCGAACTTTTATAACTTATAACAATCAACGATCGGCCTAATGAAGGTTTATGTTGCAATTTTATGGAAATCTGAGTACTATTACATGTAGCTGTTAAACAAAAAATCATATAGCTGTTATTCAAACGCATTTTTGAATGAGAACTTTCCAAATTTAGATTTTATGACCAACAGATCCTTTACAACACAAAGACATTCGACCAAATGCTGTTTCTAAGAATTGTATACTGATATATGCAAAACAAAATATATCGGAAAACATAACATTCTTATATGAAACAGTTACAGTTGATAATGTAAGAAATATATACCAGTCCATAATATTTAAATACTTGCATACAATAGTCATAGTTGTTTATAGGAATCCAGCTTTTCCTATTACAAGGTTTCGAAATGAAATCAGAAATGATGTTGAAAGGCTAACGTCAGCTGAAAATATTACAAAATTGGTAATATTAGGAGATTTTAACTTTTGCCGATCAACAACCACTGATCAGCTCGAGTCTACTTTAAATAATAACAACAAAATGTGCCAACAACAAAACATTTAACTCAAATTGATTGGATATTTTGTGATAACACAGTAAGCGGTGCTGCCGCAATCACTTATCAAACTCCCCATGACGGCGTGTTCCTTAGCTATAATCACTAATTTAATAATTTATTTTTAAATATTAAGTTAATTATATTATTTTATTATTGTAACTAAAGAATATATTTGCAATGTTGTTTAAGGTATTGTAAATATTCCTCCTCGAGGATTGCGACCTTGCCGTGGTGAGGAGGCTGAGTATTCGAAATTATAAGAGGTTGATATAATCGATGTACTGTTATAATTGTTCAGTAAATGCCACAGAAACCAGCAGCAATCAAAATATATTTTATATTTTGTATAACTGCAAGGGTATGAAACCTTCGGCAAGCCGAAGGTAGCCTTGCTTTCTTGTTTTTATATACCATAAAAAATATATATTGAAATAAAATGTTGAATATAATGAAAACAAAAATTAAAATAACAAAAAAGCAAGAGTCGATAGCATAAGTTAGAACGAGAGAGAGATATGTGAATTTTTGGCGCGTGCCAAAATTCGTTACATACACACACACACACAGCAGCGTCAACTGCTTCTTCTTTAATTTAGACGTCCGTTAACAATTACACAGCATGCCTCATGTTTTGTGTATTGCCTCACACGCATATACATATGCGTGCATGTGTGAGCTTCGCGTGCATGTATTGTATACTTGCACGCATAAGTACTGCATGCAAAACATCTTAAAAGGCAAAATGTAACACTTAATATATAAATTATTAGATAAATATAAATAAATGGCAAAGAATTAAAAAATGCATATTCTTTATAAATATAAATGTAAACAAAAATGAAATACAGCACATAAAAAATTAAAATAGCTAAATTCTCTTTTGGCCGTGGGGAATCGAACCCTGGCCGTTTGCATAGAGTTCGTCATCCTAACAACTAGACCACCGTCGCTGCGCTCCGCGCCCGTTAAAATTGCATTTTTAGACCAGTTGCTCAAAAATGTCAAATATGTCATGTACAACAATAACACTACTAAGAGATTGAATGACCAAAGGAAAGCCAAATGTTATTTATTTATATTTAATATTTGTTGAAATTTGATAAATTAAATCAAATTTTATAATGATGAAAAAAAAAAAAAATAAAATATTAACTTCTAAATGGTGAAATAGTAAAAATAAAAACAAACCGCCTTCCCGAGGGATTGAACCTCCATTCTTTTGTTTGATTGCCTGCTGCTCTACACATTTGACCATCGCCGCACTGACTCGCTATGCGGCTTAGTAACTATTTCCTTCTCATACACATTTTCTCATAACCATTTTCGCATTAAAAGATCGAAAAAGCACGTGGCTGGCATCAGCTTGCAGGCAAGGCATCACAAATCTATAGAAAATGTTAACTCGCGTAACTTCTATGTTTATTATCCGATCGGGTTGCAATTTATAAAATAAGTTTATATCGCATTTACCTATATGTATACCAAAGCAGAAAGTTAAGACTGCAATACTTTGCTCAATAATCACAAATTACTGATTTACGGGGGCGGTGGGCGTGGTACCCGAAATTTGAAAACGACGTTTACTGCCTAGGATATACAGTAATCTTCATGCCAAATTTTGAGGGTCTAGCTTTCTTAATAGCTGAGAATCAGACGCTCATACAGACGGACAGACAGACAGACGGACAGACAAACATTTCTAGATCGACTCGGCTAGTGACCCTGAGCAAGAATATATATACTTTATGGGGTCGCAGATGTCTCCTTCTGCCTGTTACGCACATTCCGACAAACCTAATAGACCATGCATTTTTTTAAAATCCATGGCCTAATAATGTAAGAAATATATACCAGTCCATAACATTTAAATACTTGCATACAATAGTCATAGTTGTTTATAGGAATCCAGCTTTTCCTATTACAAGGTTTCGAAATGAAATCAGAAATTATGTTGAAGCTTAAAATAATACAAAATTGGTAATATTAGGAGATTTTAACATTTGCCGATCAACAACCACTGATCAGCTCGAGTCTACTTTAAATGTGCCAACAACAAAACATTTAACTCAAATTAATTGGATATTTTGTGATAACACAGTAAGCGGTGCTGCCGCAATCACTTATCAAACTCCATATAGTCACCATGACGGCGTGTTCCTTAGCTATAATCACTAATTTAATAATTTATTTTTAAATATTTAGTTAATTAATTTATTTTATTATTGTAAATAAATTATATATGTGCAATGTTGTTTAAGGTATTGTAAATATTCCTCCTCGAGGATTGCGACCTTGCCGTGGTGAGGAGGCTGAGTATTCGAAATTATAAGAGGTTGATATAATCGATGTACTGTTATAATTGTTCTATAAATACCACAGAAACCAGCAGCATCGGCCGATTTTTGTTGTTTTTCAAGATATTGCAACAAGATTTGGCAAATCTTATTTTTATTACGTTCTTAATATGCTGTCAAAATTGTATCAAAATCGGACCACTATAACATATAGCTGCCATAGGAACAATCGGCTGAAATCAGGGTTTTTCTATGCAATCCTGTTTTGTTTTTGGAAATACCGCACATTATCAATACTTTTTAATGTTATACAGTAACCCGTCCTTAGTTTTTCCATTTAAATATCTCAGACGTATATATTTTATAGCTGTTATAGGAACAATCAGTCAGTCCGTCTGTCTGTTGCAACGCAAATTAGTCCCCCAGTTATTGAGCTATCATCATGAAACTTTGCTCACAAGCTTCTTATTTCTGCCCTCTTTAAATAAGTCGGAACGGGCCAGATCGGACTGATATATCGTATAGCTGTTATGGAGCCTATCGGCCGATTTTCGTTATATTTCAAGATATAGCTATCAGGCTTACCAAATCCAAATCGAACTTTTATAACTTATAACGATCAGCGATCGGCCTAATGAAGGTTCTTGTTGCAATTTTATGGAAATCTGAGTACTATTACATGTAGCTGTTAAACAAAAAATCATATAGCTGTTATTCAAATGCATTTTTGAAAGAGAACTTTCCAAATTTAGATTTTATGACCAACAGATCCTTTACAACACAAAGACATTCGACCAAATGCTGTTTCTAAGAATTGTATACTGATATATGCAAAACAAAATATATCGGAAAACATAACATTCTTATATGAAACAGTTACAGTTGATAACGTAAGAAATATATACCAGTCCATTTAAATACATTTAAATAAATACATTTAAATACATTTAAATACTTACATACAATAGTCATAGTTGTTTATAGGAATCCAGCTTTTCCTATTACAAGGTTTCGAAATGAAATCAGAAATGATGTTAAAAGGCTAACGTCAGCTGCAAATATTACAAAATTGGTAATATTAGGAGATTTTAACATTTGCCGATCAACAACCACTGATCAGCTCGAGTCTACTTTAAATAATAACAACAAAATGTGCCAACAACAAAACAGTTAACTCAAATTGATTGGATATTTTGTGATAACACAGTAAGCGGTGCTGCCGCAATCACTTATCAAACTCCATATAGTCACCATGACGGCGTGTTCCTTAGCTATAATCACTTATTTAATAATTTATTTTTAAATATTAAGTTAATTAGATTATTTTATTATTGTAACTAAAGAATATATGTGCAATGTTGTTTAAGGTATTGTAAATATTCCTCCTCGAGGATTGCGACCTTGCCGTGGTGAGGAGGCTGAGTATTCGAAATTATAAGAGGTTGATATAATCGATGTACTGTTGTAATTGTTCAGTAAATTACACAGAAACCAGCAACAATCCAAAGATATTTTATATTTTGTATAACTGCAAGGGTATGAAACCTTCGGCAAGCCGAAGGTAGCCTTGCTTTCTTGTTTTTTATCCTTTTGTAGCTGGCGCAAAATAAAATAAAAACAATTTGTTAATATTTTCTTCTTCGATGATTTATTTATACCTGTACGACAAACACCTGTTGTATGGGTTTTCATGCATAGCTCCTATTTTTACCGATTGTTCCTATGCGGCTATATTTAACAGTGCTGCGAATCGGAAATTTGATGTGCCTAGTATATTAATTAATTAAAATCGCTATGTTAAATTTGGAAACGATATCTTCAAAACTAACCAAACTTGGCATTGGCATTGGGTACTTGTCGGCAACAGTTTTCGAATTGAGTTTCCTAAAGTCTATCACTAGACGTTTATTTCTATTACCCAACACGTCTGTGCCTTTCTTGTCCACCACCCAAACTGGGTTGTTATAGGGTGACTTGGACTTCCTGATAATGCCGTTTTTGAGAGGTCTCTAACCTCTAGAGCGACAAAATCTTCAACACCCCTTGGATAGGGTTATAGCTTCGAGTAGACCACGTTATCGTCAGTTGTACGAATTGTGGCTACGACGGCTGTATTGTGGGGCAGCACCTTGTTAGACTCCGCGAAAGCCTTCTTGTTTGGGTGAAGCACCTGCAGAATCTCTGCCTTCACCGCAGGTGGTGCGTTGATTTCTTTGCTCTTCGTGTGGTTGACGTTCGCGCACTCGTGGTACTGCAACGGTACTGCCCTCCTTGAGGCATAGGACCGCACCTACCTGTTTAAGCAAATCCAGTCCTATGGTTCCATCAGATGTTGTCAAGAAATCGAGTAAGAAGAAAAAAGCGTAGCTCCCAAGGATGGGAAACTTAATTTTATTAGCAATGTTATTCGATCCGTAGATAGAGTGAACAACGAAAGGGGACTCGACCGGGATTACGCCCTTTAGGCATTTGTGCGGCCTGATAAAATTTTAAGAAGCGCCCGAGTCAACTAAAAAAGTCATTCTCTGCCGAATGAACGGTAGCAGGGACCTTCCCCTAAAAAATTAGCGCTATCGCTCCCATAGTCAAGTCCGTTTCCTTTTTCTATCTCTGCTGCAGCTTCCTGGGCCGCATTGGCGTACTTTGCGTTGTCATCTGCTCCCGTTTGTATATGGTCTATTCTTTGTTGCCTTTGACCCGTAGCTCGGTCCGAGCCTGCGGCACGTTTGTTGTTGTCGTTGAGTCTGCCTAAACCCCGTTGATAGTTCGTGTTCTGCCTAAACTTGAATGACGACGGGTCTACCTAGGGACTGGAGTACTATCGGTACCCTCTTTTGGCTGGGCCTTATCGTCCTGTGGGGCAGAAGCAGGTCTTCTTAAAGTGGGAATTACCCTGATTACCCTGGGCAGATTGCTGCTGTTGCCGCCCTTGTGGGCGTGGTTCTGCCCGACCTCTTTCTTCTTGACCCCTGGCAAAACGAGCTGCAAAGGGATATCTTTCGTGGTTGGCCTCGATCTTCTGAGCTAGGGCAAGCGCTGATGACAGATCTGCAGGATGTGCCGCAAAAATCACGTCGGTCAGGTTGCGCTTTAGTCCCGAAACGAATACGCGAAGCGCATCACCCCTGCATTTTTCGCACATTCCCATGGCCAAGGTCTTATCTTTCTCTACCTCATCATATTATTGCAGGATGGACATGCCATCCTGCCTTAGAGTGCCCATCTTCTGTTCATTAACATGAATGGGTCGCTTGTCACTGTAAGTACAATCGAGCCGTGCTATGAAGGCTTCAAAGTTTAGGGGCGTGTTAAACGCGAGCACTGCGTATCTTACTTCTAATGATTATGACTGCCTGTTTTCAGTACAAATGCTCGGTACGAGCAGCAGCCTGCGTGCTGCTATGAGCAGTTGACGTCGCGTCGTATTGCTTTACTTTTTACGCGCGTTGTGTGTGTGTGTGAGAGCGTGTAAGCTATATATATATAAGACCAAGTTGTGCAGAATTCTCTGTCTGAAATCATGAGTGTGTTTAAATGTTTGGTACGGATCAGAAAACGGCTTCGGTTCAACTAAAAGTGTGTACACACAATCAATCATGGAAAATCACGCTATGCGTCAAAACATTCGCTGCTAAAGCGACAACGTTACAGAATCCCCCATTCCTCTTTTCGTTTCGTTTCGTTTCTTGCTTGACGATTCGCTGCCTCGTGTGTTTCATTTTCGTCTTGATTTATTTGGGCTATCTGGGTATGTATACTAAGATTCGGTTTTACACACAAATAGCGCGCCTCTACACAAATCATTCCTAAGGAAGCGTATTAACAGTGCTTTATTAGGGCTATCTGGTTTTGTATGTTTGCATGAGCGCGTTTAATGCTGTTGAATGCTGGAAGGAGAAATAATTTAACTGAAAAATGAATTCGAATTGAATAATTGTTAACACAGCCCCACAAAAGATACGTAAAAATTTTTTTTGGCATGATCTGGGCATGCGGCATATGCATTACTATTATTATATGTATTTTGGGTCGCTGAATCCGAATCCGGATGGGAATTACGTCATTACGTCTGAAAAACTTGTCGTTATCTAGTGCCCATCAGCCTCAGAACGTTGACCAACTCAGAACACCAGTGACACTGCCGCTGCTTTCATTCACCACACCCTAGTCACAAAATCAGCAGCACAAAAAAAATGTGTCTCTGTTGAGCCCGTGGACTTCGTCTCACCTTTGCCCGATCCTCCATCTGTCATCTCTATTCCTGTGAGACCGCAAATATTAATTACCCAACCGATAGTCCCCCAGGTAAGCTCACTTTTGGGATTATCGGCTCAACCTGTTCCCACTGTACCTATATCTAAGCCTGTCACCTGTTACAAGCAAGTTCACAACGTATAGGTTTGATCGCCATGATCGGCGGGGAGGCGGAGTTCTAATTGCGGTAAATTCTGATATCGCGTCAGAACATGACATCCGGAGCAGGGCTGCCAGGTCAGCCTTTTTCCGGAAAAATCTGTTCTTTTTTATTTCCGTCTTGGTGTGCCCAATAAACTGATATTTACAAAGGTTTTTTTTGTTATACCCTTGCAGAGGGTATATTAATTTTAGCCAGAAGTTTGCAACGCACCTTAGGAGACATCTCCGACCCTATAAAGTATATATATTCTGAATCAGCATCACCAGAGGAGTCGAAAAATGGATGTCCGTCTGTCCGTCCGTCCGTCCGTCCGTCCGTCCGTCCGTCTGTTGCAACGCAAACTAGTCTCTTAGTTTTTGAGCTATCTTCATGAAACTTGGCACACAACCTTCTTATTGCTGTACGCTGTAAATAAGTCGGAACGAGCCAGATCGGACCGACATATCGTAGAGCTGTCATAGAAGCTATCGGCCGATTTTTGTTGTTTTTCAAGATATTGTAGATATTGCATATTCTTTTTTATACCCTTGCAGAGGGTATAAGAAGTTTGCAACGCACCTTAGGAGACATCTCAGACCCTATAAAGTATATATATTCTGAATCGGCATCACCAGAGGAGTCGAAAAATGGATGTCCGTCTGTTCGTCCGTCCGTCCGTCCGTCTGTTGCAACGCAAACTAGTCTCTCATCTTCATGAAACTTGGCACACTAGCTTCTTATTGCTGTACGCTGTAAATTAGTCGGAACGAGCCAGATCGGACCCATATATCGTATAGCTGTCATAGAAGCTATCGGCCCATTTTTGCTGTTTTTCAAGATATTGCAACAAGATTTGGCAAATCTTCTTCTTATTACGTTCTTAATGTGCTGTCAAAATTGTATCAAAATCGGACTACTATAACAAATAGCTGCCATAGGTACAATCGGCTGAAATCAGGGTTTTTGTATGCAAACCTGTTTTGTTTTTGGAAATACCGCATATTATCAATACTTTTTAATGTTACACAGTAACCCGCCCTTAGTTTTTCCATTTAAATATCTCAGACGTTTATATTCTATAGCTGTTATAGGAACAATCAGTCAGTCCGTCTGTCTGTTACAACGCAAATTAGTCCCCCAGTTATTGAGCTATCTTCATGAAACTTTGCTCACAAGCTTTTTATTTCTGCCATCTTTAAATAAGTCGGAACGGGCCAGATCGGTCCGATATATCGGATAGCTGTCAAGAAGCCTATCGGCCGATTTTCGTTAAATTTCAAGATATAGCTATCAGGCTTACCACATCCAAATCTAAGTGTAATAAAGTTTTATCAAAATCGAACTTTTATAACTATTTTGTATAACTGCAAGGGTATAAAACCTTCGGCAAGCCGAAGGTAGCCTTGCTTTCTTGTTTTCTTTGCTTCGAATTCTTAAACCACAATATTTATTTATTTATTTAACGTCAACTAAAAGCAGTCGACTCAAAGACTAAAATATAATAAAATTACAAGTGTAAATTTAAATTAAAAATATAAGTATAATTTAAGTTGTAGGTAAATATTATATTAAAAAATATATATTTTGTTTTAAAATTTGTTATTATTAATTAATCATTAAATTATTTATTTAATTTATTTAATCTGGGAGTAAATAGATAAATTTTAGTTGATCCAACATTTGTTGCAAAGGATTGGGGAAACCCAGAAAACCCAATCAGATCAAAAGAATAGTGTTAATGTTTTAAAGCACTCGTAACGCCCGAGGAGCGCAGTTAACGAATAGGAAGGTCGCGAGTTCGTTAACTTCTAGCTTCTAGCCAGGTGGGAAAGTAGTGAAAGTTTAAGATTATTAGTCGATTGGCTGTTAGATATAATAAAGTAGTATTTGTTGTAGTCAGAACATAATACCCTGAACGGTTCGTGCAAGGCATAGTTCGACCTACAACTAGGAAGAGTTAGTGGAATATAATTTCTTGTTAGTCGGCAAGGGACAGAGAAGTGTAACCGGCTAACCAAGTCATCACTGTCAATGTCGCCTTTAATAAGGTTATTGATAAAAACCACACCAAGCATAGTACGCCGATTGGCTAAGGAAGGTAGATTTAGTAGAAGAAGTCTGTTAGTATAGGAAGGTAGTCTTAAGTTTGAATCCCAATTAAGTCCACGCAATGCGAAAATTAAAAAGTTCTTTTGAACGGATTCAATGCGGTCCTTGTAGGTTGAAAACTGAGGAAACCAAACACATGATCCATACTCGAGAATAGGACGCACAAGTGAGGTATAAAGGGTCTTAGTTATATAAGGATCGTTAAATTCCTTAGCCCACCTCTTAATAAATCCGAGTACACTCATAGCCTTATTGACTATGGAAGAAATGTGCTCAGAGAACTTGAGTTTAGCGTCCAGGCGTACTCCAAGGTCGTCCACAGAGGTAATTCTTTCCAGAGGACAACCACATAAAGTGTAAGTTTCGTACTTAGGACTGGCACGAGAGAATGTCATCAACTTGCATTTTGAGCTGTTCAGATTTAATAGGTTTGCACCACACCAACTGTTAAAACTATTGAGGTCGGCTTGAAGAATGAATGACAGGAGGCGTCTTTAAATTGAAAACAAAGCTTTACATCATCTGCATACATAAGAGTACGCGAATTATGTATGGCCGAAGGAAGGTCATTGATGAAAAGCGTAAAAAGAAGGGAACCTAAATGGCTTCCCTGAGGAACACCAGAAGTAACTTGAATAGGGTCAGAAAGAGCATTTTTAAAGAAGACTCTTTGTGTTCTGTTGGCCAAATAACTTATAAGCCAGCTTAAAAGATTTGGTGAGAAACCAATAATGTTTAGTTTATGTGCAAGAAGGGAGTGATTTACTGAGTCAAATGCTTTACTGAAATCAGTATAAATGACGTCAGTTTGAAAATTTTTCTGAAAGCCCTTTATTATAAAGGATGTAAGCTCAAGTAAATTTGTCGAGGAGGAACGACGTTTTAAAAATCCGTGCTGACAAGGAGAAATGACGGATCTACAGAAATGCTGCAAGTGAGGAGTTATGACATTCTCGAAGAGTTTAGGAATGGCCGACAATTTTGAGATACCTCTATAGTTTAAAGCATCAGACTTGCTGCCCTTCTTGTGAAGCGGTAAAATGAAAGATTCCTTCCATATGGTAGGAAAGGTGGAAGTTTTCAGGGACAGCGAGAAAAGTTTGAGCAATAGCTTAGATAGAGGATCGGCACAGTATCGAAGTACGCAACTAGGAATTCCGTCAGGACCAGGTGAGAAAACAGGTTTTATCAAACATAAATCCCTGAAAATCGAACTTTCGTTTAATTGTGGGGCGAAAATGCCAGTTGAACTGGGAATGGTGAAAGGATAAGAATTTACATCGCGTGTTGAAATTGAATAGGTCGTTTGAAAGAACTTAGCAAACAGATCAGCCATGTCCTGGTCAGTATTTGCATTTGCACCTTCAAACGATAGCTTAGATGGATAGGCAGATGACTTACGCTTCATGTTAACAAAATTATAGAACTGTCTGGGATTCTGCCGGAACTGAATCCCGCAACGAGTCAAATAATTTTTGTAGCATGTAGCGTTGAGAGCAACAAAATTTGACCGAACAATAAGGTATCTTGAAAAAATAGACGAGGAATAACATCTAGTATATTTTTTAAAGAGTCTAGACTTTAGATTTTTAAGACTGGATAGTTCTTTAGTAAACCATGGGGGTTTACTCGAATGCCTCGGATAAGAAAAAGGCACACAAATGTCAAAAAAGTTATTTAATGTTTTATAAAATAAATTAAGAGCCATATCCATATTGTTACATTTGTAAAAATTAGACCAGTCATAATTTGAAATTAAATAATTAATTTTATCAAAATCGGCTTTACGAAAACAACGCGCTTTCTTACACGACGTAACTTTTTTATCCAACACGTTCAAACCAGTTTCAAAAACAACCTCGAACGTTGGATGATAGGGATCTTCTGGTTGGGTAAGTGGGTGGACTCTAGTCAGAGTTACCATACTCTGATCGGAGACAAAGCATAAGTCGAGTGTTCTATTTAGAGAATTTTGTAGGTGGTTGACCTGCAGCAGAAAAATGTCATGCAGGCCGTCAATAAGATCGTGTTGTTGTGAGGGCATCAGGAAATTTGCCTCATCACTTGGTGTCCAACTACAATCAGGTATGTTAAAGTCGCCAAGGACTATGAGGTGGTCTTTGTTAGATAACAAATTGAAGACATACTTTATTGCAAGCAAATGTTGAGTGTAGATAAGAATATCCGACGAAGGTGGGATGTACGAGCAGGTTATAAAAACCTGGAAGCCGGGAAGGTGTAATTTTACACAAATGAATTCAATATCATATTGAATCTCCGGGTGTACATGTTCTGACGCGATATCAGAATTTACCGCAATAAGAACACCGCCGCCCCGCCGATCATGACGATCAAACCTATAAGTTGTGAACTTGCTTGGAAAAATTTCAGAGCATAAAATCTCAGGTTTTAACCAAGTCTCAGTGAACACAAGCACATGGGATTCGAACGAAAGGCTATTTAAGAATAACGTAGGTAGCTTGCTACGCAGGCCCCTTACGTTTTGGTAGGTTAATGTTAAAAATTTTATTAGTTTTTTGAAGTTGCATTTTTGGAAGTGGTGGCTTGGTTTGGCAAAGGTAGTCTAATCGGTTGACGATTCTTTTTTTTCTTTGCTTCGAATTCTTTAACCACAATATGATCGGGCCAGAAGTTAGCTGAGCATATTTGGTTAAACAAATCGTTAGAGACACTAATTTTAAAGGATGATATATCCCTTTCATATGAAAACTTAAATTGTTCCACCTTTAAATCTTGGGCTTGAGATTTGGCTTGGATATAAGCCATAACATCTGAAGATGTGAGATCAGGGGCTAGCCTCGAGACAAATATGTGCCTCTTCGGTGGAATTCCCGTGACAGGCTTAGGTCCCACAGATATAGGACCAGTGGGAGCAGGTTGTGCCAATAATCCCAAAGGCGAGCTTGCCTGAGGGACTATCGGTTGGGTAATTAGTATTTGCGGTTTCATAGGAATAGAAACCGCAGATGAAGAATTGGGCAAAGGGGAAATGAGCTCCACGGGCTCAACAGAGACATTTTTCTGTGCTGCTGATCTTGTAACTACAGGTGTAGTAAATGATAGCAGCGGCAACGTCACTGGTGTGCTGAGTTGGTCAACGTTCTGAGGCTGACAGGCACTAGTTGACGGCTGCTCCTTTTGAGCTGATTTTTTGCGCTTGGGAGACTCATTTAGTAGCTTAAGGCTATTTAATGAAGTGTCCAGCGCGGAGAACTGATCGGCAAGTTTGCGAAAACTGCCAAACAGTTCCCTAAATCCCGTCCTAGTTTGGCGCATGAACGATAAAAAATCGTTCTCAACCTCACGACACGCATCACAACAATAGTGCAGCCCGTTTCGCTTGGCTACAGCATCGGCCGTTGGGCCACTGAAGCCCGCACATTTCGCATGAGCTACGTTGTTGCAGATCCAACAACAAATACTTGCCTGAGCAGGTGTAATCTGCTTTTGGCAGGTTTTTTGAAAACATACAATTCCTCCTTCCATTATTAGGGGTGACCACTGTCAAAAATGCACACAACAAAAAAATAGAGAGAGAGGAAAGGTTAGGCACACACAGAAACTGTGATAGGAAGAGCGCGGTGAGAGAGTTTGTGCTGCAGTGCACAACAACAAAGATAAAAAAAAGAGTTAGTGAGAGCCCGAGAGAGTCGAATTCGCTCACGAAAGTCGATGTTAAAGAAAAGGTTCTGCAGAAGCAATAACAACGTTTCTAAAAATAGAAACGTAAACAAATGAAGTGAAAGAAGGAAGCGAAAAAACTCTTTTGCAAACAAGATTAGTTTAGCAAATTAAAAGAGTGCACTCGCGTAGTAAACGGATTTCTGAATATCAGCAGGTTAAGTGATAATGTTAGTATTTTTAAGAGTTATTAAACACCGATTGCTTTATAATTAAACTAAGCTTCGGAGAGCAAGAAAAAAACGCGTCCGTTCACTTTGAAAGAGAATGATATAAATATGATCAGGCCAGAAGTTAGCTGAGCAAATTTGGTTAAATAAATCGTTAGAGACACTAATTTTAAAGGATGATATATCCCTTCCATATGAAAACTTAAATTGTTCCACCTTTAAATCTTGGGCTTGAGATTTGGCTTAGATATAAGCCATAACATCTGAAGATGTGAGATCAGGGGCTAGCCTCGAGACAAATATGTGCCTCTTCGTTGGAATTCCGGCGACAGGCTTAGGTCCCACAGATATAGGACCAATGGGAGCAGGTTGTGCCGATAATCCCAAAGGCGAGCTTGCCTGAGAGACTATCGGTTGGGTAATTAGTATTTTCGGTTTCACAGGAATAGAAATCGCAGATGGAGTATTGGGCAAAGGCGAAATGAGCTCCACGGGCTCAACAGAGACATTTTTCTGTGCTGCTGATCTCGTAACTACAGGTGTAGTAAATGATAGCAGCGGCAACGTCACTGGTGTGCTGAGTTGGTCAACGTTCTGATGCTGACAGGCACTAGTTGACGGCTGCTCCTTTTGAGCTGATTTTTTGCTTGGGAGACTCATTTAGTAGCTTAAGGCTATTTAATGAAGTGTCCAGCGCGGAGAACTGATCGGTAAGTTTGCGAAAACTACCAAACAGTTCCCTAAATCCCGTCCTAGTTTTGCGCATGAACGATACAAAATCGTTCTCAACCTAACGACACGTATCACAATTTTTTTAAACAAATTTTCTTGAAACAAATAATTCCTCCTTCCATTATTAGGGGTGACCACTATCAAAAATGCACACAACAAAAATAGAGAGAGAGAAAAGGTTAGGCACATACAGAAACTGTGATAAGAAGAGCGCGGTAAGAAAGTTTGTGCTGCAGTGCACAACAACAAAGATCAAAAAAGAGAAAGTCGATGTAAAAGAAAATATTTTGCAGAAGCAATAACAACGTTTCTAAAAATAGAAACGTAAACAAATGAAATTGAAAGAAGAAAGCAAAAGAACTCTTTTGCAAACAAGATTAGTTTAGAAAATTAAAAGAGTGCACTCGCGTAGTAAACGGATTTCTGTATATCAGCAGGTTAAGTGATACTGTTAGTATTTTTTAGAGTTATTAAACACCGACTGCTTTATAATTTAACTAAGCTTCGGAGAGCAAGAAAAAAACGCGTCCGTTCACTTTGAAAGAGAACTAATTCTGAGAAACAGACAGCCCTATCCGAAGTCTTACAGGACGATGGGCTAGAAGTGATTCAGAAAAGGCGAACGTGTTTGCAACACACCTCCAAGAAGTTTTCCAACCAAATCCTGCGACCAATTTATTTGAGCTTCCGGAATTCTCAACTCTGACATAACACCCACTACGCCCCTGAAATTCCGATCAAGCGAAATTAATCAAATAATGAGAGCAATTAAACCCGAACAAAGCACCGGGCCACGATAGAATTACTCCAAAAATGATCATAGAACTACCGAGTTGTGCTGTAAATCATTTATGCACGCTTTTCAACGCAATGACTAAATATGGTTATTTTCCTCAAATATGGAAAAAGTCAACTATAGTTATGATTGCAGAACCTGGTAAAGACAAAACACAAGCATCTTTATATAGGCCAATAAGTCTTATGTCCTGCTTATCAAAACTATTCGAAAAACTCATCTTATCGCACATCAGTCCCCATCTTAGTATAAATATCATAAACCCAATGCATCAATTTGGGTTCCGAGAAAAACATGGTACAATAGAACAGGTAAACCGTATCACCAAACAAATACGCACTGCGTTTGAACAACGAGAATACTGCTCTGCTATATTTCTTGATATTGCCCAAGCGTTTGACAGGGTGTGGCTCGATGGACTCATGTACAAGATCAAAACATTACTCCCCAATAGTATGCACAAACTCCTCGAATCCTATCTACATAAGAGATTATTCTCCGTAAGATGCAGCGCCTTAACATCTGCTGAGAGTGAAATCAAAGCTGGAGTCTCTCAAGGAAGCGTTCTCGGTCCCATTCCATATACACTATACACATCGGACATTCCGACAAACTTTCAACTTCCCAGTTCAACGTTTGCAGATGACACTGTCATTCTTAGCCGGAGTATATGTCCCCTTAGAGCAACTGTTATTCTACAAAATCATTTGGAATCTCTTGAAAAATGGTTAGCTAACTGGAGAATTAAAGTAAATGAAAGTAAATGTAAACACGTAACATTTACACTAAACAGACAAACCTGTCTCCACCTAAGTAAGCGGAACACGAATCCCCCAGTCAAACAACGTCACATACTTGGGTATCCATCTTGAAAGGAGACTCACCTGGCGCTCACACAAAGTAGCCAAAAAAAACTCAACTAAAGTTGAAGACCACCAAGCTCCATTGGCTAATCAACTCTCAATCCCCTCTTTGCCTTGAATACAAAATACTTCTCTATATCATCGTGATCAAGCGAATATGGAAATACGGCTCTGTTTGGGGAATACCAGTCGTAGTAACATCGAAGTAATTCAAAGAGTTCAATCTAAGACACTTAGACTCCGACAGTTGGCAGAGGACGAGCGTCAGCACTATCCGAAGGCAGAGGAGGGCCTCAAGACTGAAATATATGTGGATGATTAACTCTCTGGCGGGCATAACATCGAAGATGCAGTAGAGAAGTCGCTAAAATAATAATATCCGCGCGTAAGGAATTACGCAAGTGGTCTAGCAGCGATCTTAGGCTATTGTATTCGATCTCTTTACAACATTGCTGTTCTCAAACCAATCTTAGCTGGGATGATAAAGATCCAGTTAAGACATTAGGCATGTATTGGCTGCCAAAAAAGGACTGTTTTAGATACTATGTCAACTTTGACCTACCAGAAGGTTTATCTAATAGGATATGCATTGCCAAATAGTTTGACCCTTTGGGTCTTATTGCGCCTGTTATTATCGCTGGGACGACGATGTCCCTGAAACGCTTGCCGAGCGTTGGCGTACTTTCCGAGATGGTTTGCGAAGAATTGGTAAAATCAGCATTCTGTCTCATCAATGCAGCTTCGCGCTTTCTGCGACTTGAGAGTGGAGCATACCGACGGCTCATGCTACTCATCACTGCTCATGGCCAAGTCAAAGGTTACACCATCGATGCCACTGACGATTCCCCGAACCGAATTTAGCGGAGCGGTGCTACCCATTAAACTTGCGAAGTGGATCGCAGCCTCGAATCATTTTAGCTCTCTTCCTGTGGACATTTTTTATTGGACGGACGCTACCGTTGTTCTTCATTGGCTGAATGGCGACGTGAACCGATGGAAGACCTTTGTCGCTAATCGGGTAGCCTTCATCTCCGATCACTGCACCTCAACTCAGTAGAACTATGTCAGCACTACGGATAATTCCGTGGATTGTGCGAGGGCTCTCTCCGGAGGAACTAAAGGACTTCCAGCTATGGTGGAAGGGACCACCTTGGCTTATACGAAATCGGGAATGCTGGCCACGAATAGATGTCGGCCCAGTCTGGCTAGAGGATCCCACCTTGGAAATGAAATCAGATAAGGTTCATGATCACCAAGCGGCTCCCGTTTCCGAGTTTATTGAACGGTTTTCAACATACACCCAGACCGTATGCGTCACTGTTTACATTTTACGCTTCAAGAACAACGTTACTTACTGCGTTACTAAGCCAAGGATGTCAGGCCATTATCTATTCAGGAGCTTAACTGCAAATTAAGGGCGGTGGTGCGAATCGTTCAGAGGCAGTCGTTTTCAGAAGACATAATAGCGGTGAAACGTGTCCCACGAGCGTCGACATCCGATCATCTTAACCAGCAATCATCACTTCACGGATTCGGTTATTAGATATTCACATAACCATCACAGCATGGAGGTGCTCAGCTAACTTTGACACACGCACGGCAACACTTATGGATAGTCACAGGAAGACAGGCTGTTTGTCGAGTGCTGAGGAAATGAGTACAATGCTTTCGAGTGAAGCCAAGGGGAGACTTACCGCTACACCGAGTCAACCCACCAAATCGACCATTTATCGCCACTGGAGTGGACTACACCGAAGCCATAGAGCTCAAGGCTGCACGTCTTCGGAGGACAAGCTTTTACAAATGCGATTTTTATATGTCTGGCTACGTAGGCGGTGCACTTGGAGGCAGTAACTGGTCTCACAGAACATTTCTTGTTAGCCCTAGACCGCTTCAGTGGACGACGCGGCACATTGCAACACCTTTACAGTGACAATGGAACTAATTTTGGAGGAGCCGAAAACGTGCTTAAGGCCCTACCCAAGGACTTCGATCCATTGGCCGCTCCAAAACTGGCTTCGCAGAGGACAACGTGGCATTATAATCCCCCTCGTTCGCCGAATCGGAGATTCAATGCTCGCACCGCCGGAGTACCATCCTCAAGCACAGTCTTTAAAGGAACAGTTCTTGCTTCATCAAACAATGCTCCGATCGGACGTCGATTTATCGTGGGCAGACTGATTGCTATACATATGTTACATACCTTTAGATATTAATAGAATAAAGGCAACCAAAATATTAACTTAGTTTGCGTCGGAACCTCTCTTATAATGACTTCGAACTAATATAGAGGACACAACTTTACAAAGCAAGTATGAAGGCCCAAATAAGTATGCGCCGATAGCAGAGTGGTTATAGTTGCGGACTACACAGTCTCCAGTCCATGGAGATCCATGGTGCAACTCCTCTCGTGGTTCAACATTTTTAATTACTGCATTATGCTATAAATTCTTTCAAAATCGTTGTTAAAAAAGTTTGTACTATATTTAGGGCCAGTTATAATCTTAAGTTATATTTTGCAGCAATGTACAACAAACAAGAAGGTAAGGCTACAGTCGGGCGCCGCTTCTTCCAATTTTTAAAATCCGTTACAAGCGTGTATACTCATAATTTCAAACAAAAATTCTGCACAAATTCTTCAATTACATATAGTTTACTCGCTCGCACTCACAGAGCGACGCACGTAAAGAGTAAAGCGACACGACGCAACGTCGACGTTGGCGTCAACTGCTCAAAGCAGCGCAAAAGCTGCTGCTCGTACCGAACATTTGTACTGAAAACGTTGACTTGAATAACTTCTGTGTTATTGGTCCGATCGGATTGTAATTTGGAGAATATATTACTGATTTACGGGGGCGGTGGGCGTGGTACCCAAAATTTGAAAATGACGTTTACTGCCTAAGGTATACAAGAATCTATATGCGAAATTAATTAAGACTCCAGCTTTCATAATAGCTGAGAATCAGGCGCTCATACAGACAGACAGACAGACAGACAGACAGACATACAGACAGACAGACAGAAAGACGGACAGGCGGAAAGACAGACATGGCTAGTTAGATCGACTCGGCTAGTGATCCTGAGCAAAAATATATAGACTTTATGTGGTCGCAGATGTCTCCTTATGCCTGTTACGCACTTTCCGACAAACCTAATAGACAATGTATTTTTTTAAAATCCATGGCCTCAAAATTCATATTCATAAAATGACTGAAAACTTTTTAAGTTGTTATAAAATCTAAAGCCTAATACATTCCAAGCTTTTGAATTCAACTTAACGTAAAATATTAAAGTTTTTTTTACAGAACAACCAAACATTAAAATATGCAAGGAAGTGAAGAAAAAATTCGGTTGTTTTGGTTCTCTGTTTATGGTTGGGGATTGCCCACAATATTAACAACAGTAACTGCAACTTTGAGTAAATCAGATGTTCTATTGGAAAATTTCTGGCCAAACTTTGGAAATGGAAGATGCTGGTTATCTGTATGTTATATTTAACAGGTTAAGTTTTATATATTTTCTTAATAATTCAAATATTATAGATGACACAATTGGATTGCAAGCCTTATTTTCTTTTCCGGACCACTTGGAATACTTTTTATAGTGAATCTTGTTTTGTTTTCATTAACATTAAAATATTGAAACAAAGTGAAACAAGAAAGCAAGGCTACCTTCGGCTTGCCGAAGGTTTCATACCCTTGCAGTTATACAAAATATAAAATATCTTTGGATTGCTGCTGGTTTCTGTGGTATTTATTGAAGAATTATAACAGTACATCGATTATATCAACCTCTAATAATTTCGAATACTCAGCCTCCTCACCACGGCAAGGTCGCAATCCTCGAGGAGGAATATTTACAATACCTTAAACAACATTGCACATATATTCTTTATTTACAATAATAAAATAAATTAATTAACTAAATATTTAAAAATAAATTATTAAATTAGTGATTATAGCTAAGGAACACGCTGTCATGGTGACTATATGGAGTTTGATAAGTGATTGCGGCAGCACCGCTTACTGTGTTATCACAAAATATCCAATCAATTTGAGTTAAATGTTTTGTTGTTGGGACATTTAACAATGGATATAAACCCTTATTATTAAAAGTAGACTCGAGCTGATCAGTGGTTGTTGATCGGCAAATGTTAAAATCTCCTAATATTACCAATTTTGTATTATTTTCAGCTGACGTTAGCATTTCAACATCATTTGTATGGTATATGTTTCTTACATTATCAACTGTAACTGTTTCATATAAGAATGTTATGTTTTCCGATATATTTTGTTTTGCATATATCAGTATACAATTCTTAGAAACAGCATTTGGTCGAATTGGTTTGTGTTGTAAAGGATCTGTTGGTCATAAAATCTAAATTTGGAAAGTTATCTTACAAAAATGCATTTGAATAACAGCTATATGATTTTTTGTTTAACAGCTACATGTAATAGTACTCAGATTTCCATAAAATTGCAACAAGAACCTTCATTAGGCCGATCGTTGATCGTTATAAGTTATAAAAGATGTGGTAAGCCTGATAGCTATATCTTGAAGTATAACGAAAATCGGCCGATAGGCTCCATAACAGCTATACGATATATCAGTCCGATCTGGCCCGTTCCGACTTATTTAAAGAGGGCAGAAATAAAAAGCTTGTGATCAAAGTTTTATGATGATAGCTCAATAACTGGGGGACTTATTTGCGTTGCAACAGACAGACGGACTGACTTATTGTTCCTATAACAGCTATAGAATATAAACGTCTGAGATATTTAAATGGAAAAACAAAGGGCGGGACTGTATAACATTAAAAGGTATTGATAATGTGTGGTATTTCCAAAAACAAAACAGGTTTGCTTACAAAAACCCTGATTTCAGCCGATTGTTCCTATGGCAGCTATATGTTATAGTGGTCCGATTTTGATACAATTTTGACAGCACATTAAGAACGTAATAAGAATAAGATTTGCCAAATCTTGTTGCAATACCTTTAAAAACAACAAAAATCGGCCGATAGCTTCTATGACAGCTATACGATATATCGGTCCGATCTGGCTCGTTCCGACTTATTTACAGCCTACAGCAATAAGAAGCTTGTGTGCCAAGTTTCATGAAGATAGCTCAAAAACTGAGAGACTAGTTTGCGTTGCAACAGACGGACGGACGGACGGACGGACGGACGGACGGACGGACGGACGGACGGACTGACGGACGGACGGACGGACGGACGGACAGACGGACATCCATTTTCCGACTCTTCTGGTGATGCTGATTCAGAATATATATACTTTATAGGGTCGGAGATGTCTCCTAAGGTGCGTTGCAAACTTCTGGCTAAAATTAATATACCCTCTGCAAGGGTATAAAAAGAAATATTGAGGATGCAAAGCTTAAACCTGGAAAAGCCAGCGTTGCGTCGTCGGTTTTTTACTAAACTTTGTTTTGTAATGGGAATAACGTGACTTCTGGAAATAACAAGCATCTTGTTTTATGATCACAAAAACAATTTATTTTGGTCTATAAGCGATTCGTTTAATGTTCTTCTAGGAGTTTTTGTGTTCTTTATTTTTGTCTTTAAAAGACGTGGTTGGAACGAAGTTCTTTTAAAATATGGTAATTCTTTTTAATTTAAAGAAAAAACATGATAATGCCAAAGTTTTCAAACCGATTAATATTTTTGTACTTAATTAGTGTAAAATTACCTAACAGGCAAAAGTGTGATAAAAACTATTTTAGTTTTTCTCTTCACCTTTGAAGATGCTTGTTCAGTTGGACTTATTTTTTGCTTTCACGTGTATGTACATACAATGATTGGCTGTGCGTCCAGATATGACTCTTCTCTTCTATCCTAAGCCACTGTGATGAAGCTGTTAAGATAAAACAAGTCAATCTAAAACCACACACTTCAAAAATCAACAACTTTTTCCAGGCAGAAATATTGCACTTAATTTTATTGAACAATTTGATTGGCGCAGTCGGCATGATGCTATGAAAAGGGTATATCTGAAAAAAGAACCTCAAGTGGAATTTATTATACCCTTGAAGAGGGTATATTAATTTTAGCCAGAAGTTTGCAACGCACCTAAGGAGACATCTTCTTCTTCTTCTTCTTGAATGGCCATTACAACCCGTCATCGGGTTACGGCCGACCTCAGCGTCTCGCGCCAGCGGCCTCTGCTCCTTGCACGCCTCCTCCAATTGATTACACCAAGCGTAGCCAGGTCCTTTTCCACTTGGTCCATCCATCGGAGTCGTGGTCATCCCCTTCGCCGTCCAACGTCGACTCTTGCCTCGAACACCTTTTTTACTGAAGCTTCATCGTCCATACGCACAACATGCCCGAGCCAGCGCATACGTTGTATTGTAATGCACCGGACTACGTCAATGTCGCCGTAGAGCTCATACAGTTCGTTCATTCGAATGCGAAAGTCGTTCCCGGTGCGAACAGGACCAAAGATCTTACGGAGAATTTTTCTCTTGAACACTCCAAGTGCTGCTGCATCCGTTTGTGATAGTACCCATGCTTCTGCGCCATATAAGAGCACGGGTAGGATGAGCGTCTTGTAAAGTGTCAGTTTTGTCGGTCGAGAGAGAGCTCTGCTACACATCTGCTTACTGAGCCAATAGTAACACCTGTTGGCAGATGTGATTCTCCGCTTGATCTCCATGCTGATGTTGTTGCTTGAGTTGACGGCGGTACCAAGGTATATAAAATCCTTGACAACTTCAAAGGTATAGCTGCCAGCATCTACTTGGAATCCTAGGCGCTGGGAATCCTTGCTACTGGACAACATATACTTGGTTTTACCCTCGTTTACCTCCAAACCCACTTTTGCTGACTCCTTTTCGATCGCGGAAAATGCTGCTGTAACATCTCGCTTGCAACGTCCAATGATGTCGATATCATCGGCGTATGCAAGCAGTTGGACACTTTTATAAAAAATAGTGCCATTTCGATGTACCTCAGCATTTCGCAGCACCCCTTCCATCACCAGGTTGAAGAGGTTGCACGCCTTGTCTGAAACCTCGCACGGTATTGAAAGGTTTGGAGAGGTTCTTTCCTACCTTGACGGAGCTTGTAGTGCTGCTCAACGTCATTCTGCACAGCCGAATCAGCTTCGCAGGAATACCGAACTCAGACATGGTGGCAAATAGGCGATCTCTTATCGGGCTATCGAAAGCAGCCTTATAGTCGACAAAGAGATGGTGTGTGTCGACCTGTTTCTCGTGGGTCTTCTCCAGGATTTGGGGTAATGCAAAGATCTGGTCTATGGTGGATTTACCAGGTCTAAAGCCGCACTGATAAGGTCTAATCAGTGTGTTGGCATACGGCTTTAGTCTTTCGCAGATTACGCTTGCTAGGACCTTGTATGAGATGGCGATGAGACTGATTCCCCGGTAATTGGCACAAATCGTCGGTTCACCCTTCTTAAGGACAGGACAAAGGACACTGAGATTCCAATCGTTGGGCATGCCTTCCCTAAGCCATATTTTGCAAAGGAGCTGATGCATGCACCCTATCAGCTCGCTGCCGCCGACCTTAAACAATTCCGCAGGTAAGCCATCCGCTTCGGCTGCTTTGTTGTTTTTGAGTCGCATTATTGCGTCTCGGACCTCGTCATGGCTAGGTGGTGGAATATCCACGTTGTCGCTGATCAGTTATCAGTGTGTCTTCTCCAGCGATGTTGTTGCCATTGAGCAACTTGGCGAAGTGCTCTCTCCATATTCGCAACTTATCCTGCGTATCCGTAACCAGGTTTCCATCCCCATCTCGGCAATTCAGTGCACCGGTTTTAAAACCTTGGGTCATGCGATTGACCCGTTGGTAGAATTTCCGGGCATAGTTCATGCCTCGAGACATCTCGATTTCCCCACACTCGCGTCTTTCCTGCTCCCGTTTCTTCTGTCTGAAAAGACGCTTCTCTTCCCTCCTCTTCTTTCGATAACCGTCTCGCGTTGCCCGCGTTGCGGCGGTATGAAGCGTTTTTCTATAGGCCGCATTCTTCGCAGCGTGTGCATTGCGACACTCCTCGTCGTACCAATCTCTTGAACCCAATGGTTTCAACTGCGGCGGTGCGCATGGAGTGGGATATGTGTGCCCAGTATCCGTCTGCGTCTTCGGGTAAAGATTCAGGCTGGTGGAGCAATTCCGAGAGGTGAGTGGAGAAGGCTTCGGCTGCCCGTTGTGATCGCAACTTAGCAACGTCCAGCTTTCGCTGTGTGCTGGGGTGTACGTTTTTTGCATTGCAGAGTCGCATGCGTATCTTGGCTGCAACAAGATAGTGGACTGAGTCAATGTTCATTCCGCGAAACGTACGAACGTCCAGTACATTTGAGGCATGCCTTCCGTCGATCACAACGTGATCAATTTGGTTCTTCGTTTTTTGATCAGGGGACCGCCATGTGGCCTTGTGGATATCGAGATGCCGGAATCTGGTGCTACTTACTACCATGTTTTGCGCCGCGGCGAATTCAATCAGCCTGAGACCGTTGTTCGAGGAGGTCTAATAGAGGCTGAACTGTCCGACGGTGGCGCCAAAGATACGTTCCCGACCAACCTTCGCGTTGAAGTCCCCGAGGATAATCTTCGCGTCGTGGGCTGGGCAACGGTCATATGCGTCCTCGAGTCTCGTGTAGAACGCATCCTTAACGGCATCATCCTTTTCTTCCGTCGGGACGTGCGCACAAATTAGGCTGATGTTGAAGAATTTAGCCTTGATACGGATTGTAGCTAGCCTTTCACTCACAGGAGACATCTCCGACCCTATAATGTATATATATTCTGAATCAGCATCACCAGAGGAGTCGAAAAATGCATGTCCGCCTGTCCGTCCGTCCGTCCGTCCATCCGTCTGTTGCAACGCAAACTAGTCTTAGTTTTTGAGCTATCTTCATGAAACTTGGCACACAAGCTTCTTATTGCTGTACGCTGTAAATAAGTCGGAACGAGCCAGATCGGACCGACATATCGTAGAGCTGTCATAGAAGCTATCGGCCGATTTTTGTTGTTTTTCAAGATATTGCAGCAAATCTTATTCTTATTACGTTCTTAATGTGCTGTCAAAATTGTATCAAAATCGGACCACTATAACTGTTTTGAGTTCAAATATTGATGGATATCAAACGAGACACTTTATTTGACTGCTTCGAGTCGTTTTGGCGTTAAATTAGAATAGAAAATAAAATAATTTAATTTAATGTGTTTGTGCCGCCGTTGGTTATCGAGACTGCCAACTTCACCAAAAACTTCTAGAGGTGCGGCTTCTTATTCATCGGTATTTATACAAGTATCGATAATGCTAGTGGTGGTCTAAAAGATCCAGTCAAACAAAATCAGATTTAAATTCAATAAACTTAATTCCTTAACAGAAATATGTATGAAGTCGCAACATCCCACCCACCGTAAAACTACTCCATAGTTTTACCCAATACATCTAGCACTGCAAGCTTTGAAACTGGTCTTTTTAGTAGTCCAGTTGATGTTTTTACTTCAGCTATTCGGATTTGGCCGTCCGCGGCTGCAATTGTACGAAGAACAACTCCTTTTTTCCAATTGCCTCTTGGAAGGCTCTCCTCACAAATTACCACAACATCTCCCTTTGCTATGGGTTTGGATCGCGCATGCCATTTAGTGCGCCGTGTCAAAGTCGGTAGATATTCACGAATCCATCGATGCCAAAAATTGTCTTTCATTTGTTGACTGATTCGATACTGCTTACGTAGGCACAAGTTAAGATCTTTTCCAGGAGTTTGCGTCGAGTTCGTTGTTCCCAGTAAAAAATGGTTTGGAGTCAGAGGTTCCAGATCATTTATATCTATTGGCAAATGAGTTAATGGTCGACTGTTTATTATATTTTCAGCCTCTATCAGCAGGCTCCTTAAAGTTTCCACTTGTGGTGCTTTTTCTTTTAAAGTTATGGCCAATACTCGTTTTATGCTCCTAACCATGCGCTCCCAGCATCCGCCAGAGCTCGGATTGGATGGACAATTAAACTGCCACTCGATGCCCTTTTTTCCTAACTCGGATTTTATATATTCCATATCAAAAAAATCCTTTGCGTTCTTTAATTCCTTATTGGTGCCGATGAAATTAGTTCCCATGTCAGAACGGATCTTGACAGGAATTCCTCTTCGGTTTACAAAATTTCTTATGCACAACACACATGCGTCTGTGGACAAGTCTGCCGCTAACTCCAGATGAACAGCCCTAATGGTTAAGCATGTGAAAAGTGCTACCCATCTCTTTTCTTGTCTTCGTCCAATCGTCACCATGACTGGACCAAAGTAGTCCAATCCAACGTACGAAAATGGCCGTTGAAATGGTGTCACTCTATCCTCTGGTAACTGGCCCATCAACGGTGGTAAAGGCTTAGCCATCTCGTTTTTACAATGTTGACATCTTGACTTAGCTCGACTCACAGCTTTTCTTAAATTGACAATCCAGAATTGACGTCTTATTTCGTTTACAATAAGCTCATTGTTTTGATGATGATAGCTGACATGATACCATCTAACAATTAACTCTGACAAAATGTGACGCGATGGTAACAATATCGGACGACGTGCCCTCTCCGGAATAGAGAAACAATAATCCAGCCTTCCTCCAACAATAATAACACCACTTGCGTTCAATTGAGGCGACAATGAGTATATTGGACTTTCCTTCGATACGATTCCAGATTCCTGAAGTTCTTCTATTTCCTTCCAGTATGCTTCAAGTTGCGCAATTTTGCATAAGGTTGATTCTGCCAGGTTCAATTCGTGTGTCGTCAGCTCTCCGTCATATTCTCCATGTTGGTCTTTGCGACATTTGCTCACAAACCTCCAAATCCAGCCTACTGTACGTTTTAACCGAGAATAATTTGAAAACCTTTCTAGTGATATCCATTGAATCTTTCCAAAAAACATGATTTGTTTGCGCCGTTCAGTCATATCTTCTTGGTTGGAAATGAATTTTTGTGAAGGCCACTTCTCCTTTTCCAAAAGCAAAAATTCAGGTCCACTTATCCAAACACTGTTTACGTCGTATTCACATCGATTAGTGGTTTTTGTGGCTTTATCGGCTGCATTAAGTTTTGTTGACACCCAATACCAATCATTCTCCTGTGTACTTTCCAAAATTTCGCTCACTCTATGAGCCACAAATGGTTTATATTGACGATGGTCCGATTTGATCCATGAGACTACCGTTCTTGAGTCTGTCCACAAAGTTGAAGACTTCACATTCACGTCGTGGCATTCTAAAACGGTTCTTCTTAGACGCGTACCAAGTACGGCCGCCTGCAGCTCCAGCCTGGGAATAGTTAATAACTTTAGAGGTGCACATTTCGTTTTTCCACATACAAACATTAATTGTACGCTGTCACCGCAAGTTATTCGCCAATATGCCACTGCCGCAAATGCTTGCTCACTTGCATCGACAAAGACGTGTAACTCAACGTAGTCTGACCACAGGAAATTCTGAGAATAACATCTTCTTAGATTAAATTCCTTGACCTTTTTGAACTGCTGAACCCATTGTTTAAATGCAGTAAATATATTATCAGGCAATAAATCGTTCCAATGGATTCCTGTTCGCCATACATCCTGAACTAAAACCTTTCCGTATATCATTAAATCCGCGAGCATGCCAAAGGGATCGTAGACAGACATCACCATGCTTAATAGCTGACGCTTCGTTGGACATTGAAGACCTTCTACTATTTGTTTATCTACGCGATTCAATTTTAAGTCAAAAACAAAAACGTCTTTTTGACTGTTCCATTGCATACCTAAGATTTTATCATAGGATTCGGTATCCAGCTTCACTGCTTCTTGATTGTTGCCGTTGCTTTCCACGCCGCTATTTAAACTTTGCTGAACCAATACGGAGTTTGAAACGAATCCTCGCAGCTCAAAATGACCCATTTGATGCACCCTCTTTACTTCTGCGCTAATTTTTAAAGCTTCTGCCTCAGATCTGAAGCTAGCCACGAAGTCGTCCACATAATGTTTATTTTCAATTGCATCAATAACTTGATCTCTGTGCATCGTCGCATTTTGGGCATTTAAATTCTTTACATACTGAGCACAACAAGGAGAGCAAGCAGCTCCAAATATCATTACTTTCATACGGTAGGTGTCCAACTCAGCATTTTGATTGCCATGTCTCCAAATAAATCTCAATGAATCTTGATCCTCTTTGCGAACCTGCACCTGCAGAAACATTTCCTTTATGTCTGCACATACCGCAACGATTCCTTGGCGAAATTTAAAAAGAATTTGTGTCAAAGGTGGGTTTTCATCTTGCCCTTTTAAAAGTTCTGTATTCAGGGATACTCCATCGACAGTCGCAGCTGCATCAAAGACCAATCTCATCTTCTTTGGCTTGTTTATATTATAAACACCAAAATGAGGCAAGTACCAAGTTCGCGCACCAACCTTTGCAGTTTCTTCCTTAGACATTTTTTCGGCATATCCTTTCTTCACGAAGTCCATAATCGCAGCATCATATTCGTTGATTTTTCCCATGCTCATCATCCTCTTTTCAACTCCTTGCAATCTACTGAACGCCATGTCAAAACTGTCTGGGAAATGTATATCATCTTTTTTCCATAAGAGCCCAGTTTCATATGAGTTCTCCAGTCGTTTAGTAGTGTTCTTTAAAATACTCCTGGCTCTTAAATCATCAGCCGATTGCAATGGTTCCTTAGCTGCGTTGACCCCAAAATTTTCAGTCGTGAAATAATCCGCAATCAATTTGTCCATTTCGGTTTCTTCATGTTCTCGTACATGGAATATCGTTGAAATTAAAGATCTCTCTTTACAAACGCCAGAACTTCCGTAGATACTCCAGCCTAATGACGTCTTTGCTGCCAACAAGTTATCATCCAGTATCATGCTTTTCAGTGTTGCGGTCAGGTGACAATTATTTATTCCAATCAAAAGCATTGGATTCGCATCAGTGTATCCTTCAATGGGGACATTTCTCAATCTTTTATATTTCTCCATTAGCTCGTCTATGTCCAACGATTGTAATGGTAACTGCAGATTAGGGACCGTGTTTCCAGAAAACCTCAACCATTTGCTGTTTCGACCTTGTCTCCTTATTCGCAAGTTACACTCCATTGAGCTAACCACAGTAGTACGATTTTCTATCCAATTCAATGTTAGGTTATCTTTCTGCTGCTGTACTCCCAAATTTACTGCAAACTGTTCATTAACTAACGAAGCGGAGGAACCTTCATCTAAGAATGCATATGTCCTTACAATTTTTCTATTTGGTCCAATGACTTCAACAGGTACTACTTTGAACATTATTTTCGATTTTGCTGGTTTTATAGTATTTACGGAAACTTCTGTTGCAGCGTTCTCTTTACATGGTTTTTCTTCTGAATGCAGCAATGAATGATGCAGTTTCTTGCATCCATCCTTTTTACATTCCTTTTTATTTTTGCAAACATTTTGTCTATGTCCTTTTCGCAAACATCCAAAACATAGTTGATATTTTTTGACCATAGACCATTTGTCTTCTGTTTTCGCTTTAGAAAACACGCTGCATCTGTCAAAATAATGATCTCCGTGACACTCATAACATTCAGGTTTATATTTCGTTTCTTTCTTGGATTCCTCATCCTTCGTGGTCTGCATAACAACTTTTTGATGTTTGTTCTTCTTCTCTGATTCGTCTGCTGGGAATACGATCATTGCCTTTGCAATGCTTCTGGCCATAGTGCTGATCCATGTACTAAAGTCTTTCAAATTTGGGTAATTTCGAAGAGTCGTTGTATACTCTATCCATTGAATGCGTTTGGTCATTGGTATCTTACACACCAACTGTTCAATCAGGGAAGGATTCTGTAAATATTGGGTTGCATTAGCCGATTGCAAGAATATAACCAAATTTTCAACTTTCGTTGCAAATGGCACCAACAATTGCAAATTATCCTCTGATACTGTAGTGATTTTGCTGACCATGTCCATTTGACTCCTTATCAATGACTCCGGCCTCCCATAAGTGAACTCTAGACGATTCATAACATGTTCAACATTCATAGGATTTATAAGCAAACCCTTTACTTCATCTCTGGCCGCTCCCTTTATGCTTTTTTGTAGCCTCAACAGGTTTTCCAACTTAGAATATCCAAAAGCGTTCGACGACTCCCAAAACATTGTTGAAAATACGGGCCAATCCTCTGGGTTTCCATTAAACTCAGGCAAATCAATGAGCTTTCGAGGATATACGAGTGGAGGATGTTGCAACACATTTCTGCTACTGTTCAATCTGGCTGAACCCAATAAACCACCACCAAAACCATCGACCCCGTACATACCAATACCATCTCCAGAGTCTCCTAAGCCGCCAAAACCATTTATATCAAGATTACGTGAGCCTTCGTTAGCGTCCATGTTGAATAAGCCTTTCATTGGTTCGTATGTACCGACACCAGATCCTACGACGCCAAAGTCATCTGCACCACCAGTAGTGCCAATTTTGCCACGCACGTTTGTAAAAGTGCCGGCATTTCCAATTTCACCTCTGTTATCTTCTGAATACAGCGCACCTCCAGCAGCGCCACGATCATCACGCGCACATCGATTAGTGCCCAATAGACGTGAATTTCTAACAGCATCAAGTTGTTTCTGTGAACTTCCAGGAACGCTCACAGATTCTGCGCCATCCAAGGCGCCCAATTGTCCACATATACCTCCAGCAGTGCCTCCAGTGACATGAAGCATTGTCTTCTTTATGCTGACTACTTGCTTAGCCAGCTCCGATTGAGTTACGTTGACATTTTCCACAAAGATGGCCAATTTATTTTGCCGATCCTCCATGTTCCTCACGGAGTTATATAATTGACCGTTTCGCTCATCCATTTTCTGCATCATGTTCATCAAATTTCGTATCAAGTCACCATGTGCATCCGATTTTCCAGGAGTCTCGACAACTGTGTCATCCAAGTTCGAATCCATCTCGTCAGTAGAATTTGACCCACTTTTTGACCTCGGAGTTCCTTTTCCAGTCATGTCGTTCGAATTAAAATCCATGTTCTGCTTTTTCATTTGCTTACCGCTGCGTAATTTCATCATACGCCGGCATCGCCTCGTGTGTATGTGTCTATTTCACAAGAAATTGTAACGGCTTTTCACAATTTCACCACACACACACACATCAATAAAGCTCGCTTTTAATATGCACGACCAAAATAATTGAGGTACACATTAAATTAAAGATGTTTTGAGTTCAAATATTGATGGATATCAAACGAGACACTTTATTTGACTGCTTCGAGTCGTTTTGGCGTTAAATTAGAATAGAAAATAAAATAATTTAATTTAATGTGTTCGTGCCGCCGTTGGTTATCGAGACTGCCAACTTCACCAAAAACTTCTAGAGGTGCGGCTTCTTATTCATCGGTATTTATACAAGTATCGATAATGCTAGTGGTGGTCTAAAAGATCCAGTCAAACAAAATCAGATTTAAATTCAATAAACTTAATTCCTTAACAGAAATATGTATGAAGTCGCAACAATAACATATAGCTGCCATAGGTACAATCGGCTGAAATCAGGGTTTTTGCATGTTTTTGGAAATACCGCATATTATCAATACTTTTTAATGTTACACAGTAACCCGCCCTTAGTTTTTCCATTTAAATATCTCAGACGTTTATATTCTATAGCTGTTATAGACAAGTCAGTCCGTTGTCAGTTGTATAACTGCAAGGGTATAAAACCTTCGGCAAGCCGAAGGTAGCCTTGCTTTCTTGTTTAAACTGTAAAGCTGTACAAAACGCAAACCTTGTAGGACACAAAAAATAACCAGTCTCTCAATTTTTAAAATCTTTTAAATCTGTTCATCTGACTATGACATATAGATCACTTTATTGCAGATTTGGTGTCTCTATTTCTTATAACAGCTTAAATCTATGCGTTCGCATGGACAGATAGACAGACAGATGGACATGGCTTAATCGACTTGGGGCCTGAGCAAGAATATATATACTTTATAGGGCCTGAATGAAGGTTTGTATAAACTTTTTCGACCATTTTCTATTGTCGAAGGATATAAAAAATAGACATAGTCAAAAACTATATCGATTACATATGTCTCCTTTTGCCTGTTAGGTACATTCCGACAAACATAATAGACTATGAATTTTTTTTTTTAAATTCATGGTCTAAAATTTATAATGGAATCGAGGCCTACGCAATTGTTAAACTATTACCACCATATTACTTTACCAACGAAAATTGTATATATATATATACATACCAGAGAACTGCACGAGTGGCACGTTTTGCCACTCAACGCATACGCTAAAAAAAAACAAGTGGGTAAGGCTACAGTCGGGCGCCCGACAGTAATTCCAAATTCTCCCAATTTTCCAAATCCGTTACAAACGTGTAACCACATTCATAATTCTAAACAGAAAAATACTTCTACTACATATAGCTTACTCGCTCGCACTCACACAGCGACGCGCGTAAAGAGTAAAGCGACACGACGCAACGTCGATGTCGACGTCAACTGCTCAAAGCAGCGCAAAAGCTGCTGCTGGTACCGAACATTTGTACTGAAAACGTTGACTTGAATAACTTCTGATCCGATCGATTCTCCGATCGGATTGTACTTTGGAGGATATGTTCGTATTGCATTTAGCTTTATACATACCAAAGCAGAACGTTATGCGTTTAATACTTTGCTTAATAATAGCAAATTACCGATTTGCTGGGCGGTGGGCGTGGCATCAAACATTTGATATAAACTTGATCTGCCTATGATTTATAGGAACCTTAATACCAAATTTGGTGTCTCTGGCTTTTTTAATAGCTGAGATCTGTTGTCTCATACAGACGGACAGACAGACGGACATGTCTCAATCGACTCGGCTAGTGATCCTGAGCAAGAATATATATACTTTATGGGGTCTGCCACGCCTCCTTATGCCTGTTACATACACATTGCACAAAGTTTTTTGACCATTTTCAATGGTCGAAGGGTACAATAAGTGGGAGTCTAACTCGCACAATAAATGCAACTGATCAGTAACTGTCACACAAGAACAGGGTAGGGGCACCTTATGTGTTAAGCAGCGTTTTGCACAGTACGCACCTTGCACAAGTGTCCGATCTTAATTTTGGACAGGCCGCAGGTCGCACAAGCCTCAGATCGCACAAGCCGCAGATGGCAATAGCCGCAGAAAGCCAGGACCGTTTGGCAAAAAAGACATGTAAAGAATTCCCAAAGGCTCGGTAGGCTCGTCCATAGGCTCGGTAGGTAGAGATAGCAGCACAATGGTCGGGGCATACAAATTTGTTCTAGAACGTTTGGTTTTCCCTTTCTGCTAGCGCGTGCCTCGCTTACTTTGTGGAAGGGGTTAAGCAAAAAGTAGAAATTAACTAGTCGGAAAGGCTACAGTCACGCGGTGACTGTAAGAGGCCATGGATTTTCAGTTTATTTTTATATACCATAAAAAATATATATTGAAATAAAATGTTTAATGTAATAATAACAAAAATTAAAATAACGAAAAAGCAAGAGTCGATAGCATAAGTTAGAACGAGAGAGAGATATGAGAATTTTTGGCGCGTGCCAAAATTCGTTACATACACACACAGCAGCGTCAACTGCTTCTTCTTTAATTTAGACGTCCGTTAACAATTACACAGACCTGCCTCATGTTTTGTGTATTGCCTCACACGCATATACATATGCATGCTTCGTGTGCATGTATTGTATGCATGCACGCATAAGTACAGCATGCAAAACATCTTAAAAGGCAAAATGTAACACTTAATATCTAAATTATTAGATAAATATAAATAAATGGCAAATAATTAAAAAATGCATTTTCTTTATAAATATAAATGTAAACACATATGAAATACAGCACATAAAAAATTAAAATAGCTAAATTCTCTTTTCGCCGTGGTGAATCGAACCCTGGCCGTTTGCATAGGAGTTCGTCATCCTAACAACTAGACTACCGTCACTGCGCTCCGCGCCCGTTAAAATTGCATTTTTAGACCAGTTGCTCAAAAATGTCAAATATGTCATGTATAACAATAACACTACTACAAGATTGAATGACCACAAGAAAGCCAAATGTTATTTATTTATATTTAATAAGATTATTTGTTGAAATTTGATAAATTAAATAAAATTTTATAATTATGAAAAAAAAAATAAAATATTAACTTCTGAATAGTGAAATAGTAAAAAAAAATCAAAAGCCGCCTTCCAGAGGGATCGAACCTCTATCCCTTTGCTTGATTGCCTGCTGCTCTACACATTTGACCATCGCCGCTTTGACTCGCTGTGCGGCTAAGTAACTATTTCCTTCTCATACACACACATAACCATTTTCGCATTAAAAAGATCGAAAAAGCACGTGGCTGGCAGCAGCTTGCAGGCAATGCATCACAAATCAATAGAAAATGTTAACTCACGTAACTTCAATGTTTATTAGCCGATCGGGTTGCAATTTATAGAATAGGTTCACAATGCATTTATCTATATGTATGCCAAAGCATAAAGTTTAGACTTCAATACTTTGCTTAATAATCACAAATTACTGATTTACGGGGGCGGTGGGCTTGGTTCCCGAAATTTGAAAATGACGTTTACTGCCTAGGTTATACAGTAATCTTAATGCCAAATTTGGAGGGTCTAGCTTTCTTAATAGCTGAGAATCAGACGCTCAGACAGACGGACAGACAGACATGGCTAGATCGACTCGGCTAGTGATCCTGAGCAAGAATATATATACTTTTTGGGGTCGCAGATGTCTCCTTCTGCCTGTTACGCACATTCCGACAAACCTAATAGACCATGTATTTTTTTAAAATCCATGGCCATTACACATTTGTACAAACATCTACGTATATCTATACCTTTGTATGTATGTACCAGAGCACTGCAACATGCATGCAAGTTATCAAGTAACCCTCGCACTCAGAGTGCTCAGCCCTCACAGGGCATATCGCTGACGCTGCAAGGCAGAAAGTCAGTGGCCGAGTAGCGGACGTTGCGCTGATGCAATATGCTAAGCCAATGCCCTAGCAACAAAGTCAGCTATGGTAACCTGATTCTTGCTATGTGTCGCAAGAGCAGAGTTATGATTATGCTGAGTCGGCTTGCCGGCTATGACTTGGTTGCTCGCGAATTCCATAGGGTAGCTGTAAACATTTTGTATTTGGCATTTTTAGTTTGTAAAGAAGAACCATTAAAGTAACAAGTAAGCTCCGGCACAAGCCGCATAAGAATTCTTTGTTGTATTCATTTTGTTGTTGAGCCACAAGGCTATCAAATACAATCGAGTCATAGTTAAGACTCGCATCATAACTAACATAACTTCAGTGAATTCCCCAACTACCGGAGAACCTGCAGCTGTAGACTGAATAAACATTACTGGCGCCCAACGTTTTTTTTAAGAAGCCACACCCGTTAGGAGGCCACCTCATAAAATGTAAGTGGAATGTTTAATTCAGAAAACTTTAAGTCGTGTTATTGTTGAAATATATAAAGTAATAAGAGTGATAAACGAAACAGTGAGACAACACAAATTCTGGTTACAAAATATTTGCGCGTAATTTTTCCCCCTATTGTGAAATATTTAGTGTTTTCTCTGATTTCAATTTTGTCTGCTAAGGCTGATGAGTTGGGTGCGAAGAGAAATTAAACAGGAATACGATAGTAACGATAGCCTATACGACGAACCTAATACAAGTCAAGTTACTCAAGTTACTGTGCAACAAGAATCCACGATGAATATTGACGCAAATCAGTTAAGTGCCATTATAGACGGTGCCGTTAGAAGCGCGTTAGCCGAACAGGAGAACCGCTTAAAGCAAGAGTTTCGGGCAGAAGTTGACGCAATTAAACAGCAAGTGAACAGTTTACAGATAGATATACCACAGGTAGAAGTCTATAGCCGCATAAGCATAGATCCCGCTGTTAGGTGCGAAGTCAAACTTGATATCGTCAAATCAATCCCAGAGTTCGACGGCGAACAAAGTGATTACGTGGCTTGGCGGCAGTCAGCCGTTGACGCGTATGAAATCTTTAGACCATACCAGAACAGTGAGGCGCACTATCAAGCCCTCACGATTTTAAGGAATAAAATTCGTGGCTCGGCAAGAGCGCTATTAGTGTCACATAGTACGGTATTGAATTTCGATGCCATAATTGCTAGATTAGACGTCACTTACGCAGATAAGACTTCGCTTCGAGTCTTGCGGCAGAAATTGGAAATGGTTAGGCAAGGGGAACTCAGCTTAATGCAGTATTATGACGAAGTGCAAAAAAGCTTGACACTTGTGACTAATAAAATCATTATGTCACACGATGCGAATGGTGCCGCCTTACTCAATGCTGAAGTAAGAAATGATGCACTTCACGCATTCATCTCAGGTCTGAAGAGATCTTTGAAAGCAATAGTGTTCCCCGCGCAACCCAAAGATTTGCCGGCCGCACTAGCCTTGGCCGCTGAAGCCGGGGCAAGCATCGAGCGAAGTATGTTCGCTAATTCCTATGCCAAGGCAATGGAAGAGAGGAATAATGCTTCTGAGGGCAATAGACAGCCAAACCGCCAGTATGATAGGCAGGGTAGGAGTGGTGGAAATGAGCGGGTCCAAAACTACATTAAGCCCGTAAAGGAGCTCAAAGGAGTAGCGTTGGTCGACTCCCCATTCATTGTTAGTTCAATACACGGCTCTAACAAAGTAAATAAAAAATGTTACATGCACATTTTTGGGCAAAAAACCCCATTCTTTCTGCTAGACTCTCTAACAACGTTCGATGCAATCATAGGCCTAGACTTTTTAACAAAAGTAGGGGCTACATTGGACTTGAAGTCAAGCACGATCAATTACGGTGACACAACAGAAATGTTGCAGTACCATAAGTGCGACAATGTAAATTTCACCCATGTTGACGACATAGTAGTGCCGTTAACAGTTAAAAGCGAGTTTAAAAAGATGGTGTTGAGCAGAATCAAGGCATTTTCGACCCCTAACGAGGCGCTGCCTTTCAACACCTCAGTCGTTGCGACAATTCGCACAACCGACAACAACCCCATATACTCAAAGCTCTACCCACATCCGATGGGGGTAGCCGAGTTTGTAAACAAGGAAATAAAGAACTTGTTGCAGAATGGGATCATTCGCCCCTCTAAATCGCCATACAACAACCCCACTTGGGTTGTCGACAAAAAGGGTTTAGATGAACACGGAAATAGAAATAAGAGATTGGTAATCGATTTTAGGAAACTAAACGAGCAGACTATACCAGATAGGTACCCCATGCCCAATATTGCCATGATCTTAGCCAATTTAGGTAAAGCTAAATACTTTACTACGTTAGACCTCAAGTCTGGTTACCATCAGATTTACCTTGCAAACAAGACCGCGAGAAAACGTCATTTTCTGTTAACGGGGGCAAGTACGAGTTTTGCCGACTGCCTTTCGGGTTAGAAAATGCTGGAAGCATTTTTCAAAGAACTATAGATGACGTTTTGCGGGAGCAGATAGGCAAGACGTGCTATGTGTACATAGATGACGTCATAATCTTTTCTGAAAATGAGTCCGATCATGTCAAGCATATTGACTGGGTCCTCAAATGCCTCTGTGACGCCAACATGAAAGTCTCAAGAGAAAAGACCCATTTTTTCAAAGAAAGCGTAGAATACTTAGGCTTTGTTGTAACAAAGGGCTGGGCTAAAACTGACCCTGAAAAAGTGCGCGCTATTCGAGAGTTCGAAGAACCCAAAAGTTTGTATGCACTCAGGTCTTTTTTGGGCCTTGCTAGCTACTATAGAAGATTTATTAAGGACTTTGCAGCAATTGCAAGGCCTTTGACAAACTTACTTAGGGGCGAGAATGGCTCCGTTAGTAAGCATATGTCGAAAAAAATTCCTATCAAATTTAATGACACAGAAACTGAGGCATTCGATAGGGTAAGAAATATTCTGGCATCGGAAGATGTCATGTTGAGATATCCGGACTTTAAGAAGCCCTTTGACTTAACGACAGATGCTTCAGCGCATGGAATCGGGGCTGTGCTTTCACAGGAAGGCAAGCCAATCACCATGATTTCTAGAACCTTAAAGGAATGCGAGACAAACTATGCTACCAACGAGAGGGAGCTACTTGCCATAGTATGGGCGCTGGGGAAGCTACAACAATACTTGTATGGAACGCGCGACATCAATATCTACACAGATCACCAGCCCCTAACTTTTGCGGTCTCAGATAGGAATCCAAATGCCAAAATCAAAAGATGGAAGGCCTTTATTGACGAGCATAATGCAAAAATTTTTTACAAGCCCGGCAAAGAAAACTTTGTGGCAGATGCGCTTTCGCGCCAAAATATTAACGCTATGCAAAGCGAGATAGAGTCCGATGTTGCCACTATACACAGTGAGCTATCGTTGACTTACACTATCGATGCCACAGATAAGCCTCTTAATTGCTTCAGGAACCAGATAATTCTGGAAGAAGCACAATTTCCCTTGAAACGCACATTTGTGCTTTTCCGCGAAAAAATAAGGCACACCATATATTTCACTCGGGATGACGAAGCTCTCCGTGAGGTGAAACAAGTGGTGCAACCAGGCGTGGTAAATGCAATTTATTGCAATCTCCACACCTTGGCTTATATACAAGACGAATTGGTAAGATTTTTTCCTGCAACCAAATTTTGGCATTGCAAAAGTCTTGTGACTGACATTACTGACCAAAACGAGCAAAGAGAAATCGATATAGCGGAGCATAGTAGCGCCCATAGGGCTGCGCAAGAAAATGTTAAACAAATTCTGTGCGACTATTATTTCCCAAAAATGTCTAAGCTAGTTTAGTTGGCTAAACTGTAAGATATGCACTAAAGCTAAGTATGACAGGCATCCAAAGAAACAACAGCTCGGCGTGACACCGGTACCAACATATGCCGGCGAAATGCTGCACATCGATATATTTTCCACTGATAAAAAACAGTTCTTAACAAGTATCGATAAATTTTCTAAATTCGCCATCACGCAGCCAATAGCGTCTCGGACAATAACAGATCTTAAGATCCCAATTATCCAGCTTGTAAATTCTTTCCCCAAAACCAAGACAATATACTGCGACAATGAAGCAGCATTCAATTCAGAGACTATCACGTCTCTAATGAAAAACCAATTCGGGATTGATGTAGTCAATGCACCCCCGATGCATAGCTCATCGAACGGGCAAGTAGAACGCTTCCACAGTACATTGTCAGAAATAGCAAGGTGCCTTAAGTTGGAAAAGAAATTCGAAGACACTATTGAGCTCATAATGCAAGCGACCGTTAGGTACAACCGCACAATTCATTCGGTCACCGGGAAAAAGCCGATAGAGGTAATCCACGCGTCAACCGAAGAATTCAAGGAAAACATTAGAAGCAAAATAGCTAACGCTCAGCAGGCTCAGCTAGATCGGAATAATGCATCGAGGCAAAACAGGGTTTTTGAAGTAGGGGAAAAAGTATTTGTAAACAACAACAAAAGATTGGGCAACAAGCTGACCCCCTTGTGTTCTGAGGAGACTATTCAAGCAGACCTAGGAACGTCTGTTCTTATTAAGGGGAGGGTGGTCCATAAGGACAACCTAAGGTAGCTGCTCATACTATGTTTTGCCTTTATAATTTTGAAATCATAATACCCAAGTTAAGAATAGTACGTAAGAAAATTGAGGAAACAAAACTCATAGGATTAAATTGTCTCTTGCAGGTTCGTGGGTATCGTTCTTACTCTTTTCGCAGTTGTAAATGCGCGAATCACAGACTACTCGCATTCCAATTACATTCCCGTTATGGACGGAGAAGTAATGGTATGGGAGCAACGCAGCTATTTAAGACACTCGAGTAACCTCACAGAGTTCGCCGCGATGTTAGACGAGACTGACAGATTGACAACGCTATTCCCCCAATCGCATATGCGAAAGCTTTTAGATGTGATATTGATCATGCCAGAAACCTGTTGTCCGCTTTAAAGGTCCACCACCGTATAGCCAGAGGCATAGACTTTTTGGGCACCGTATTGAAAGTAGTAGCAGGAACACCAGATGCTGCAGACTTTGAAAGGATTAGAATGACAGAATCTCAACTCATCGAGTCAAACAATAGACAAGTGGTGATTAACACCATAACACAAAAGCGCATAAATGGGCTTACAGAGACAGTAAATAAATTGCTTAAAGAAAAGGGGATGTTACTGATACGCCACATTTATACGAATCATTATTGGCGAGAAATAGAATGTTAATTTCGGAAATTCAAAATTTGATGTTGTCAATCACTTTAGCTAGGTCAAACATTATAAATCCTAGCATTTTTGATCACGACGACTTAAAGTCTATTCTGAGTGAACATCCCACAGAGGTGCCCATAGTCAACCTAATGGAAGTATCAAATATTAAGATATTCCAGTCCGATAACATAGTCCGCATACTAATTGACTACCCCCAAATTAAATTAATTTGCAAGAAGGTAACAATGTTTCCCGTGGCACACAAAAACATCATGCTCCAGCTGACAGATGACACCGTGGCGGAATGCACCAGCGGAATCATGGCTGTCACAGACTGCGCGACCACCAGCTACACCACCTTCTGCAAATTGGCGAACCACGAAACCTGCGCCAGCGGCTTACACTCGGGAGGCTCAGCTCTCTGCCATACTCAGGCCAGCCACCTTAAGCCAATTGCATTGGTGGATGAGGGCACAATTATCATCAACGACCATCCGGCACAAGTCAGTACTGACGACGGACCAGAGAGATTGGTACGAGGCACGAATCTAATAACGTTCCAGCGCCTAGCTATCATAAACGGGACCAAGTACGTAAACCCCAAGTTGGCATTAAGCAAAACGCCAGGAGTAGCTACGTCCCCATTGCTGAACGTCATCGGCCACGACCCAGTTCTAAGTCTACCACTACTGAACCGAATGAACGAGCATAACCTCCGAGTCATACAAGAAGTTAAGGATCATGCAGAAGCCCAGTGGTCGCCCAAGGTCTGGTTTACGGCCGGGGTAGGAGTCAGCCTGGTCTCCAGCGGTTCCATTCTTCTTTGCCTGGTTCTGAGAAGAAAACGAGCGTCGAGGGAGATAAAACAACTCATGGACTCATATGGAGTGCCCCGGGACGGCGCAACTTTAAGGGGGGAGCAGTTATCAAGTAACCCTCGCACTCAGAGTGCTCAGCCCTCACAGGGCATATCGCTGACGCTGCAAGGCAGAAAGTCTGTGGCCGAGTAGCGGACGTTGCGCTGATGCAATATGCTAAGCCAATGCCCTAGCAACAAAGTCAGCTATGGTAACCTGATTCTTGCTATGTGTCGCAAGAGCAGAGTTATGATTATGCTGAGTCGGCTTGCCGGCTATGACTTGGTTGCTCGCGAATTCCATAGGGTAGCTGTAAACATTTTGTATTTGGCATTTTTAGTTTGTAAAGAAGAACCATTAAAGTAACAAGCAAGCTCCGGCACAAGCCGCATAAGAATTCTTTGTTGTATTCATTTTGTTGTTGAGCCACAAGGCCATCAAATACAATCGAGTCATAGTTAAGACTCGCATCATAACTAACTTAACTTCAGTGAATTCCCCAACTACCGGAGAACCTGCAGCTGGAGACTGGATAAACATTACTTGCATGCACAAAAAGCCACTCAAAAATGAATGAGTTTTTTGCTTCTTAATCCTCATTTTGCACAGGCTGTAGATCGCAAAAGCCTAAGATTGCACAACCCGCAGTTTGCGGTTTTTGCGTTACCCCTTCCAATACTGTTCTATTAGTAGCATAAGCACGTAGAGAAAAAAACCTGAACCCAAGGCATTTTAGGCCATGGATTTTAAAAAAATAGATGCGAAAATGGTTATGTGTGTGTATGAGAAGGAAATACGAGTAGTTACTTAGCCGCACAGCGAGTCAAAGCGGCGATGGTCAAATGTGTAGATCAGCAGGCAATCAAGCAAAGGGATAGAGGTTCGATCCCTCTGGAAGGCGGTTTGATTTTTTTTTACTATTTCACTATTCAGAAGTTAATATTTTATTTTTTTTTTTTCATAATTATAAAATTTTATTTAATTTATCAAATTTCAACAAATAATCTTATTAAATATAAATAAATAACATTTGGCTTTCTTGTGGTCATACAATCTTGTAGTAGTGTTATTGTTATACATGACATATTTGACATTTTTGAGCAACTGGTCTAAAAATGCAATTTTAACGGGCGCGGAGCGCAGTGACGGTAGTCTAGTTGTTAGGATGACGAACTCCTATGCAAACGGCCAGGGTTCGATTCCCCACGGCGAAAAGAGAATTTAGCTATTTTAATTTTTTATGTGCTGTATTTCATATGTGTTTACATTTATATTTATAAAGAAAATGCATTTTTTAATTATTTGCCATTTATTTATATTTATCTAATAATTTAGATATTAAGTGTTACATTTTGCCTTTTAAGATGTTTTGCATGCTGTACTTATGCGTGCATGCATACAATACATGCACACGAAGCATGCATATGTATATGCGTGTGAGGCAATACACAAAACATGAGGCAGGTCTGTGTAATTGTTAACGGACGTCTAAATTAAAGAAGAAGCAGTTGACGCTGCTGTGTGTGTATGTAACGAATTTTGGCACGCGCCAAAAATTCACATATCTCTCTCTCTCGTTCTAACTTATGCTATCAACTCTTGCTTTTTCGTTATTTTCATTTTTGTTATTATTACATTAAACATTTTATTTCAATACATATTTTTTATGGTATATAAAAATAAACTGAAAATCAGTCACCGCGTGACTGTAGCCTTTCCGACTAGTTATAATTAAATACAAAAAAAACGAATTATATTAATATTACCACTTTTTCTTAGGGTTTTCAGCTGAAAGAAGTAGAACTCGAAGAAACGGATACAACATGTGCTTAACGCAGTCGACAAACACAGTCCAAAAGACGTCTCTAAAAAAAGAGTTTTCCAGTGGACGATATTTCTTCTTTCATAGGAAAATAACCTTAACAATTTTAAATGTATTGTATTAAGAAGATACTTTATTGACAAAACTATTATATATTTGAAAAGTACAATAAAAACATGGAAGAAGAGAAACAGTTGGCTTGCTGAAATACCTTTTAACTTACATACTTATGATCATTATAGATTACACAGCCCCATAAAAAACAAGTTGGTAAGGCTACAGTCGAGCGCCTGACAGTAAGGTACCCTTCTACCAATTTTTTAAAATCCGTTACAAACGAGTTACCGTACTCATAATCTCAAACAGAAATTCTGCACAAATACTTCTATTACATATAGCTTACTCGGTCGCACTCACACAGGCTGCTCTTATACCGAACATTTGTACTGAAAACGTTGATTTAATAACTTCTGTGTTATTGGTCCGATCGGATTGTAATTTGGAGGATATGTTTATAGTGCATTCAGCTTTATATGTACCAAACCAGAATGTTATGAGCTCAATAGTTTTAATTATGGCAAATTACCGATTTGCGGGGGCGGTGGGCGGAGCATCAAATATTTGCAATAAACTTCATCTGCCTGTAATATATAGGAACCTTCATGCCAAATTTGGTGACTCTAGCTCTTTTAATAGCTGAGATCTGTTGTTTCAAACAAACAGACGGACAGAAGGACAGACGGACAGAAGGACAGACGGACAGAAGGACAGACGGACAGAAGGACAGACGGACATGGCTCAATCGACTCGGCCAGTGATCCTGAAGAATAAAATAATACTTTGCCGGCGATATCGAGCGCGGCTACATGTCGGGCGGGGCCGCGACAAGGAAAGACAGGGAGATTTTACGTTTATTATTTATTACGACAGCTAAATGTTGCTGTAGCGTTGGAATATAAAGACGAACTGAATACGAGAAAATTCTTAGAGTTAAATGAAAGCGAAACTCTGTTTCGCAATCATATTCATAGTGGCCACGCAAATATGCTGTGTTTGCCGACTATGCAACGACATTCGGTCAAATGCTTGCTAAGCAGATTCACTCGGAGTCATGGTACGGTCAGCAATCTGGAGACTGTTGTCTTCAGTTAACTCCTCCCCCTCTAAGTTAAAGCCGCCCTCTGCCGACCCCATTCCTGCAACCATCTTACATAGTTGCCTCGCATCAGGGTGACGTAGATGAGGGTGCAGCTTACTGCTCCAGCGGTGACTATCAGCCATGTTGAGTGATCGGCGCTGACTTCCTCTTTGAATTTCAATTTGCGAGTTTTTGGTTGCTCTGAGAATTGTCTTTACTGTGACGGTTAATTGGTTAATCTGATTTTGAGTTCTGGTGTTTATTTCTACCTATTAATTGTGTGCATCTGGGGTGCCCGCTACAACTTTCAGTATGGATCCTAGAAAATCTAAGCTTCTAGCTACCCTGTGATTAGTGCCTAACGCTTCTAGTAAGTCCTTTAGGTGTGCTACATCTACGCTCAATAATTTCTTCATACGCGATTGCGGGAACTTGTCAAACAAGCTGGCTGTCTCCTCCTCTATGCGCATATACTCTGAGAGGTTTGCTGAGTGCCTGATGTAGGCAAACTCCTTCCATACAAAGACTCGTCCCTCAACAACAGGGATATATTTGGTGGCGAGTAGTCGGTGATGTGCGGTGAGGCCAAAGATACCGAAAGAAAGAGGATGAGTCCAATCCAGTTAGTGAAATTGTAACTATGTTTTTGTTTGTAAAGCGGGGAACTAAGTGAACGGACGTGTTTTTTTCTGCTCCCCGCTTTTATTAAATTTTGCCTGCAAACAATCGGTGTTCGCCAAATTTAATCTCACTAACTTGTGCAATTTAGCGTTTACTTTCGCGAGTGCATGCCTGCTTAACTCACTGGTTCGTAGTTAATATCCAATAATAATATTTGTTTACTGCCACTTTAACTTATTTCTTCTCTTCTTTTCGGAGAGCATCTGATCTCATTGTGCTCTCTTTTCCGATTCTATTTCGGTGTTGGCAGTTCCGCTGCAACTACAATTATAATAAACCTCGCTCTCTCGTCTTTTTGTGTGTGTGTGTGCCTAATCTCTCTCTCGCGCTCACACACTAGCTTTGACGTACGCTCTTTCTTACTTACGCTTACTGTTCTTTTTTCCAATTTCGTTTTGTTCTTGCGATTTGTTTTTGTCTTGTTACAGTAGTCACTCTTTATAATGGAGGGTATTGTCTGCTATAAAACAACATGCTTAAAGCAAGTGACTGTTACTCAGCCAAGCATCTCTTGCTGGCTGTGTGACAATGTTGTGCATATTAAATGTGCCGGCTACACTGCCTCTACGGCTGACGCCGTATCTAAGCGCACTGGCCTGCGCTATTGTTGTGACCTGTGTCGGGAGGCGGAAAATGAGATGATTTCGTTCATGCGGCAGACAAAGTCAGGGTTTCGTGAACTTTTTGGCAGTTTTCGAAAACTTGCCGATCAGTTCTCTGCGTTGGACAACTCATTTAATAGCCTAAAACTATTAAATGAGTCGCCCAAACGCAAGAAATCAGCTCATGTGGCGAAATCTTTGCCTGCTGCCATTCCGCCTCCTCTCATTGACCAACCATGTACACCGGTGACTCAGCCGGTGATGTCGTTTACCACTCCTATGGTGACGAGATCATCGGTTTCTGAAAAAGTCATCGACGAGTGTTTACAAATGGTGTCACATAAAGTTTCTGATGTGTCAGCTGTAGTTTCTCTGCCTATTCCACAGATATTAGAAATACCGATGGCAAGTTCAATTTCCGGACTACCGGATAAGAACACTCCCGCAGGTGCAATGCCTGTGGAGCCTAAAAAATTTTTAGGTGTTCCACTTAGGAAGCAAATTTTCGTTTCCCGGCTCCCTGATCTTACATCTGAAGATGTAGTGGCTTATATTCAAGCCAAAATACAAGCTGCAGATTTAAAAGTGGAAAAATCTAAATTTTCGTATGAAAGGGATATATCGTCCTTTAAAATTAGTGTCCCAGCTGAACTCTTGACCAACATATGTTCACCCAAACTTTGGCCAGACCATGTAGTGGTTAAAGAGTTTAAAGCGAAAAACAAGAATGCAAGGCTACCTTCGGCTTGCCGAAGGTTTCATACCATTGCAGTTATACAAAATATAAAATATCTTTGGATTGCTGCTGGTTTCTGTGGTATTTATTGAAGAATTATTACAGTACATCGATTATATCAACCTCTTATAATTTCGAATACTCAGCCTCCTCACCACGGCAAGGTCGCAATCCTCGAGGAGGAATATTTACAATATCTTAAACAACATTGCACATATATTCTTTATTTACAATAATAAAATAAATTAATTAACTAAATATTTAAAAATAAATTATTTTTTAATTAGTGGTCGAATGTCTTTGTGTTGTAAAGATCTGTTGGTCATAAAATCTAAATTTGGAAAGTTTTCTTTCAAAAATGCATTTGAATAACAGCTATATGATTTTTTGTTTAACAGCTACATGTAATAGTACTCAGATTTCCATAAAATTGCAACAAGAACCTTCATTAGGCCGATCGTTGATCGTTATAAGTTATAAAAGTTCGATTTGGATGTGGTAAGCCTGATAGCTATATCTTGAAATATAACGAAAATCGGCCGATAGGCTCCATAACAGCTATACGATATATCAGTCCGATCTGGCCCGTTCCGACTTATTTAAAGAGGGCAGAAATAAAAAGTTTGTGATCAAAGTTTCATGATGATAGCTCAATAACTGGGGGACTGATTTGCGTTGCAACAGACAGACGGACTGACTGATTGTTCCTATAACAGCTATAGAATATAAACGTCTGAGATATTTAAATGGAAAAACAAAGGGCGGGTTACTGTATAACATTAAAAGGTATTGATAATGTGCGGTATTTCAAAAAACAAAACAGGTTTGCTGATTTCAGCCGATTGTTCCTATGGCAGCTATATGTTATAGTAGTCCGACTTTTATACAATTTTGACAGCACATTAAGAACGTAATAAGAAGAAGATTTGCCAAATCTTGTTGCAATATCTTGAAAAACAACAAAAATCGGCCGATAGCTTCTATGACAGCTATACGATATATCGGTCCGATCTGGCTCGCTCCGACTTATTTACAGCCTACAGCAATAAGAAGCTTGTGTGCCAAGTTTCATGAAGATAGCTCAAAAACTGAGAGACTAGTTTGCGTTGCAACAGACGGACGGACGGACGGACGGACGGACAGACGGACATCCATTTTTCGACTCCTCTGGTGATGCTGATTCAGAATATATATACTTTATAGGGTCGGAGATGTCTCCTAAGGTGCGTTGCAAACTTCTGGCTAAAATTAATATACCCTCTGCAAGGGTATAATAAGAAAAATCGGAAACCGATTGCTTTAAATCTACAAATACAAGCATTTACATCTTCGCAAAAAAACAAAACAAAAAACTAAATGCTACTTTCCTTCTTACATACCAAAATGTTAGAGGGTTATGTAGCAAACTTTTTTAATTTTTTTCTAAATAGCCTTTCCTTTACATCCCATGTGTTGGTATTTACCGAAACCTGGTTGAAACCGGATATTCTAAATTCCGAAGTTCTCCTAAGTAAGTACTCAACTTAAAGGCTTGATCGACCTGGCCGACGTGGTGGTGGGGTTCTGATCGCAGTAAACTCTGCCATTACATCGGAATTGTTAAAACCGGAGATTCAATATAGTATTGAATTTATTTGTGTAAAATTACACTTTCCCGGTTTTTCTTGTTTTATAACCTGCTCATATATTCCGCCGTCATCGGAATTGTCAGTATATTTGCAACATTTATCTGCAATAAAGACTGTGTTCAACCTGTTATCAGACAGGGGTCATTTTATAGTCCTCGGTGACTTTAATATGCCAGAATGTGAGTGGACATCAAGTGTTGATGATTCTTATTGCCTTCCCGGCAGCATGACCTTTTTGATGGTTTGTTTGATATGTCATTGTCGCAGGTCAATCATGTCAAAAATTCTAGAAACAGATCGCTAGACTTATGTTTCGTATCTGATCCATCTAGGGTGATTCTAAACAGGACTCAGCCTCTTTCTTTACCAGAAGATTCTTACCATCCCACCTTCGAAGTTACTGTTGATCTTGGCGTGTGTTTTGATAAAAATGAAAAACCGTGTAGACGTGTACGCTGCTTTAAAAAAGCAGACTTTGAATTATTAAATTTCTTAATTTCTGACTGCGACTGGTCAGAACTTTACTCGTCTACTGATATTTCAGTAGCGACAAATTTATTTTATCAGAATATAAATTCATTTTTTGACATTTTTATCAGAATATAAATTCATTTTTTGACATTTGTGTACCTTTTTACCTACCGCCATGCTCGAGTAAGCCCCCTTGGTTCTTAAGAGAGTTGTCGCGCTTAAAAAATTTTAAATCTAACTTATTTAAAAAATATAAAATTAATAATTCACCTGCAGCCTTTTCTCGTTTTTTAGCTGCTCGTTTAAATTTTTCAGTACTGAACGCGAAATGTTATAAAAACTATTTAGCTCGTTGTAGGACTCAGTTTCTTGTGAACCCTAAACAGTTTTTTAGTTTTGTTAACATGAAGCGTAAGTCATCGGTTAAACCTTCAAAGTTGTTTTTTGAAAATTCTATAGCAGACACCAGCCAAGCCATGGCCGACATGTTTGCAAAGTTTTTTCAAACGACGTACTCGCCTTCTACTCAAAATGTTCATTTTTATCCATATATCATTTCCTGTTCAAATGGTATTTTCAGTCCTATTCTAAACGAAATTTCACTTGTTAAGGATCTTCACTCGGTTAAACCAGTTTTTTCTCCAGGTCCCGACGGTGTTCCCGCTTGTGTACTTCGGTTCTGTGCTCACTCTCTAAGTAAGCCATTGCTCAAACTGTTCTCGCTGTCCTTAGATACATCATCCTTTCCTTCTATATGGAAGGAATCATTTATTATCCCATTGCTTAAGAAGGGCAGTAAGTCTGATGCAAGCAATTATAGAGGTATCTCTAAATTTTCGGCTATACCTAAATTCTTCGAGAATATCTTAACCTCTCACTTGCAACATTTCTGTAGATCCGTCATATCGCCTTCTCAGCACGGATTTATGAAACGTCGATCAACTACGACGAATTTGCTTAAGCTGAAATCCTTTGTTATAAAAGGTTTTCAGGAAAATCTTCAAACTGATGTTATATATACTGATTTCAGTAAAGCATTTGACTCAGTAAATCATTCCCTTCTTGCACATAAACTCAACCTCTTAGGGTTCTCACCACAACTACTTAGTTGGATTGTGAGTTATCTGACTGACAGAACTCAAAGAGTTCTCTTTAATAACGTTCATTCAGACCTTCTCTTCGCCACATCTGGTGTTCCTCAGGGTAGCCATTTAGGCCCCCTCCTCTTTACGCTTTTCATCAATGACCTACCTCTGGTCGTACATAACTCCCGTACTCTCATGTATGCGGATGATGTAAAGCTTTGTTATCAATATAAAGATGACCACTGTCACTCTAACCTACAAGCCGACTTAAATAGTTTTCACTCTTGGTGTTGTGCAAATTTTTTAACCCTGAACAGCTCTAAATGCAAGCTGATGACATTCTCCCGAGCCAGTCCAACGTACGTTTCTTATACTCTTTGTGGCTGTGAATTAGATAGAATCAACTTAGTTGATGATCTGGGGGTCCGATTGTACCGAAAATTAAGATTTTCCGAACATATTTCTAATATGGTCAATAAAGCCACGGGTGTTCTTGGCTTTATTAAGAGGTGGTCTAAGGAGTTTGACGATCCTTATGTAACAAAGACCCTCTATACTTCACTTGTTCGTCCAATTCTGGAATACGGATCTTGCGTATGGTGTCCCCAGTACACTACTCATAAAAAACGCATTGAATCTGTACAAAAAAACTTTTTACTTTTCGCCTTACGAGGCCTTAACTGGGATGTAAACTTAAGACTTCCTTCTTATGGCAGTAGACTTTTGTTGCTTAATCTACCATCTCTAGCTAACCGCAGAACCATGCTGGGTGTAGTATTTATTAATAACCTCATTCAAGGTGATATTGATAGTGTAGACCTAGTTAGCCGGCTACACTTCTCTATTCCTTGTAGAATAACTAGAAACTACTTACCACTAACTCTTCCTTATTGTAGGTCGAATTATGCCCTTCACGATCCGTTTAGGGTATTATGCTCGAACTACAATAATCTATACTTTCTTATTGCCAACGCTTCCTCCGGTGCATGCCTAAAAGTTGAAATCCTGTCCTATCTTTCTAGAAATTAAGTAACCTTTCCTCGCAAATCTGTTCTATCTTTAGTAATAACTGCATGCCCGCGTTCTCTATTCGCGTTTCGAGTCGTACGTTCTGCGCCTGTGCCCCTCGGTCGGTTGGGCGGGAGGTGGACATTCGCTGTGTCTGGGATCCGCGCGTAACAAGCATCGGCTTGGTATTGCATGGACCACTTGATTATACATTCATTGTATCAACGTCCAAAAAAAAAAAAAAAAAAAAAAAAAAATGACATTTCTCTGCTGCAGGTCAACTAGAGTCCACCCACTTACCCAACCAGAAGATCCCTATCATCCAACGTTCGAGGTTGTTTTTGAAACTGGTTTGAACGTATTGGATAAAAAAGTTACGTCGTGTAAGAGAGCGCGTTGTTTTCGTAAAGCCGATTTTGATAAAATTAATTATTTAATTTCAAATTATGACTGGTCTAATTTTTACAAATGTAACAATATGGATATGGCTCTTAATTTATTTTATAAAACATTAAATAACTTGTTTGACATATGTGTGCCTTTTTCTTATCCGAGGCATTCGAGTAAACCCCCATGGTTTACTAAAGAACTATCCAGTCTTAAAAATCTAAAGACTAGACTCTTTAAAAAATATACTAGATGTTATTCCTCGTCTATTTTTTCAAGATATCTTATTGTTCGGTCTAATTTAGTTGCTCTCAACGCTACATGCTATAAAAATTATTTGACTCGTTGCGGGATTCAGTTCCGGCAGAATCCCAGACAGTTCTATAATTTTGTTAACATGAAGCGTAAGTCATCTGCCTATCCATCTAAGCTATCGTTTGAAGGTGCAAATGCAAACACTGACCAGGACATGGCTGATCTGTTTGCAAAGTTCTTTCAAACGACCTATTCAATTCCAACACGCGATGTAAATTCTTATCCTTTCACCATTCCCAGTTCAACAGGCATTTTCGCCCCACAATTAAACGAAAGTTCGATTTTCAGGGATTTATGTTTGATAAAACTAGTTTTCTCTCCTGGTCCTGACGGAATTCCTAGTTGAGTACTTCGATACTGTGCCGATCCTCTATCTAAGCTATTGCTCAAACTTTTCTCGCTGTCCCTGAAAACTTCCACCTTTCCTTCCATATGGAAGGAATCTTTCATTTTACCGCTGCACAAGAAGGGCAGCAAGTCTGATGCTTTAAACTATAGAGGTATCTCAAAATTGTCGGCTATTCCTAAACTCTTCGAGAATGTCATAACTCCTCACTTGCAGCATTTCTGTAGATCCGTCATTTCTCCTTTTCAGCACGGATTTATAAAACGACGTTCCTCCTCGACAAATTTACTTGAGCTTACATCCTTTATAATAAAGGGCTTTCAGAAAAATTTTCAAACTGACGTCATTTATACTGATTTCAGTAAAGCATTTGACTCAGTAAATCACTCCCTTCTTGCACACAAACTAAACATTATTGATTTCTCACCAAATCTTTTAAGCTGGCTTATAAGCTATTTGGCCAACAGAACACAAAGAGTCTTCTTTAAAAATGCTCTTTCTGACCCTATTCAAGTTACTTCTAGTGTTCCTCAGGGAAGCCATTTAGGTCCCCTTCTTTTTACGCTTTTCATCAATGACCTTCCTTCGGCCATATATAATTCGCGTACTCTTATGTATGCAGATGATGTAAAGCTTTGTTTTCAATTCAAAGACGCCTCCTGTCATTCATCCCTTCAAGCCGACCTCAATAGTTTTAATAGTTGGTGTGTTGCAAACCTATTAAATCTGAACAGCTCAAAATGCAAGTTGATGATATTCTCTCGTGCCAGTCCTAAGTACGAATCTTACACTTTATGTGGTTGTCCTCTGGAAAGAATTACCTCTGTGGACGACCTTGGAGTACGCCTGGACGCTAAACTCAAGTTCTCTGAGCACATTTCTTCCATAGTCAATAAGGCTATGAGTGTACTCGGATTTATTAAGAGGTGGGCTAAGGAATTTAACGATCCTTATATAACTAAGTTCCTTTATACCTCACTTGTGCGTCCTATTCTCGAGTATGGATCATGTGTTTGGTGTCCTCATTTTTCAACCTACAAAGACCGCATTGAATCCGTTCAAAAGAACTTTTTAATTTTCGCATTGCGTGGACTTAATTGGGATTCAAACTTAAGACTACCTTCCTATACTAACAGTATTCTTCTACTAAATCTACCTTCCTTAGCCAATCGGCGTACTATGCTTGGTGTGGTTTTTATCAATAACCTTATTAAAGGCGACATTGACAGTGATGACTTGGTTAGCCGGTTACTCTTCTCTGTCCCTTGCCGTCTAACAAGAAATTATATTCCACTAACTCTTCCTAGTTGTAGGTCGAACTATGCCCTGCACGAACCGTTCAGGGTATTATGTTCGGACTACAATAAATACTACTTTATTATATCTAACAGCCAATCGACTAATAATCTTAAACTTTCACTACTTTCCCACCTGGCTAGAAGTTAGCGATCTCGCGACCTTCCTATTCGTTTGCTGCGCTCCTCGGGCGTTACGAGCGCTTTAATCCATTAACACTCTTCTCTTGATCTGATTGGGTTTTCTGGGTTTCCCCATTCCTTTGCAACAAATGTTGGAACAACTAAAATTATCCTTTTACTCCCAGATTAAATTAAATTAAATAAATAAATTCAATAAATTAAATAAATAATTTAATGATTAATTAATAATTAAAAATTTTAATACAAAAAAATATATATATATATATATTTTTTTAAATAATATACCTACATTCAACCTAAATTATACTTATATTTTTAATTTAAATTTACATTTGTAATTTTACTATATTTTAGTTTTTGAGTCGACTGCTCTTAGTTGACGTTAAATAATGAAAAAGGGTATACTAACTTTGTGAAAATGTATGTAACAGGCATAAGGAGGCGTGGCAGACCCCATAAAGTATATATATTCTTGCTCAGGATTACTAGCCGAGTCGATTGAACCATGTCCGTCTGTCTGCCGTCTGTCCGTCTGTATGAGACAACAGATCTCAGCTATTAAACAAGAAGAGGAGGCTACCTTCGGCTTGCCGATGGTTTCATACCCTTGCAGTTATACAAAATATAAAATATATTTGGATTGCTGCTGGTTTCTGTGGCATTTACTGAACAATTAATTATAACAGTACATCGATTATATCAACCTCTTATAATTTCGAATACTCAGCGTCCTCACCACGGCAAGGTCGCAATCCTCGAGGAGGAATATTTACAATACCTCAAACAACATTGCACATATATTCTTTATTTACAATAATAAAATAAATTAATGAACTAAATATTTTAAAATAAATTATTAAATTAGTGATTATAGCTAAGGAACACGCCGTCATGGTGACTATATGGAGTTTGATAAGTGATTGCGGCAGCACCGCTTACTGTGTTATCACAAAATATCCAATCAATTTGAGTTAAATGTTTTGTTGTTGGCACATATAACCCCTTATTATTTAAAGTAGACACGAGCTGATCAGTGGTTGTTGATTGGCAAATGTTAAAATCTCCTAATATTACCAATTTTGTATTATTTTCAGCTGACGTTAGCCTTTCAACATCATTTCTGATTTCATTTCGAAACCTTGTAATAGGAAAAGCTGGATTCCTATAAACAACTACGACTATTGTATGCAAGTATTTAAATGTTATGGACTGGTATATATTTCTTACATTATCAACTGTAACTGTTTCATATAAGAATGGTATGTTTTCCGATATATTTTGTTTTGCATATATCAGTATACAATTCTTAGAAACAGCATTTGGTCGAATGTCTTTGTGTTGTAAAGGATCTGTTGGTCATAAAATCTAAATTTGCAAAGTTCTCATTCAAAAATGCATTTGAATAACAGCTATATGATTTTTTGTTTAACAGCTACATGTAATAGTACTCAGATTTCCATAAAATTGCAACAAGAACCTTCATTAGGCCGATCGTTGATCGTTATAAGTTATAAAAGTTCGATTTGGATGTGGTAAGCCTGATAGCTATATCTTGAAATATAACGAAAGTCGGCCGATAGGCTCCATAACAGCTATACGATATATCAGTCGATCTGGCCCGTTCCGACTTATTTAAAGAGGGCAGAAATAAGAAGCTTGTGAGCAAAGTTGCATGATGATAGCTCAATAACTGGGGGACTACTGATTGTTCCTATAACAGCTTTTGTTTTGTTTTTCAAGATATTGCAACAAGATTTGGCGAATCTTATTCTTATTACGTTCTTAATGTGCTGTCAAAATTGTATCTAAATCGGACCACTATAACATATAGCTGCCATAGGAACAATCGGCTGAAATCAGGGTTTTTGTATGCAAACCTGTTTTGTTTTTGGAAATACCGCACATTATCAATACTTTTTAATGTTATACAGTAACCCGCCCTTTGTTTTTCCGTTTAAATATCTCAGACGTTTATATTATAAAGCTGTTATAGGAACAATCAGTCAGTCCGTCTGTCTGTTGCAACGCAAATTAGTCCCCCAGTTATTGAGCTATCTTCATGAAACTTTGCTCAGAAGCTTCTTATTTCTGCCCTCTGTAAATAAGTCGGAACGGGACAGATCGGACTGATATATCGTATACCCGTCATGGAGCCTATCGGCCGATTTTCGTTATATTTCAAGATATAGCTATCAGGCTTACCACATCCAAATCGAACTTTTATAACTTATAACGATCAACGATCGGCCTAATGAAGGTTCTTGTTGCAATTTTATGGAAATCTGAGTACTATTACATGTAGCTGTTAAACAAAAAAACATATAGCTGTTATTCAAACGCATTTTTGAATGAGAACTTTGCAAATTTAGATTTTATGACCAACAGATCCTTTACAACACAAAGACATTCGACTAAATGCTGTTTCTAAGAATTGTATACTGATATATGCAAAACAAAATATATCGGAAAACATACCATTCTTATATGAAACAGTTACAGTTGATAATGTAAGAAATATATACCAGTCCATAACATTTAAATACTTGCATACAATAGTCGTAGTTATTTATAGGAATCCAGCTTTTCCTATTACAAGGTTTCGAAATGAAATCAGAAATGATGTTGAAAGGCTAACGTCAGCTGAAAATAATACAAAATTGGTAATATTAGGAGATTTTAACATTTGCCAATCAACAACCACTGATCAGCTCGTGTCTACTTTAAATAATAAGGGGTTATATGTGCCAACAACAAAACATTTAACTCAAATTGATTGGATATTTTGTGATAACACAGTAAGCGGTGCTGCCGCAATCACTTAATAAACTCCATATAGTCACCATGACGGCGTGTTCCTTAGCTATAATCACTAATTTAATAATTTATTTTAAAATATTTAGTTCATTAATTTATTTTATTATTGTAAATAAAGAATATATGTGCAATGTTGTTTAAGGTATTGTAAATATTCCTCCTCGAGGATTGCGACCTTGCCGTGGTGAGGACGCTGAGTATTCGAAATTATAAGAGGTTGATATAATCGATGTACTATTATAATTGTTCAGTAAATGCCACAGAAACCAGCAGCAATCCAAATATATTTTATATTTTGTATAACTGCAAGGGTATGAAACCTTCGGCAAGGTAGCCTTGCTTTCTTGTTTTTTCTCCTGTTTTTTTTTTCTAATGCATTTAAATTTTAGGTTAGTCCCCTCTTAAAACATGGCCGTCCAGGTCACTCAGCACTTTTTGCACGGAAAGCGTGACTCTATTCCTTTGTCTACGTCGGTAGACCCAGGCGATCACCGCGATAATGATGCAGCTGAGGAGGCATGGTAGCGTTGCCAAATATGGAGTGGTGGTGTTGATAGCTTGAAGGTTCTCTATCCGTTGAAGGTTGTCTTCATTCATTCTTTGTAGGTATGGCAGGCACGCTATGATTTGATGCCGGGTGATGTTGCTCCGCGTCGAGACGGCGGGGGCTGGCAGTCGGTCAGGTGTTGCGTTATAGTTGACGTACTTGGAACCATTGACGTACGCTACCGTTGCGAAAGTGATCAAATGAGTGCACGTTATGTTTTCGGTGGGGCCCCCATCGATGCTCACTGTGGCCCATCGGTCGTTGACCACGAGGATGCCCTCGTCGATGGACGTCACGGCGGCAAGATGGCTAGGTCGCGTGGCACAGTGTGCAATACTCCCAGACTGGAGTCCTTGGGTACATGAATCCTCTGCAGCCTCTTTGCAAAATGTCGCAGTGGAAGGGCCCACACAAGAGGTGACGGCAACGATGTGACCATTGCATTCAGCCACAATGTATTCCTCCAAATGAAGTATAATTCCATCGTGCGCTACAGGAAAAATAGTAATCTTCTTACATACCAACTTGGGTTTTGGAAAAGATAAAATAAAATGGATTAGCCTATGGCTTCCTAATACCCTGACGCTAGCCACACTCGAAATCTGAGCTAAGCTCATTTCGGTGAAGCCTTTTTGCAAGATCGACTGCAAGTCTGTGCTGCCAAAGATAACAGGATATTCAATTTTCTAGCTCGATGGCTATTATTCTATTCCTAGCCAAAAGAGTTTCGTACAGGTATGGCGCGTTTAAATGTTCCCTACTTGGATCGTTTAGAATTGCGTTAACGGCGCGTGTAAGTGCTGATTATGTAGTTTTTAGTTTAGAAGTACTTGCTTATTGTTGGCGTTGATCAGGCCATGTTCTATCAGTCTGGTCCGTTGTAGGTCGTCGAAGTCCGGAGTTCCCGCCAGAACTTTAAGTGCGGAGCCCAAAAGGTTGATGCTCCTCGTCCGTCTGTGGTGCACATGAAGTGTGGCGAGAAGAGTCGTCAGGTGTTCTATGTCGGCTCGTAGGACTCTTTTCATGTGCTCCAGACGAAAAAGCTCTACAAGTTTGGTTGTTTCCGATACGAAAGTGTCGTATCCCGTGAGGTTCGTTGTATGTCGAACTGTCCAAGTCTCATTCCAAATATTGGCGTTACCGTCAATTATTGGTATATAGTCCGCATGTGAGTAGTCTGTTATCTTAGCATGGGTCTAGGTGGTCAAGGTCAAGATTGCAAAGAACAGTGTAAACCTAAGGAAAGAAGTAGAGTAGGTAAGGTAATGATTTGTAAAAAAATAGGCTTATCTTAGGTTGTCTTTGTGGACCACCCTCCCTTTTATTAAGACAGTGGTCCCCATGTCGGCTTCTACTGATTCTTCCAGAAACAGCGGGGATAGTTTGTTTCCCAGTCTCCTGTTTGCTTTTACCAAAACTTTTTCTCCTACGTCGAAGATTCTGTTCTGGCGCTTCTGATTATTCCTTTCTAATTGCTCGTTTTGTGCTTTCTCGAGCTTTCTGTTAACTTCGGGGAATTGGTCTTGCGTGGCTCTTAGGAGTTCCGCTGGCTTTCGCCTGGTGACCGAATGAAATGTCCTGTTATATTCGATGGTCGCGAGAAGAATTTTTTTTTTTTCCAATGTTTTGCTTATTTATTGAATCTTCCCTTTTACTAACTAACAATAAGTTTTCAAATCTTATTCTAAACTAACTAAATATAATTTTATGAAATGATTCGTGCTGTTTGGCCTAACAAATTTAACGCTGGGCTGGTTGGTCGTTCCGGTGCAGTCGGCTTTGGCTGCATACTCGAATAAGTTTTCTTGCAAGAGGATTTGGATGTGAGGCTAGTTTTTCATTGTATTTAACTTTTTTCTCTGCTATTGTCTCAATGACAAGTTTAATTTGTAAGTTTCTGTGCATTTTCTCGTTCCAAAGATATGGAGCTCCAGTAATGATTCTCAGAATCCTAGACTGTGCTCGCTGTACTATGTCGATGTTGCTTCTCGATGCGTTGCCCCATAGCTCGGAGCCATAGGTCCATATGGGTTTTAAAACGGAGTTATATAAGAGGACTTTGTACTCCAAGCTTAGGGGAGAGCGAACTTTTATAAGCCAGTGTAGATCCCTTGCTTTTAGTCTGAGCTTGTCCAGATAAATACCTAAGTATGTTACGTTATCGGCTTGTGGGATGCGCGTGTGGTTCATTACCAAGGGCGGGCAGCTTTGTTTGTTTAGGGTAAATGTTACCTGCTTGCACTTTTCTTCGTTTACTCGTATGCGCCAATCTGCAAGCCAATGTTCTACACAAGTTAGATGGCGTGCTAGTTGCATCGCAGCTATGGGAGTGTGTTTTGTGTTTTGAGGTGGGGGCTGATGCGTAACAGCAGCACTTTTTCAAATATCTTGGAGAGACAAGTAAGTAAGCTTATTGGCCTGTATGATGATGGCTGTGTTTTGTCTTTCCCAGGCTTAGGGATCATAATTATAACTGATTTCTTCCACTTTTGAGGGAAGTATCCAATTTTTATACCCTTGCAGAGGGTATATTAATTTTGGCCAGAAGTTTGCAACGCACCTTAGGAGACATCTCCGACCCTATAAAGTATATATATTCTGAATCAGCATCACCAGAGGAGTCGAAAAATGGATGTCCGTCTGTTGCAACGCAAACTAGTCTCTCATCTTCATTAAACTTGGCACACTAGCTTCTTATTGCTGTAGGCTGTAAATAAGTCGGAACGAGCCAGATCGGACTGATATATCGTATAGCTGTCATAGAAGCTATCGGCCGATTTTTGTTGTTTTTCAAGATATTGCAACAAGATTTGGCAAATCTTATTCTTATTACGTTCTTAATGTGCTGTCAAAATTGTATCAAAATCGGACTACTATAACATATAGCTGCCATAGGAACAATCAGCTGTTTTGTTTTTGGAAATACCGCACATTATCAAAACCTTTTAATGTTATACAGTAACCCGCCCTTTGTTTTTCCATTTAAATATCTCAGACGGTTATATTATATAGCTGTTATAGGAACAATCAGTCAGTCCGTCTGTCTGTTGCAACGCAAATTAGTCCCCCAGTTATTGAGCTATCATCATGAAACTTTGCTCACAAGCTTTTTATTTCTGCCCTCTTTAAATAAGTCGGAACGGGCCAGATCGGACTGATATATCGTATAGCTGTTATGGAGCCTATCGGCCGATTTTCGTTATATTTCAAGATATAGCTATCAGGCTTACCACATCCAAATCGAACTTTTATAACTTATAACGATCAACGATCGGCCTAATGAAGGTTCTTGTTGCAATTTTATGGAAATCTGAGTACTATTACATGTAGCTGTTAAACAAAAAATCATATAGCTGTTATTCAAATGCATTTTTGTAAGAGAACTTTCCAAATTTAGATTTTATGACCAACAGATCCTTTACAACACAAAGACATTCGACCAAATGCTGTTTCTTAGAATTGTATACTGATATATGCAAAACAAAATATATCGGAAAACTTAACATTCTTATATGAAACAGTTACAGTTGATAATGTAAGAAATATATACCAGTCCATAACATTTAAATACTTGCATACAATAGTCATAGTTGTTTATAGGAATCCAGCTTTTCCTATTACAAGGTTTCGAAATGAAGTCAGAAATGATGTTGAAAGGCTAACGTCAGCTGAAAATATTACAAAATTTGAAATATTAGGAGATTTTAACATTTGCCGATCAACAACCACTGATCAGCTCGATTCTACTTTAAAAAATAACAACAAAATGTGCCAACAACAAAACATTTAACTCAAATTGATTGGATATTTTGTGATAACACAGTAAGCGGTGCTGCCGCAATCACTTATCAAACTCCATATAGTCACCATGGCGGCGTGTTCCTTAGCTATAATCACTAATTTAATCATTTATTTTTAAATATTTAGTTAATTAATTTATTTTATTATTGTAAATAAAGAATATATGTGCAATGTTGTTTAAGGTATTGTAAATATTCCTCCTCGAGGATTGAGACCTTGCCGTGGTGAGGAGGCTGAGTATTCGAAATTATAAGAGGTTGATATAATCGATGTACTGTTATAATTGTTCAGTAAATGCCACAGAAACCAGCAGCAATCCAAATATATTTTATATTTTGTATAACTGCAAGGGTATGAAACCTTCGGCAAGCCGAAGTTAGCCTTGCTTTCTTGTAGTAATTGCGTTGAAGAGCAAGCAGATTCGTAGAACTGCACACATTAGGAGCTCTATGATAATTTTCGGGGTTATTAAGTCGTAGCCAGGCGATTTTCCAGTCTTCAGTTGCTCTTTAATGACTTTCGTTATCTCGCTTGGCCGAAATTCTACAGGATCTTGTGGTGCTAAGTCAGATGCAGTTAAAGGCGGTAGAATAAATGAGTTAGTGGCTGGATTTGGTTTTTAAGATGATCAGCGAAGACTCTTGCTCTGTCCGTGTCACTGCGAACCAGTTTCCGGTAGAGTTACGGAGAGGTACAACCGTTTCTGTTGGTGCCTGTAGGTTCCTGTGGTTCCTGTGGTTTTTCCACAACGAGTTCTTTGTGCCTGTGGGCGTGAGATTCTCGATGTACCTTAGTTGTGCGTCCGCTTCTTTCTTAAGCGCATTGGTAAGTCTGCGAGAAGCTGCTTTTAATCTATTCTTTGCGCCAGGTGATCTGTGCTCCCGCCACTCCCTTCGAAGTCGTCGTTTTTCAAGCACAAGCAGTTCAGTATCTCTACTTGTCTTGTTTAACTTTATACTGCATACATGATTGTCTTGTGGAGTTGACGCTTTTGCTGCTGCAACAAGTATTGATTCTATATCATCAGCAAACTGATCAATGTCTTGCTCGGTTTCCAGGGGGCTAGAAAAGCCGGTATGGGAACAAACATATTTTTTGTACCTCGCCCAGTTGGTCCTGTTGCTTGTAAGCCTATGCGGTCGCTCGATGTGTTGTAGCTGGTACAAAAGATGAAAGAGCACCGGACAGTGATCAGATGAGAGTTCTGGAAGTGCCTCAGCTGTAATCATTGATTGGGATATTCTTTTTGTGATGGCAAAGTCGATCAAATCTGGAAGCTTCATGGGATCTGCTGGCCAGTATGTAGGCGCTCCCGGGGAAACATAGTTTAGTTTGCGTTGCGGTTTGATGATTGCGTTGTACAGCTATTTTCCTTTAGGGTTTGCTATCCGAGATCCCCAGTACATGTGCTTGGCATTCCAATCGCCAGCTGCAACAAACCTTTCACCAAACGAGTCAAAAAGTGTTGTGAACTTTTCCTCAGAGATTGTGAAGCGAGGTGGGCAATAGACAGCAGCCAGAGTGAGAGCACCGTTATGGCAATGGAGGTTTATAGAGGTACATTGTAAGCAGTCTTCTTGCCAATTACCAAGAAAGTGGTGCTTAATTCGCAATCGTATTAGTTTGCCAGTGCCTCCATGGGCCTTGCCGTCCGGGTGGTAAAGTAAAATTTATATCCTGGTATTTGAAAGTTGTACTTTTCGGTAAGGTGAGTCTCTGAGATTAGCATAACATCAATGTTTCTGTCGGCTAAGAACTGAGCAAGTTCTAGCTTGTGCCGCGAAACGCCATTAGCGTTCCAGGTAGCTATTATTAAGGGAGTCATTATCCTGTTTTAGAAGAAACAAGCATTTGAATAAGGATGTTTTGGTTTCTCATAAGCTCTTGCATAGTTTCTTGCATGAAGGTCATGAAGTCTTTCATGCTTTGCTGCATCGAAAGCATAATCGCTTCAACGCCAATTGGCTGCTGTTGCATGTTCTGTGTGTTTATTTGGTTAATTTTATGCTGGGCGCTGGAGGTGACTGCTGTTGGTACTTGGATCCCTGATTTTAGTACACTTGCAAAGGAAGAATTTGGCATTGTTCGGTGGCTGGCAGACGAAGGGATGTTAGTTGTAGTCGGTTTCATTTCTTTGTGAATTGTTGGTGTGATACGATCTCGAGCTGAATCCACTCGTTTGTTTATGCGACTCTTGAGTTCCTTGTAAACAATGCATCCTCGCCAGTTGGCTGTGTGTTTTTCGCCACAGTTTCTGCATAACTTAATTGAACTGTCGTTTTTATTCTTAGGACAGTTTACAGTACTGTGGGCATCGCTTCAAACGACGCCGATGGATTTTAGGGTGCAGTACGCTTTGGTGTGGCAATATTCTTGGCAGTTGGTGCACTGCACAGGTTGCCTGCGCTTTTGTGGCTCTTCTACGGTTATTCTTCGGTGCAGTTAATACTGTAGCTTATATATAGAATGTAATTCATTTTTGTTGTTTTTTTTGACTCGATGGCGCCAGCTCGACTTTAAAGAGTGGCTGCGGCTCTTTGTTCCTGTTGAGAATGTTGATCACCGTTTTGGGGTTGAAGTTCTTCTCCTTTAGTGCCGCGATAATTTCGGATGAGGTCACTGATGACTCTATTCCTTTAATGACAACCTGCAATCCTTTGGCACTTTTCAGCTGGTAGGTATAGTAACTCTTCCCAGCTTCGTCCAGGTACTTGGTCACTGATCGGTGGCTAGACTCATCCTGAGTCTGCACTTTCGTTTCTTGTATGTTGCCCTTAGAAGAATGGCATCAGAGACATCCTCAATATGCCTCTCAGCTTTTATGCACCTGGCAGTGCAGTTTACAGTACGGTGGGCATCGCTTCAAACGACGCAGATAGATTTTAGGGTGCAGTACGCTTTGGTGTGGCTATATTCTTGGCAGTTGGTGCACTGCACAGGTTGCCTGCGCTTGTGTGGCTCTTCTACGGTTATTCTACTGTGCAGTAAATACTGTAGCTTATATATAGAATGTACTTCATTTTTGTTGTTTTTTGACTCGATGGCTCCAGTTCGACTTTAAAGAGTGGCTGCGGCTCTTTGTTCCTGTTGAGAATGTTGATCACCGTTTTGGCGTTGAAGTTCTTCTCCTTTAGTGCCGCGATAATTTCGGATGAGGTCACAGATGACTCTATTCCTTTAATGACAACATGCAATCCTTTGGAACTCTTCAGCTGGTAGGTGTAGTAAATCTTCCCAGCTTCGTCCAGGTACTTGGTCACTGATCGGTGGCTAGACTCATCCTGAGTCTGCACTTTCGTTTCTTGTATGTTGCCCTTAGAAGAATGGCATCAGAGACATCCTCAATATGCCTCTCAGCTTTTATACACCTGGCAATTTCTTGCAGGGTGCTGTGGAATCGTTCCACCTGACCATTTAACGTGCTGTGAAGCGGCGGGCAGTTTATTACTTCCACGCCGAAGTGATTTGACAACATGAGCGAATGGTTTCAGAGCTAAACGAGGGTTCGTTGTCGCAGTAAACACTTTTGACCTCCGGAAAGCTATTGACGATTTGCAGTATAGGGGCCTTGACGTCAGCAATAGTGCACAACGCAATGGGCTGAACCAAGTCAAACTTTGAAAACTTATCTACTGCAGTTAGGAAGTACTTTATGGCCGTAGAGAAAATGTCAATGTGGATCATTTCTCCAATGCCACTAGGAATCGGCGCGGTACCCATTTCCTGTTTCTGAGGTGCCTGTCATATTTGTTTTTTTGCGCAGATTTTGCAGCTTGTTTTGGAAAATAATAATCCAGCAGAACCTGCTTTACATTTTCTTGTGCGGCTCTATGGGCTTGATTATGTTCAGCGGTCACGATTTCCACTTGCTCTTCCTTATTTGTGACATCAGTGACGAAGCTCTTACAATGCCAAAAGGTGGTAGCCGGGAAGGCCATGACTAAGTAATGCTGAATGCGGGCAAGAACAGGTAGTTCGCAAAAAATGGCATTAGTCACGTCAGGCTTTATAACCGACTTGACTGAGTCAAATAATGTGTTCCAATCCTCGAAGTCTATGTGATGGCGTGTTTTTTGGCCAAAAATGATGAACAGTTGCCTGGAAGGGTATGTTGCCCCCTCAATCACTATCTGGTTTCTAAAGCAGTTGAGGTGTTTGTCCGAAGACTTAATTGCATAAGTGGACGAAGTTTGCTGTGAGCCGTGGCAGCGTCGTACGCGTTCGAGTTCTGTAAGTCATGCAGGTTCTGACGTGAAATTCTCTTTGCCTGGTTTATAGAACAATCTAGCCCCGGTTTCGTCTATGCGCGCCTTCCAGCGCTTTATTTTTGAGTCTGGGTTTCTGTCGGAGACAGCGAATGTTAGGGGCTGATGATCTGTGAAAATGTTGATATCTGATTTACCGTAAATGTAGTGACGCAGCGCGTCGAGCGCCCAAACGATGGCAAGAAGTTATCTTTCGTTAGTAGTATTATTTACTTTAGCATCTTTTAGGATTCGGGAAATCATAGTTATTGGTCTATTACCTGTGATAGCACAGCACCAATACCAGTGGATGAAGCATTCGTGGTTAGGTCAAATGGTTGACTGAAATCAGGATAACGGAGGTTGACGCTTTCAGTATATATAATATACATTTTATTTTTTCGAACGCCTGTAGCTGGTTGTTGCTGAAGGCGATCGGTATATTCTTAGATCTGAAGGTACTATCCTTGCCTTTTTTTCCTTTTAGAATGCTGGAGATGGGGCGGGCAATGGATACAAAATCTTTTATAAAGCATCTATAATAGCTTGCCAGGCCCAGAAATGAGCGTACTTCGAAAATATTTTTCGGGACGGGAAAGTTTTAGATGGCCTTGACCTTTTCGGGGCACGTTCTGGTGCCTTCTCTGGAAACCATGAATCCAAGAAATTCCACGCTTTCCTTGAACAATTTTGATTTCTCCCTGGCGACCCTCTTGTTAGCGTCGTGTAGACTCTTCAGTATGAGATCAATGTCTCGAACGTGATCGGTCTCATTTGGTGAACAAATGATAACGTCATCTACGTAAACATAGTAGATTTTGCCTATAAATTCCTTTAAAACATCGTCAATGGCTCGCTTGAAAATGCTTGACGCATTCTTTAGCCCAAATGGGAGACGACAGAATTCGTATTTGCCGCTGTTTCTCTGTCTTGCTCTGCCATCATTATTTGATGATTTCCACACTTGAGGTCCAACGTAGAAAAGTATTTGGCCTTACAGAGATTCGTCAGTATCATTGGTATGCTGGGCATCGGGTACCTATCAGCAATTGTTTTCGCATTAAGTTTGCGAAAGTCGAGGACCAGTCGCTTTTTTCGTGCTCCGGTCGAATCAACTCCCTTTTTGTCGACCACCCAAAGGGGGTTGTTGTATGGTGACCTCGAGGGTCGAATTTTGTTGTTCCTAAGTAACTTCTGAAATCTGCATTAACGAAATCGAGGGTACTGGCCGGTAGAGGATGTAATTTTGTGTACGCTGGCTCATTATCCTCAGTGCAGATAGTAGCAATAACCGCAGTATTGAATGGGAGCAAGTCAGAGGGGTCCGCGAAGGCCTGATCCCTACTGTGCATCATCTTTTGAAAGGCGGTTTTCACGCAAGACGGCACGGCGATGTCTGCTACTTTCGTAAAACTCACCGCTTCGCAGGAACGGAAAAGAATTTTTTCAGACCCGCCTTTGCAAGAAATTTCCTGTTTTTCGAGGTTAATACTGACACCTGCTTTTTTTTAGCAGATCAATACCAATGATGCCGTCGAAGGTCGAAAGCTGAGTGAGGATAAAGAATGGGCTATTTATGCCGAAGAGGTGTAGGTGGCATTATTGTTTTACACAGTTGAACCCGTGTATTGACTTTACTTTAAATTGTTTTTCAACTGGCACTACATTTAAGAGGCCTTCTACTGGGCGAACATAATTTTTTGCTGCTCCAGTATCTATCAAAAATGTTAAAGTCTTCCCCGCTATTGTCCGTTGTATAAACGGGAGCAGGGATGCTGTTCTATAAAATTACAGCCGTCCTCTTACAAGTCTGCGACGCTTTCCGATTCGACTTCAGCCAGAGCATCGGTTACTAGTTGGTCGTACTCTTCGTCGTCTTCCTGTTCATTAGCCTGGTCAAGGTGATTGACCGTTGGCGGCGCTGGTCGGATAACCTTCTTGAACTCATCGGGCGCTTTCCATTATTCGGGCCCGCAGGTTGATTGCAAAGTGGGGCCGAAGCGGCGTTTGCCGATTGTTGCGGTCTGGAATAGTTCGTGGCTTGTGTAAACTTGGAGGAGGACGGATCAACATCCATCTTCTCTACCTGGTCACCTTAGCGCCACTGTTGAGGCTGAGCGTCTGGCTCACGTGAGAAACGCGGTGATTTACCAAAATTTTTAGCAATGTTGTTGTTTGGGCCAGTTCTACCTAGGCCTTGGCAAAGGCTTCTTTCTTATATGGTTTTAGCATATTTCTAGTGCCATAGCAAGATCGGTTGGCAAATCCTCTGGCATAGAAGAACAGAGCACATCTGTAAGGTTGCGCCTTAGACCCGAAATGAAGGTCCGCAAGGCGTCAGCTCTGTATTTTTCATTAGCGTATTGAGCCTGTGATGAGTCCAGGGACATGATGGCCTTGTTTGTGAGTAGAGTCAGCTTGATCTCTACCTCATCATAGAAGTCGACAATGGAGAGGTTCCCTTGGCGCAGAACAGATAACTCCTGCTCCAAAACGCCTAGCGAACGCTTGTCGGTATACGTGCGGTCTAATCTGTCTATGATGGCCTCGAAGTTCAGGGGGATGTTTAAATGAGATAATTTGGCATTTGCTCTGGTTTTTACTTTACTACAAATAATAACCACAGCACTATAATGCCACAAAATCTTTGTACTGTCCGAACGCAGCCACGGCAGATTGTTGCCATGAGACATACTCTTCCTGATCGCCATGAAACTGAGCGAGGCACTTAACCGCGTCTAGGGATTCCGCGCATTGCACAGAGCGGTCTTCTCTAATTGGTTCGTATATTATGACCTTTGGCATGGCGCAAGCTGAGTCAAACTGCTTACGCAACGTCCGACATACACCGTTCACGCAACACTATTTGCAAATAGGGCAGAAAAAGATAATGGCGCAATAGGATGTAGCCTGAAATGGAATGCGCGTTCAAAAAGCAACTATGTGCCACAAAACATACAAACAAAAACAGATGGAGCGTTTCTATTTGTTTATTCTTTGAGCGCTACTCAAGCTACGTCGTGCAAGGCGTAACGAGAAAAATATTGTACGACAGCTACTGGAGATAGTCTGTTAGTGGAATTTGCTGACTCGGTGTGAATTTGGTATCGCGTTTTTGTACAGATTTAACAATGTACTTGACCTCTTTGGCAAAATTTTGAATTTAAATAATGAGCGATTTTAAAGACTGCTATTAAAGACTGATATTTAAAACCTTTTTTGTTTAGAAGCAATTAAACAATCGGCAATGATAGAAGTATTGACAAGATTTTTTATAAGGTAACGCACTAAACATGATTTCGATGTTAATAAGAAAGCTTCACTTACATGGTTTTCTATTACTAAAGATGATAATGCCGAGTTGATAATGTTGGTGCTGAAATCCGCCTGTGACTTCTGGGTGAAGTTGCTTGGTGCTGCCTTCCATCTTGTTTTATTTGTCTGGTCTTCACTGCCCAAGCCGACCGCTTGGTGTTCAATTGGGTATTTTTTGGAAAATTTTTGACGCAGCTAGTAATAGCTTGTCGTAGTTTCAGAGCGCTTTTCACTTGCACTTGGTTGCCGAGTTTTAGCGTAGCTTGTGGCTTTAGTTTGTGCTTATCGTAACTGATCTGCACTTCTCACTTGAGTTTTTTGGACGTTATTTTTATACTGCAGACTGGCATGGATCGCTACATCCAAATCAAGAGAAAACTCAGCCCTCAAAACAATAAAGCGGGTAATCAACCCAAAATCAATCGATCCAACAACGGCAATGAAAACTCTACAGTAAATAATTCAAACCGATATGCTATCTTGGCTGATTCTGCGACCGAACAACCCAACGAAAAAACGGTAGAGGAACCAAAAAAGACCAGGCCTCCACCAATTTTCATACGAGAACAAAGTACAAATGCACTTGTAAATAAACTCGTTGCTTTGATTGGTGACAGCAAATTCCACATTATCCCACTTAAAAAAGGAAATATTCATGAAATAAAACTACAGATCCAAACAGAAGCAGACCACCGTATAGTGACTAAATACCTAAATGATGCTGGTAAAAACTACTACACATACCAATTAAAAAGTTGCAAAGGGCTACAGGTAGTACTTAAGGGCATTGAAGCAACAGTGACACCAGCTGAGATAATTGAGGCTCTGAAGGTCAAAAACTTTTCTGCAAAAACAGCTATTAATATTTTAAACAAAGACAAAGTTCCGCAGCCACTATTCAAAATAGAACTCGAACCAGAGCTCCAGGCACTAAAGAAAAACGAAGTGCACCCAATATACAATTTACAGTACTTGCTACATCGGAGGATCACCGTGGAGGAGCCGCACAAACGTATCAATCCAGTTCAATGTACTAATTGCCAAGAATACGGCCACACCAAGGCATACTGCACCCTTAAGTCCGTATGTGTTGTCTGTAGCGAACCTCATACTACCACTAACTGCCCCAAAAACAAGGACGATAAGTCTGTGAAGAAATGCAGTAACTGCGGGGAAAAACATACTGCAAACTACAGAGGCTGTGTGGTGTACAAAGAATTGAAGAGCCGCCTAAACAAACGTATTGCCACAGCACATACATACAACAAAGTCAATTTCTACTCTCCGCAACCGATTTTTCAACCACCCCTAACTGTCCCAAGCACTACTCCAACAATTTCTTTCGCTAGCGCCCTAAAATCCGGACTAGAAGTGCCCGCCCCACCGACAAGAACTGCTCATTCCGAACATACACCGACAAACATCCAACAAACACAACAAAGTGGCATCGAAGCTATGATGCTATCCCTACAGCAAAGCATGAAAGACTTTATGACGTTCATGCAAAATACTTTGCAAGAGCTCATGAAAAACCAAAATATCCTGATTCAACTTCTTGTATCTTCAAAATCCCCATAATGGCTTCCCTACGGATATCTCTGTGGAACGCAAATGGCGTTTCACGGCATACACAAGAGCTCACACAGTTCATTTACGAAAAAAACATCGACGTAATGCTACTATCAGAAACGCACCTCACAAATAAAAACAATTTTCATATACCAGGATACTTGTTCTATGGTACAAATCATCCAGATGGTAAAGCTCATGGAGGCACTGGAATACTCATCAGAAATCGCATAAAACACCACCACTCAAACAATTTTGACAAAAACTACTTACAATCTACGTCCATAGCCTTACAACTCAACAATGGTTCAACGACTCTAGCCGCAGTCTACTGCCCACCGCGCTTTCCAATCTCTGAGGATCAATTCATGGAATTCTTTAACACACTAGGTGACAGGTTCATCGCAGCGGGTGACTATAACGCCAAGCACACCCATTGGGGATCTCGACTTGTGACGCCAAAGGGTAAGCAATTGTACAATGCGCTTACGAAGCCAGAAAACAAGCTAGACTATGTATCCCCGGGTAAGCCTACATACTGGCCAGCAGACCCAAGAAAAATCCCAGACCTGATCGATTTTGCAATTACTAAACATGTCCCCCGCAACATGGTCACCGCCGAAGCACTAGCAGATTTATCATCAGATCACTCACCTGTTTTTCTAAATATGCTAACTCGCCCCCCACTTCGTCGACCCACCGTATAGACTCACAAATTTTAGAACAAACTGGCCAAGGTATCAAAAGTATGTCTGTTCACACATAGAACTAACGACGGCATTATCTACAAAGGAGGATATAGACAAGTCAACGGAAACTCTTGGAAATATTTTAGTTTCGGCTGCAAAGGCTTCAACCCCGCCAGTGACGTATGCAAAACCAAACTACATCAAAACTAATCGCGAAATCGACCGGCTGGTATTAGATAAACGACGCCTACGAAGGGATTGGCAGTCTAATAGATCACCAACTACAAAGCACATGCTTAAAATAGCCACACGCAGGCTTACCAATGCTCTTAAACAAGAGGAAAAAAACAGCCAACGTTCATATATCGAGCAACTCTCTCCCACCAGCACTAAGTACCCTCTGTGGAGAGCACACAGAAACCTAAAGACTCCAATAGCGCCAATTATGCCACTACGAAGTCCCTCTGGCACCTGGTTTCGAAGTGATGAGGAAAGAGCCAGTGCTTTCGCTGACCATTTACAAAATGTATTCCGACCAAATCCCTCTACCAACACATTTATTCTCCCTCCTTTAATAGCAGCCAATCTAGATCCTCAAGAACCCATTGAATTCCGACCATGTGAATTAGCAAAGGTTATCAAAGAGCAAATGAACCCAAGAAAATCGCCTGGCTACGACCTAATAACTCCAAGAATGCTCATTGAACTCCCAAAGTGTGCTATTCTTCACATCTGCTTGTTGTTCAACGCAATCGCCAAGCTTGGATACTTCCCTCAAAAATGGAAAAAGTCGACCATAGTAATGATTCCAAAGCCAGGAAAAGATAAAACGCAGCCATCATCATATAGACCGATAAGCTTACTAACATGTCTCTCAAAGCTGTTTGAAAAAATGCTACTCCTACGGATTAGCCCTCATCTTAGAATAAACAACACACTTCCAACACATCAATTTGGCTTCAGAGAAAAACATGGAACCATCGAACAGGTCAATCGAATCACGTCAGAAATTCGTACTGCTTTTGAACATCGAGAATACTGCACAGCCATTTTTCTAGACGTCGCGCAGGCATTTGACAGAGTGTGGCTCGATGGACTTTTGTTTAAAATAATCAAGCTGTTGCCCCAAAACACACATAAGCTACTGAAGTCATACCTATATAACAGAGTGTTTGCAATAAGATGCGATACAAGCACCTCACGCGATTGCGCAATCGAAGCTGGAGTGCCGCAAGGCAGTGTACTGGGTCCAATCTTATACAGACTACAATCTAACAACCTCCACGTTCGCTGATGATACCGCGATACTCAGTCGCTCCAAATGCCCAACAAAAGCCACGGCACTCCTATCCCGACACTTAACATCTGTAGAACGATGGCTTGCCGACTGGAGAATTTCAATAAATGTTCAAAAATGCAAGCAGGTTACCTTTACCTTAAAAAAACAAACATGCCCACCACTGGTCTTGAATAACATATGCATTCCACAAGCCGACGAGGTAACATATCTGGGTGTTCAAGAATTCTGAGAACTATCACTGGAGCGCCGTGGTACCTTCGGAACGAAGACATACACAGAGACCTAAAAATCAAATTAGTAATCGAAGTAATAGCTGAGAAAAAAATGAAATATAAAGAAAAGCTGACCACCCATACAAATCCCCTCGCAAGAAAACTAATCCGAGTATGCAGTCAAAGCCGGCTGCACCGCAACGACCTCCCAGCCCAGCAATAAACTTATTAGGGCATTAATGAAAAAACTATCACTAAGTGAAAGTTAATTAAGTTAGATTAAGATTTGAACACTTATTGTTAGTCTCTTAACACAAAGGGAAGATTCAATAAATAATAAAAAAAAAGCAAAAAAAAAAAAAAAAAAAATTTTATACTCGCTACTAATAGAGTAGAAGGTTATTATAACTTTGTTCGAACCGAAAATGTATGTAACAGGCAGAAGGAGACATCTCCGACCCCATAAAGTTTATATATTCTGAATCAGTATCAACAGCCGAGTCGATATAGCCATGTCCGTCTGTCCGTCTGTCTGTCTGTCCGTCCGTGTGAACACCTGGATCTCAGCTATTATAAGAGCTAGAGTTGACAAATTTGGTGACAACATGTGTTATTACTGCATAGGCCGAGTTTTTTGGAGGTCCATGGTTCAAGACCTCGCGACGGTAAAAAATTTTATGTTTTATTTTTCTGTTTTTTTTTTTTTTGCATATGCGTTATCTTTAAAAATCAATTTTATCGAAGTTTTTACTATATTTAAAGAAATTTAGAATATTTAGTTATATTTCGCAGCATACAGCAATATATGTAAAACATAAACGACAAATCTGGTGGGATTATTAAATTTCTGAATAAATATGTGAAGCATTATATAGGCGTCTATTTTACACATTCATAATTAAAAGCCCTCTGATGAGTTCTAATTGCAAAGCACTGAGAGCAATGCGGCAACATCTAATAGAAACCACGTGCAACTTTCAAAGTCAAAACAAATTTGAAACTGTGAGACGTGTTTTTTTCGCATGGTGGTAGCGGGTATACCACAGTCGGGCGCGCTCGACTGTAGCCTTTCCGACTTGTTTTTGTCTTGTTACAGTAGTCACTCTTTATAATGGAGGGTATTGTCTGCTATAAAAAAACATGCTTAAAGCAAGTGACTGTTACTCAGCCAAGCATCTCTTGCTGGCTGTGTGACAATGTTGTACATATAAAATGTGCCGGCTACACTGCCTCTACGGCTGACGCCGTTTCTAAGCGCACTGGCCTGCGCTATTGTTGTGACCTGTGTCGGGAGGTGGAAAATGAGATGATTTCGTTCATGCGGCAGACAAAGTCAGGGTTTCGTGAACTTTTTGGCAGTTTTCGAAAACTTGCCGATCAGTTCTCTGCGTTGGACAACTCACTTAATAGCCTAAAACTATTAAATGAGTCGCCCAAACGCAAGAAATCAGCTCATGTGGCGAAATATTTGCCTGCTGCCATTCCGCCTCCTCTCATTGACCAACCATGTACACCGGTGACTCAGCCGGTGATGTCGTTTACCACTCCTATGGTGACGAGATCATCGGTTTCTGAAAAAGTCATCGACGAGTGTTTAAAATGGTGTCACATAAAGCTTCTGATGTGCCAGCTGTGGTTTCTTTGCCTACTCCACAGATTTTAGAAATACCGATGGCAAGTTCAATTTCTAAAAACATTCCGGCAGGTGCAATGCCTGTGGAGCCTAAAATTTAAATTTTCGTATGAAAAGGACATATCGTCCTTTAAAATTAGTGTCCCAGCTGAACTCTTGACCAACATATGTTCACCCAAATTTTGGCCAGACCATGTAGTGGTTAAAAACAAAAAACTAAATGCTACTTTCCTTCTTACATACCAAAATGTTAGAGGGTTATGTAGCAAACTTTCTAATCTTTTTCTAAATAGCCTTTCCTTTACATCCCATTTGTTGGTATTTACCGAAACCTGGTTGAAACCGAATATTCTAAACTGCGAAGTTCTCCCAAGTAAATACTTACAGGCTTGATCGACCTGGCCAACGTGGTGGTGGGGTTCTGATCGCAGTAAACTCTGCCATTACATCGGAATTGTTAAAACCGGAGATTCAATATAGTATTGAATTTATTTGTGTAAAATTACACTTTCTCAGTTTTTCTTGTTTTAAACCCTGCTCTTATATTCCGCCGTCATCGGAATTGTCAGTATATTTGCAACATTTATCTGCAATAAAGACTGTGTTCAACCTGTTATCAGACAGGGATCATTTTATAGTCCTCGGTGACTTTAATATGCCAGAATGTGAGTGGACATCAAGTGTTGATGAATCTTTCTTATTGCCTTCCCGGCAGCATGACCTTTTTGATGGTTTGTTTGATATGTCATTGTCGCAGGTCAATCATGTCAAAAATTCTAGAAACAGATCGCTAGACTTATGTTTCGTATCTGATCCATCTAGGGTGATTCTAAACAGGACTCAGCCTCTTTCTTTACCAGAAGATTCTTACCATCCCACCTTCGAAGTTACTGTTGATCTTGGCGTGTGTTTTGATAAAAATGAAAAACCGTGTAGACGTGTACGCTGCTTTAAAAAAGCAGACTTTGAATTATTAAATTTCTTAATTTCTGACTGCGACTGGTCAGAACTTTACTCGTCTACTGATATTTCAGTAGCGACAAATTTATTTTATCAAAATATAAAATCATTTTTTGACATTTGTGTTCCTTTTTACCTTCTAACACACTCGAGTAAGCCCCCTTGGTTCACAAGAGAGTTGTCGCGCCTAAAAAATTAAAAATCTAACTTATTTAAAAAATATAAAATTAATAATTCATCTGCAGCTGCTCGTTTAAATTTTTCAGTACTAAACGCGAAATGTTATAAAAACTATTTAGCTCGTTGTAGGACTCAGTTTCTTGTGAACCCTAAACAGTTTTATAGTTTTGTTAACATGAAGCGTAAGTCATCGGTTAAACCTTCAAAGTTGTTTTTTGAAAATTCTATAGCAGACACCAGCCAAGCCATGGCCGACATGTTTGCAAAGTTTTTTCAAACGACGTACTCACCTTCTAGTTCATTTTTATCCATATAACATTCCCTGTTCAAATGGTATTTTCAGTCCTATTCTAAACGAAATTTCACTTGTTAAGGATCTTCACTCGGTTAAACCAGTTTTTTCTCCAGGTCCCGACAGTGTTCCGCTTGTGTTATAAAGGTATCTCTAAATTGTCGGCTATACCTAAATTCTTCGAGAATATCTTAACCTCTCACTTGCAACATTTCTGTAGATCCGTCATATCGCCTTCTCAGCACGGATTTATGAAACGTCGATCAACTACGACGAATTTGCTTGAGCTGACATCCTTTGTTATAAAAGGTTTTCAGGAAAATCTTCAAACTGATGTTATATATTCTGATTTCAGTAAAGCATTTGACTCAGTAAATCATTCCCTTCTTGCACATAAACTCAACCTCTTAGGGTTCACACCACAACTACTTAGTTGGATTGTGAGTTATCTGACTGACAGAACTCAAAGAGTCCTCTTTAATAACGTTCATTCAGACCTTCTCTTCGCCACATCTGGTGTTCCTCAGGGTAGCCATTTAGGCCCCCTCCTCTTTACGCTTTTCATCAATGACCTACCTCTGGTCGTACATAACTCCCGTACTCTCATGTATGCGGATGATGTAAAGCTCTGTTATCAATATAAATATGACCACTGTCACTTTAACCTACAAGCCGACTTAAATAGTTTTCACTCTTGGTGTTGTGCAAATTTCTTAAACCTGAACAGCTCTAAACGCAAGCTGATGACATTCTCCCGAGCCAGTCCAACGTACGTTTCTTATACTCTTTGTGGCTGTGAATTAGATAGAATCAACTTAGTTGATGATCTGGGGGTCCGATCGGACCGAAAATTAAGATTTTCCGAACATGTTTCGAATATGGTCAATAAAGCCACGGGTGTTCTTGGCTTTATTAAGAGGTGGTCTAAGAAGTTTGACGATCCTTATGTAACAAAGACCCTCTATACTTCACTTGTTCGTCCAATTCTGGAATACGGATCTTGCGTATGATGTCCCCAGTACACTACTCATAAAAAACGCATTGAATCTGTACATAAAAACTTTTTACTTTTCGCCTTACGAGGCCTTAACTGGGATGCAAACTTAAGACTTCCTTCTTATGGCAGTAGACTTTTGTTGCTTAATCTACCAGCTCTAGCTAACCGCAGAACCATGCTGGGTGTAGTATTTATTAATAACCTCATTCAAGGTGATATTGATAGTGTAGACCTAGTTAGCCGGCTACACTTCTCTGTTCCTTGTAGAATAACTAGAAACTACTTACCACTAACTCTTCCTTATTGTAGGTCGAATTATGCCCTTCACGATCCGTTTAGGGTATTATGCTCGGACTACAAAAATCTATACTTTCTTATTGCTAACGCTTCCTCTGGTGCATGCTTAAAAATTGAAATCCTGTCCTATCTTTCTAGAAATTAAGTAACCTTTCCTCGCAAATCTGTTCTATCTTTAGTAATAACTGCATGCCCGCGTTCTCTATTCGCGTTTCGAGTCGTACGTTCTGCGCCTGTGCCCCTCGGTCGGTTGGGCGGGAGGTGGACATTCGCTGTGTCTGGGATCCGTGCGTAACAAGCATCGGCTTGGTATTGCATGGACTACTTGATTATACATTCATTGTATCAACGTCCAAAAAAAAAAAAAAAAAAAAAAAAATCTTGCGGACGTGTCGTGAAAATTTCAGTAAGATTGGACTATAAATTTGGAAGATATTAAGGAAATAGTAGTGCCATTTGACCACGTGTTTCTGTCTGTTTTATTTTGTTAGATATGCAAGATCCAGGTTCAACTCCGGCGACAAGCTTTTTTTTTTCAAATTTATGTACCAAAATTATTAGCACTGATCATAATTGCAATTTTATGGTAGTTGCTTAATAGTTGCATTGGCTTGGTGGATGTAGTCGTTGACTGTCGAGCGAAAGGGTGCGAGTTCGAATCCTACCCGATGCAATTGGGATTTTTCGAGTTACTAGCTTTTTTTCAAGCATTTAAAATATTGTAAGTTTAGTATTTTATTTAAACAGAGTTTTAGGGAAGTGAGTTGGTATCTTCTTACACGGCACAACACACGACACAATAATAATTTGTTTTTGTCCTTCTGTACGACAAGCAAGTCTAATGAAAAATGCGCTACTGGCTGTACAGTTATAATTTTGCAAGCTGCATAGTCCAAGTTTTTTTTTGGTCCATGGTTCAAGTCCTCACGTGGATAAATTTCTTTTTTGTTTTTTCTGTTCCTTATTCTTATTTTTTTTTTTGCATTATGCTATATCTTCTTTTAAAATCGATGTTAACGAAGTTTTTACTATATTTAAAGACATTCAGTATTTTTAGTGATATTTCGCAGAAACACAACATAAAATAAATCATAATTAAAAGCCCTCTGTTAAATTCTAACTGAAAAACACTGAAAGCAAAGTGGCAATATCCAATAAGATCCATGTACAACTTTCATAGTCAAAACAATTATGGGACTATTAGACGTATTGTTCTCGCATAGTTGTAGCGGGTATACCACAGTCGGGCGCGCTCAACTGTAGCCTTTCTGACTTGTTATTTTTGTTTTTAATAGATTGATTTTCGTAGATTCCCTTACGGATTGAGGCTGGCTTGTGCACTTACGCTCTGAGGCTGGCTTAGTTTACACTTCACTTTAGTTTTTTGTTTAGGGTTGAGCGCGAGTACTTTGTCGCGAAGGGCGCCAATTAATGAGAACACATATTTAAGTTTAATAAGTGATACAATGAGTTTATTAAAAGCGACTTTATAATTAGGCCGAAGCCGAACAAAACGAGAGTGGCCGTTAGCGTCTCCCAAATGGGGCTGACTTCTACATTAAACATAACTGTACTCCACAGCTCGCCAGTGCTTAGTGCTAAGCCCGCAGTCTTAATTTGTTAGCCATATATATTAAAATAAGTAGTGCATCAAATTTAGAAGGTCAAAATACATGAGAAAACATATGTATATCGCATGACCAGATCATGATTCTATATCTTGTTGGGGAAATTTTAAAATTTTTCAGTTTTATGAGGTTATGTCGAAATCCAGACGTGATGACGTAATTCCGACTTCGGATTCGGACCCAAAATACATATAACTGCATATGCCGCATGCCAAGATCATGACAAAAACTAGTCGGAAAGGCTACCGTCACGCGGTGACTGTAAAAGGCCATGAATTTTCAGTTTATGTTTATATACCATAAAATATATATATCGAAATACAAATTTTAATATAATGAAACAAACGCGCTCGACAGACAGATACCCTTTAACATCCGTACCAAATATTTAAGCATTCTATTCTCATGACTTCTGACAGAGAATTATTCCCAACTTATTCTAATATATATGACTCGCTCACACAGACAACCACGCGCGTTAAGAGTAAAGCGACGCAACGTCGACGTCAACTATTCAAAGCAGCGCGCTGGCTGCTGCTCGTACCAAACATTTGTACTGAAAACGTTGACTTGAATACCTTTTGATTTATAAGTCCGATCGGATTGTAATTCAGAGGATATGTTCATATTGTATTTAGCTTTATGTATACCGAAGAAGAACATTATGAGTTTAATACTTTGCTTAATAATCACAAATTACTGATTTACGGGGGCCGTGGGCGTGGTACTAGAAATTTGAAAACAACGTTTACTGCCTAGGATATACAGGAATCTTAATGCCAAATTTTGAGTTTCTAGCTTTCTTAATAGCTGAGAATCAGACGCTCATACAGACGGACAGACAGACAGACGGACTGACGGACAGACAGACATGGCTAGATCGACTCGGCTAGTGATCCTGAGCAAGAATATATATACTTGGGGTCGCAGATGTCTCCTTCTGCCTGTTACGCACATTCCGACAAACCTAATAGACCATGTATTATGTTTACCCTTGCAGAGGGTATATTAACTTTAGCCAGAAGTTTGCAACGCACCATAGGAGACATATCCGACCCTATAAAGTATATATATTCTGAATCAGCATCACCACAGGAGTAGAAAAATGGATGTCCGTCCGTCCGTCCGTCAGTCCGTCCGTCCGTCTGTTGCAACGCAAACTAGTCTCTCAGTTTTTGAGCTATCTTCATGCCACTTGGCACACAAGCTTATTATTGCTGTACGCTGTAAATAAGTCGGAACGAGCCGGATCGGATCGATATATCGTATAGCTATCATAGATAGGCTGCCATAGGAACAATCGGCTGAAATCAGGGTTTGTGTATGCAAACCTGTTTTGTTTTTGGAAATACCGCATATTATCAATACTTTTTAATGTTATACAGTAACCCGCCCTTAGTTTTTCCATTTAAATATCTCAGACGTTTATATTCTAAAGCTGTTATAGGAACAATCAGTCTGTTTGTTTCAACGCAAATTAGTTATTGAGCTATCTTCATGAAACTTTGCTCACAAGCTTCTTATTTCTGCCCTCTTTAAATAAGTCGGAACGGGCCAGATCGGACTGATATATCGTATAGCTGTCATGGAGCCTATCGGCCGATTTTCGTTATTTTTCAAGATATAGCTATCAGGCTTACAACATCCAAATCTATGTTTGTCCTTAATAATCAAGTTTCATCAAAATCGAACTAACGATCAACGATCGGCCTAATGAAGGCTGAGTATGTGAAATTATAAGAGGATGATATAATCGATGTACTGTTATAATTGTTCAATAAATGCCACAGAAACCAACAGCAATCCAAATATATTTTATGTTTTGTATAACTGCAAGGGTATGAAACCTTCGGCAAGCCGAAGGTAGCCTTGCGTTCTTGTTTGTTTCAAAATTTTTGGAAAATTTTGAGAATTTATTGAAATTTTTTCAATTTGTATACCCTTGCAGAGGGTATATTGATTTTAGCCAGAAGTTTGCAACGCACCTTAGGAGACATCTCCGACCCTATAAAGTATATATATTCTGAATCAGCATCACCAGAGGAGTCGAAAAATGGATGTGCGTCTGTTCGTCCGTCCGTCCGTCAGTCCGTCCGTCCGTCCGTCTGTTGCAACGCAAACTAGTCTCTCAGTTTTTGAGCTATCTTCATGAAACTTGGCCCACAAGCTTCTTATTGCTGTAGGCTGTAAATAAGTCGGAACGAGCCAGATCGGACTGATATTTCGTATAGCTGTCAGAAGCTATCGGCTGATTTTTGTTGTTTTTTAAGATATTGCAACAAGATTTGTCAAATCTTATTCTTATTACGTTCTTAATGTGCTGTCAAAATTGTATCAAAATCGGACCACTATAACATATAGCTGCCATAGGAACAATCGGCTGAAATCAGCAAACCTGTTTTGTTTTTGGAAATACCGCACATTTTCAATACTTTTTAATGTTATACAGTAACCCGCCTTTAGTTTTTCCATTGATATATATCGTATAGCTGTCATGGAGCCTATCGGCCGATTTTCGTTATATTTCAAGATATAGCTATCAGGCTTACCAAATCCAAATCGAGCTTTTATAACTTATAACGATCAACGATCGGCCTAATGAAGGTTCTTATTGCAATTTTATGGAAATCTGAGTACTATTACATGTAGCTGTTAAACAAAAAATCATATAGCTGTTATTCAAATGCATTTTTGAAAGAGAACTTTCCAAATTTAGATTTTATGACCAACAGATCCTGTACAACACAAAGACATTCGACCAAATGCTGTTTCTAAGAATGGTATACTGATATATGCAAAACAAAATATATCGGAAAACATAACATTCTTATATGAAACAGTTACAGTTGATAATGTAAGAAATATATACCAGTCCATAACATTTAAATACTTGCATACAATAGTCGTAGTTGTTTATAGGAATCCAGCTTTTCCTATTACAAGGTTTCGAAATGAAATCAGAAATGATGTTAAAAGGCTAACGTCAGCTGAAAATAATACAAAATTGGTAATATTAAGAGATTTTAACATTTGCCGATCAACAACCACTGATCAGCTCGAGTCTACTTTAAATAATAAGGGGTTATGTCCATTGTTAAATGTGCCAACAACAAAACATTTAACTCAAATTGATTGGATATTTTGTGATAACACAGTAAGCGGTGCTGCCGCAATCACTTAATAAACTCCATATAGTCACCATGACGGCGTGTTCCTTAGCTATAATCACTAATTAAATAATTTATTTTTAAATATTTAGTTAATTAATTTATTTTATTATTGAAAATAAGCAAGTGGGTAAGGCTACAGTCGGGCGCCCGTCAGTAAGATACCCCTCTCCCAAATTTCTAAATCCGTTACAAACGTGTTACCACTTTCATAGTTTCAAACAGATAATTCTGAACAAATACTTCTACTACATATAGCTTACTCGCTCGCACTCACACAGCGACGCGCGTAAAGAGTAAAGCGACACGACGCAACGTCGACGTCGGCGTCAACTACTTAAAGCAGCGCGTCGGCTGCTGCCCGTACCGAACATTTCTACTGAAAACGTTGACTTGAATAACATCTGTGTTATTGGTCCGATCGGATTGTAATTTGAAGAATATGTTTATATTGCCTTTAGCTTTATACATACCAAAGCAGAAAATTATGGGTTTAATACTTTGCTTAATAATCGGAAATAACCGATTTGCGGGGGCGGTGGGCGTGGCATCAAACATTTGAAATAAACTTGATCTGCCTATGGTTTTTAGGAACCTTCATGCCGAATTTGGTATCTCGAGCTTTTTTAATAGCTGAGATCTGTTGTCTCATACAGACGGACAGACGGACATGTCTCAATCGACTCGGCTAGTGATCCTGAGCAAGAATATATATACTTTATGGGGTCCGCCACGCCTCCTTATGCCTGTTACATACATTTTGCACAAAGTTAGTATACCCTTTTTTGACCATTTTCAATGGTATACATAAGGGTATACTAACTTTGTGCAAAATGTATGTAACAGGCATAAGGAGGCGTGGCAGACCCCATAAAGTATATATATTCTTGCTCAGGATCACTAGCCGAGTCGATTGAGACATGTCCGTCTGTCTGTCCGTCTGTCCCTCTGTTTGTTTGAGACAACAGATCTCAGCTATCAAAAAAGCTAGAGACACCAAATTTGGTATGAAGGTTCCTATATATTCGGGGCAGGTGAAGTTTATGTCAAATGTTTGATGCCACGCCCACCGCCCCCGCAAATCGGTTATTTCCGATTATTAAGCAAAGTATTAAACCCATAACGTTATATATCCTCCAAATAACAATCCGATCGGACCAATAACACAGAAGTTATTCAAGTCAACGTTTTCAGTACAAATGTTCAGTACGAGCGGCAGCCGACGCGCTGCTTTGAGCAGTTGACGCTGACGTCGACGTTGCGTCGTGTCGCTTTACTCTTTACGCGCGTCGCTGTGTGAGTGCGAGCGAGTAAGCTATGTGTAGTAGAAGAATTTGTGCAGAATTTTTGTTTTAAATTATGAGTGTGGTTACACGTTTGTAACAAATTTAGAAAATTGGGAGAAGGGTATCTTACTGTCGGGCGCCCGACTGTAGCCTTACCTACTTGTTTATTATAAACTAGCGACCCTCCCTGGCTTCGCACGGGTGCAATGATAATACTAAATACACTAAAGAAAAACTGTGAACGTTGTATATAAAAACATAGCGGCCCGCTACGGCTTCGCACGGGTATAAAATATATAGCCTGTGTGATTAAAATCGATCCAGTAGTTTTGATTATAACTTCTGTACAAAATTTATTCAGTTCTGTAGGATTGGAATAGTATCACTGTAACAGCGTACCCTCCTGAATGCAATATCGTCTAACCCATCGATAGTTTTTAATCGATTGTTCCCTTGGAATGGTCTTTTCTGGTTCAAGTAAGAAGAAGAAGATCGCGTACACACACACAGAAGTCGTTGAAGAAAAAAGTCGTTGAATAACTTAAACAACGATTTTAATTAAATTAAAAGTGCTTCACTACATAGTAGGGCCTTGTAGTCTATATCAAATGAACAATGTATTCAAGGTATTTAATTGGTTAACGATTAATGCTGTATTGGTTAAAATCGCTTCGAAAATTAGGCATTATTTGTCGTAAAAAGTAAATGACAAAAAAATTTATTGTGGGTTATCCATAAGAGATAGACATATACCATCGCGGACTTTTTTGTAGACCTTTTCAATGTGTAGAATACTTAGTACATTATTTTGATAAAACTCGTAGGGTTCAGCCGGCATTTGCAAAAAAATGTATTTATTTACGACATCACATTAAAAACCTCAAAAATAACAGTACTTCTCCACTATTTAATAGATGTTATGATACATATAAACCTTACTCTTGAATCACTCTATCTATTAAAAAAAACCGCATCAAAATCCGTTGCGTAGTTTCAAAGATTTAAGCATACATAGGGACAAAGCGACTTTGTTTTATACTATGTAGTGATTGTTCATTACTTTTACACAACCCTTTAACAATGCAACTACCCTTAACAGGTGGTTGTAGTACAGATATAAACTATACAAATATACAAAGCTGAATGCTATCTGAACATATCCTCCTCAAAAACTCGTAAGAAATAAAATGGTTTAACAAGAAAATTGGGAGGCATTTCGGAAAATTGCCAAAAAATTTAAAGAATTGAATTGCTCATATTAAAACATATTGAAGGATATTCATGTATTTGAGTTTATATCATAATATAAACACAAGTGGGTAAGGCTACAGTCGAGCACCCGACAGTAAGATACCCTTCTCCCAATTTTCCAAATCCGTTACAAACGTGTAACCACACTCATAATTTCAAACAGAAATTCTGCACAGATACTTCTACTACATATAACTTACTCGCTCGCACTCACACATCGATACGCGTAAAGAGTAAAGCGACACGAAGCAACGTCGACGTCGGCGTCAACTGCTCAAAGCTGCGCGCAGGCTGCTGCTCGTACCGAACGTTTGTGCTGAAAACGTTGACTTTAATAACTTCTGTGTTATTGGTCCGATCGGATTGTTGTTTGGAGGATATGTTCATATAACATTCAGCTTTATACATACCGAAGCATAACTTTATAAGTTTATTACTTTGCATAATATTCGTAAATTACCGATTTGCGGGGGCGGTGGGTGTGGCATCAAACATTTGACATAAACTTCCTCTGCCCCGGATATATAGGAACCTTCAAACCAAATTTGGTGTCTCTAGCTTTTGTAATAGCTGAGATCTGTTGTCTCAAACAAACAAACGGACAGACGGACAGGTGGACGGACGGACAGACAGACGGACATGTCTCAATCGACTCGGCTAGTGATCCTGAGCAAGAATATATATACTTTATGGGGTCTGCCACGCCTCCTTATGCCTGTTACATACATTTTGCACAAAGTTAGTATACCCTTTTTCGACCATTTTCAATGGTCGAAGGGTATAAAAACAAGAAAGCAAGACTACCTTCGGCTTGCCGAAGGTTTTATACTAAATATAAAATACATTTGGATTGCTGCTGGTTTCTGTTTGCATACAAAAACCCTGATTTCAGCCGATTGTTCCTATGGCAGCTACATGTTATAGTGGTCCGATTTTGATACAATTCTGACAGCACATTAGGAACGTAATAAGAATACGATTTGCCAAATCTTGAAAAACAACAAAAATCAGCCGGTAGCTTCTACGGCAGCTATATGATGTATCGCTCCGAGCTGGCTGGTTTCTGACTTGTTTACAGCGTGCAGCAAGTTTCATGTGTGCCAAATTTCATGAAGACGGACGGACAGACGGACAGGCGGACAGACGGACGGACGGACGGACGGACGGACGGACGGACGGACGGACGGACGACGGACGGACGGACGGACGGACGGACGGACAGACGGACGGACGGACGGACAGACGGACAGACGGACGGACGGACGGACGGACGGACGGGCGGACGGGCGGACGGACGGACGGGCGGACGGACGGACGGACGGACGGACGGACGGACGGACGGACGGACGGACGGACGGACGGACGGACGGACGGACGGACGGACGGACGGACGGACGGACGGACGGACGAACGGACGAACGGACGGACGGACAGACGGACGGACGGACGGACAGACGGACAGGCGGACAGACGGACGGACGGACGGACGGACGGACGGACGGACGGACGGACGGACGGACGGACGGACGACGGACGGACGGACGGACGGACGGACGGACGGACGACGGACGGACGGACGGACGGACGGACGGACGGACGGACGGACGGACGGACGGACGGACGGACGGACGGACGGACGGACGGACGGACGGACGGACGGACGGACGGACGGACGGACGGACGGACGGACGGACGGACGGACGGACGGACGGACGGACGGACGGACGGACGAACGGACGGGCGGACAGACGGACATACATTTTTCGACTCCTCTGTTGATGCTGATTCAGAATATATATACTTTAGAGGGTCGCAGATGTCTCCTAAGGTGCGTTGCAAACTTCTGGCTAAAATTAATATACCCTCTGCAAGGGTATAATTATTCAAAATCCGGAACGAATAGAATAGGAATGGTACTAAACAGAAATTGTCAAAACATCTACATAATTAACATTTTTACAAGTAATTTTTCTTGTATACTACTTACAGAAAATCCATCAAAAACGTCAGTTAATGGTTCCATTTTATACATATATGAAGCAAGTGATTCTGCAATTATCTTCACCGAAGTAGAAGCCTGTGTAATAATAAAGGATTCTTTGTCCTTAAACATTGTTGTACGAACAGCACTGCTAGGGTTTTTCACCGATGATAATGTAAAGGCAGGATATCTTTTCATGGAGAAACGTTCGTGCTCCCATGACAATTTTGAATCAGCTAAGTTAATTTTTTTGTGAACTCCTTCCACAGTTAGATTGACAGTGTGAGTTCCAGCAACGGATTTAAGAATCTTAAAGAATCTGCTTATAGATGTTTTCTCTTTTGGCGGTTTAGAAACGTGCATATATAAAATACTTGGTTGACTGTTTGATAAGCTTTGCGTAATAGTATCCAAGGATATACAGGAATCTTCATGCCAAATTTGGAGTCTCTAGCTTTCTTAATAGCTGAGAATAAAACGCTCATACAGACGGATAGACAGACAGACGGACAGACAGACATGGCTAGATCGACTCGGCTGGTGATCCTGAGTAAGAATATATATACTTTATGGAGTCGCAGATATCTCCTTCTACCTGTTACGCACATTCCGACAAACCTAATAGACCATGTATTTTTCTTAAATCCATGGCCTAAAAAATGTGTGTGGGGCTGTGTTATCTGTCTGAAATCATGACTGTGTTTACATGTTTGGTACGGCTATTAAAAAATGGGAGAAGGGTATCTTACTGTCGGGAGTCCCGACTGTTGCCTTACCCACTTGTTTTTTATAGAATAAGCAGAAAACATCACAAAATATACAAATAATAAATATTTCTGGCTTGTTTCTACTTTTATTTCCAGCCAGAAAAGTGCTTACTCCATTTACAGCGAGATACCGCAAATAGTTTAATATTGGTTTCACGCATGGTACCTTTCTTTAGGTAATGAAAAATTTTCCGTGCAGGAGTAAATTTTGTTTTTATTTTATTTTCCATCACTGTATATATTTAGAACTACATTTGACTCCTTGGTTGACCTACGTACCGTCATAAATATGATAAACATAATGTAATTTAAACAATTGATTTCATTGAACATATGGAAGCTATTTATTTTTTATTTATTTGTATATCAAATGAACATAAAGAAATTATCATATAAGAAAATTTATTAAAAAAGTTAAGTGAAGCTATTTATGTTACGCTAGTTAAAATATAAATGATAATTGTTTGGAACAATAGAAAAAAAAATATTTTTTTTTGTTAATTTTATTTAGAATTTTATTTTCGTTTTAAAACGTTTTGTGGCTTTCCAATAAAGTAATCTATGGTTTTATTCGATTTTATCGATAAACCTTCGTAAAACCGTGGAAATAGTTGGATTGCGAAATATACTATAAAAAGATAAGTAGATATAACAAATGTTAGAAATAGATCGAAAATTGCTGGTTTAACCCTATATACATTTAATTTGGCATCGATATCATTATAAAACATGAATTCTGGTTCACGCGCATCTGGTTTGTCATTATAAACTTTAACATTTTTTAGATATTTTTCAAATGCATCCTTTATATCGTTATTTTGCACAATCGATTTTACACCAATATAGGGTAGTATATTATCTTCATGAATTGCCTGTTGTATAGAAAAGGTAAAAATGTATATATTATTATAAAATATATTATGACTATTTTTAATATTATATATTAAGTAGCTGCAACCGGGGTACAAATATTTTCATTGAATTAAAAAATTTCCAAATTTAAATTTTTCATCCGAATCGAACCACTATAACATCTAGCTTCCATAAGAACAATCGGCCAAAAATGAGCTCTGCATGAAGCACAAATTATTTATTTATTATAAACTACTATAAATACACTAAAGAAAAAATATGAACGTTGTATATAAAAACATAGCGGCCCGCTACGGCTTCGCACGGGTATAAAATATATAGCCTGTGTGATTAAAATCGATCCAGTAGTTTTGATTGAAGAAGATCGCGTACACAACACACAGAAGTCGTTGAAGAAAAAAGTCGTTGAATAACTTAAACAACGATTTTAACTAAATTAAAAGTGCTTTACTACATAGTAGGGCCTTGTAGTCTATATCAAATGAACAATGTATTCAAGGTATTTAATTGGTTAACGATTAATGCTGCATTGATTAAAATCGCTTCGAAAATTAGGCATTATTTGTCGTAAAAAGTAAATGACAAAAAAATTTATTGTGGGTTATCCATAAGAGATAGACATATACCATCGCGGACTTTTTTGAAGACCTTTTCAATGTGTAGAATACTTAGTACATTATTTTGATAAAACTCGTAGGGTTCAGCCGGCATTTGCAAAAAAATGTATTTATTTACGACATCACATTAAAAACCTCAAAAATAACAGTACTTCTCCACTATTTAATAGATGTTATGATACATATAAACCTTCCTGTTGAATCACTCTATCTATTAAAAAAAAACGCATCAAAATCCGTTGCGTAGTTTCAAAGATTTAAGCATACATAGGGACATAGGGACAGATAAAGCGACTTTGTTTTGTTCATTACTATTACACAACCCTTTAACAATGCAACTACCCTTAAAAGGTGGTTGTAGTACAGATGTAAACTATATAAATATACAAAGCTGAATGCTATCTGAACATATCCTCCTTAAAAACTCGAAAGAAATAAAATGGTTTAAAAAGAAAATTGGGAGGCATTTCGGAAAATTGCCAAACAATTTAAAGAATTGAATTGCTCATATTAAAACATATTGAAGGATGAATATCCTTAAGTTTATAATCATAATATAAACCAAATCCGTTACAAACGTGTAACCACACTCATAATTTCAAACAGAAATTCTGCACAGATACTTCTACTACATATAACTTACTCGCTCGCACTCACACACCGATACGCGTAAAGAGTAAAGCGACACGAAGCAACGTCGACGTCGGCGTCAACTGCTCAAAGCTGCGCGCAGGCTGCTGCTCGTACCGAACGTTTGTACTGAAAACGTTGACTTTAATAACTTCTGTGTTATTGGTCCGATCGGATTGTTGTTTGGAGGATATGTTCATATAACATTCAGCTTTATACATACCGAAGCATAACTTTATAAGTTTATTACTTTGCATAATATTCGTAAATTACCGATTTGCGGGGGCGGTGGGTGTGGCATCAAACATTTGACATAAACTTCCTCTGCCCCGGATATATAGGAACCTGCAAACCTAATTTGGTGTCTCTAGCTTTTGTAATAGCTGAGATCTGTTTTCTCAAACAAACAAACGGACAGACGGACAGGTGGACGGACGGACAGACAGACGGACATGTCTCAATCGACTCGGCTAGTGATCCTGAGCAAGAATATATATACTTTATGGGGTCTGCCACGCCTCCTTATGCCTGTTACATACATTTTGCACAAAGTTAGTATACCCTTTTTCGACCATTTTCAATGGTCGAAGGGTATAAAAACAAGAAAGCAAGACTACCTTCGGCTTGCCGAAGGTTTTATACTAAATATAAAATACATTTGGATTGCTGCTGGTTTCTGTTTGCATACAAAAACCCTGATTTCAGCCGATTGTTCCTATGGCAGCTACATGTTATAGTGGTCCGATTTTGATACAATTTTGACAGCACATTAGGAACGTAATAAGAATACGATTTGCCAAATCTTGAAAAACAACAAAAATCAGCCGGTAGCTTCTACGGCAGCTATATGATGTATCGCTCCGAGCTGGCTGGTTTCTGACTTGTTTACAGCGTGCAGCAAGTTTCATGTGTGCCAAATTTCATGAAGATAGCTCAAAAACTGAGACTAGTTTGCGTTGCAGCACACAGACGGACGAACGGACGGACGGACGGACGGACGGACGGACGGACGAACGGACGGGCGGACAGACGGACATACATTTTTCGACTCCTCTGTTGATGCTGATTCAGAATATATATACTTTAGAGGGTCGCAGATGTCTCCTAAGGTGCGTTGCAAACTTCTGGCTAAAATTAATATACCCTCTGCAAGGGTATAATTATTCAAAATCCGGAACGAATAGAATAGGAATGGTACTAAACAGAAATTGTCAAAACATCTACATAATTAACATTTTTACAAGTAATTTTTCTTGTATACTACTTACAGAAAATCCATCAAAAACGTCAGTTAATGGTTCCATTTTATACATATATGAAGCAAGTGATTCTGCAATTATCTTCACCGAAGTAGAAGCCTGTGTAATAATAAAGGATTCTTTGTCCTTAAACATTGTTGTACGAACAGCACTGCTAGGGTTTTTCACCGATGATAATGTAAAGGCAGGATATCTTTTCATGGAGAAACGTTCGTGCTCCCATGACAATTTTGAATCAGCTAAGTTAATTTTTTTGTGAACTCCTTCCACAGTTAGATTGACAGTGTGAGTTCCAGCAACGGATTTAAGAATCTTAAAGAATCTGCTTATAGATGTTTTCTCTTTTGGCGGTTTAGAAACGTGCATATATAAAATACTTGGTTGACTGTTTGAAAAGCTTTGCGCAATAGTATCCAAGCACAATACAAATTCTACATTCTGCAAGAAATATTTAAAAAATAATGTATTAAAATTATAAGTAGTGTAACATATATATATCTAACTTGAAGCGACCCGTGCCGGCTTCGCACGTTCCATTTTAGTTATCTCTTGCTGAACGTACTCTTCTGGTATACACTGTATGTACCTATGTTCAAACGACGACGTCTTCCAGACATGACTATGATTTCTGTACAAAATTTATTCAGTTCTTTAGGATTGGAATAGTATCACTGTAACAGCGTACCCTCCTAAATGCAACATCGTCTAACCCATCGATAGTTTTTAATCGATTGTTCCCTTGGAATGGTCTTTTCTGGTTCAAGTAAGAAGAAGATCGCGTACACAACACACAGAAGTCGTTGAAGAAAAAAGTCGTTGAATAACTTAAAGATTTTAATTAAATTAAAAGTGCTTCACTACATAGTAGGGCCTTATAGTCTATATCAAATTAACAATGTAATCAAGGTATTTAATTGGTTAAGGATTAATGCTGTATTGGTTAAAATTGCTTCGAAAATTAGGCATTATATGTCGTAAAAAGTAAATGACAAAACAATTTAGTGTGGGTTATCCATAAAAGACAGACATATACCATCACGGACTTTTTTGTAGACCTTTTCAATGTGTACAATACTTAGTACATTATTTTGATAAAACTCGTAGGGTTCAGCCGGCATTTGCAAAAAAATGTAATTATTTACGACATCACTCAAAAATAATAGTACTTCTCCACTATTTAATAGATGTTATTATACATATAAACCTTCCTCTCGAATCACATCACTCTATCTATTAAAAAAAAAACGCATGAAAATCCGTTGCGTAGTTTCAAAGATTTAAGCATACAAAGGGACATAGGGACAGATAAAGCGACTTTGTTTTATACTATGTAGTGATTTTGTTTGTTTTATACTATGTAGTAAGTAACGGTATATAAACGTGTAACCACACTTATAATTCAAACAAATGGGTAAGGCTACAGTTTGGGCGTGCACGACAGTAAGATACCATTCTCCCAATTTTTAACATCCGTACCAAACGTAAATACACTCATAATTTCAGACAGAGAATACTGCACAACTTTTTCTACTATATATAACTTACTCGCTCTCACACACAGAGACACGCGCGTAAAGAGTAAAGCGACACGATGCGACGTCGACGTCGACGTCAACTGCTCATAGCAGCATGCAGGCTGCTGCTCGTATCGAACATTTGTACTGAAAACCTTGAATTGAATAACTTTAGTGCTATTTTAATTTTCGTAATTTTAAGGATATCTTCATAATGCATTCAGCTTTATGTATACCAAAGCAGCACGTTATGAACGTTATCAGCTCAATATTTTGCTTAATAATCTCGCAGATTACTGATTTGCAGAGGCAGTAGGAGTGGCATCAAACATTTGATATAAACTTGATCTGCCTATGATATAAATGAAAATACGGAAAGACAGACGGGCAAGCCTCAATCGACACGGCTAGTGATTCTGAGCAAGAAGGATCTTTATTTAGTTAAGCCAGTTTTTTCACCAGGCCCTGACGGTGGTCCCGCTTGAATGTTGTGGTTCTGTGCCAAATCCTTAAGTAAGCTAGTGCTCAAACTATTATCGGTGTCCTTAGAAACTTCACTTTTTCCTTTGGAAGGAATCTTTTATTATTCCCTTGCTTCAAAAGGGCAGCAAGTCCGAAGCAAGCAATTATAGAGGTATCTCTAAATTGTCGGCTATACCCAAAAGTTTTCGAGAATTTTATAGCTCCTCACTTGCAACATTTCTGTAGATCCGTTATTTCGCCTTCTCAATACGGATTTTTTAAACGTCGTTCAACTACGAGAGAATTAGCTTGAGCTTATAACCTATGTTATAAAAGGTTTTCAGTAAAATCTTCAAACTGATGTTATATATACTGATTTCAGTAAAGCATTTGACTCAGTAAATCATTCCCTTCTTGCACATAAACTCAGCCTTTTAGGCTTTTCACCGAAACTGCTTAGTTATGGTGAGAGTTATCTGACTGACAGAACTCAAAGAGTCCTCTTTAATAATGTTCTTTCAGACCTTCCCTATGCCACACCTGGTGTTCCTCAGGATTGACACTTACGCTTTTCATCAATGACCTACCTCTGGTCATACACAACTCCCGTACTCTCATGTATGCGGATGATGTAAAGCTTTGCTACCAATATAAAGATGACCACTGTCACTCTAACTTACAAGCCGACTTAAATAGTTTTCATTCTTGTACACTACTATACACATATACATACACATGTGTAAGCACCGTTTGAATTTTCGTGCTTACGCTTTATGCGTATTCTCTGCCTACGTGCAGCTTGCTTTGTAATGCTTTACTCTTTAGTCACTTATAAACTTTTGCTGAATCAACACGTTCAAGAGGTTATGGGCCCAGGAAGCGTGCCAGTGTGATTGAAAGTGAATTTGACTTTATGAAAAAGTAATTCTGGGCTTTCTGTTTAGTGACTCAGAAGAGCGAGGGGTTAATTTTTATACCCTTGCAGAGGGTATATTAATTTTAGCCAGAAGTTTGCAACGCACCTTAGGAGACATCTCCGACCCTATAAAGTATATATATTCTGAATCAGCATCACCAGAGGAGTCGAAAAATGGATGTCCGTCTGTCCGTCCGTCCGTCCGTCCGTCCGTCCGTCCGTCCGTCCTACCGTCCGTCCGTCCGTCTGTTGCAACGCAAACTAGTCTCTCAGTTTTTGAGCTATCTTCATGAAACTTGGCACACAAGCTTCTTATTGCTGTAGGCTGTAAATAAGTCGGAACGAGCCAGATCGGACCGATATATCGTATAGCTGTCATAGAAGCTATCGGCCGATTTTTGTTGTTTTTCAAGATATTGCAACAAGATTTGGCAAATCTTCTTCTTATTACGTTCTTAATGTGCTGATTGTATCAAAATCGGACCACTATAACATATAGCTGCCATAGGAACAATCGGCTGAAATCAGCAAACCTGTTTTGTTTTTGGAAATACCGCACATTATCAATACTTTTTAATGTTATACAGTAACCCGCCCTTTGTTTTTCCATTTAAATATCTCAGACGTTTATATTATATAGCTGTTAGAGGAACAATCAGTCAGTCCGTCTGTCTGTTGCAACGCAAATTAGTCCCCCAGTTATTGAGCTATCATCATGAAACTTTGCTCACAAGCTTTTTATTTCTGCCCTCTTTAAATAAGTCGGAACGGGCCAGATCGGACTGATATATCGTATAGCTGTTATGGAGCCTATCGGCCGATTTTCGTTATATTTCAAGATATAGCTATCAGGCTTACCAAATCCAAATCGAACTTTTATAACTTATAACGATCAACGATCGGCCTAATGAAGGTTCTTGTTGCAATTTTATGGAAATCTGAGTACTATTACATGTAGCTGTTAAACAAAAAATCATATAGCTGTTATTCAAATGCATTTTTGAAAGAGAACTTTTCAAATTTAGATTTTATGACCAACAGATCCTTTACAACACAAAGACATTCGACCAAATGCTGTTTCTAAGAATTGTATACTGATATATGCAAAACAAAATATATCGGAAAACATAACATTCTTATATGAAACAGTTACAGTTGATAATGTAAGAAATATATACCAGTCCATAACATTTAAATACTTGCATACAATAGTCATAGTTGTTTATAGGAATTGTTTTGAAATGAAGTCAGAAATGATGTTGAAAGGCTAACGTCAGCTGAAAATATTACAAAATTGGTAATATTAGGAGATTTTAACATTTGCCAATCAACAACCACTGATCAGCTCGAGTCTACTTTAAATAATAACAACAAAATGTGCCAACAACAAAACATTTAACTCAAATTGATTGGATATTTTGTGATAACACAGTAAGCGGTGCTGCCGCAATCACTTATCAAACTCCATATAGTCACCATGACGGCGTGTTCCTTAGCTATAATCACTAATTTAATAATTTATTTTATTATTGTAAATAAAGAATATATGTGCAATGTTGTTAAAGGTATTGTAAATATTTCTCCTCGAGGATTGCGACCTTGCCGTGGTGAGGAGGCTGAGTATTCGAAATTATAAGAGGTTGATATAATCGATGTACTGTTATAATTCTTCAATAAATACCACAGAAACCAGCAGCAATCCAAAGATATTTTATATTTTGTATAACTGCAAGGGTATGAAACCTTCGGCAAGCCGAAGGTAGCCTTGCTTTCTTGTTTTTAATTTAATATGTCATTGCAAATTGAAAAATGTGCGTATGAAAATGGCAAACAACAGAGAAACGGGACAAAATCGCTACAGTGTTGAGTGTGCGGGCAGATGGGCCACAAAGCTGCAAAATGTAAGCAAAGAAGTAACTTAAAAAGTGAGCCCGAGAATAGTGCAAAAGAAAAATCGTATTCTGTTTTGTGCTTAGGCTCTCATGCGAGCAAAATTTCGAGAAATGCTGTCTCGATAGCGGCGCCACAGCTCATTTGTGTTGCGATCGTTCATACTTTACTTACTTCAAGCTACATAAAGAGAATGAACTATTTGCAGACAACAGTTCTATTGAAAGTGAAGGTCGTGGTACAGTGCGAGTGAAATGGCATAAGTTTGTAATTAAACTAGTTGATGTGCTGTATAAAAAAGGACTGCAGTGTAACTTTATGTCGGTGACAAAGGCAATAGACTTATCGTTCACTTCTCTAAAAATATTGCAAAAATTGAAAAAAAAAAATTTGTTTATATTTGAAAACGCGACTAATAGCTGCTTCAGTGCACAAGTATCTTCGTCGCATCTGTGGCACAACAGATTCGGACACTTAAACTTTAGAAGTCTTAAACTTTAGAAGTCTTAACAAAATAATTAAAGAAAATTTGGTAAAAGGCATAAAATCAAAACTAAATAGTGGAAACGTGTGTGAGACATGTGCAAAAAGTAAAGTTTGTGTCAAGAAATTTCCAAATTCAAGTGAAAGTTGCGCAACAGAAGTAATAGCTTTGGTGCACACTGACATTTGCGGTCCAATGAACATAGAATCTATTGATGGTGCACGGTATTTTGTGACATTTATAGATGACCGATCTAGATACGTGTTTGTGTAGTTTTTGAAATCGCGGGACGAAATTTTGGACAATTTTAAAGAGTTTAAATCATTCGCGGAAAATCAAAGCGGCAAAAAATGTAAAGCGCTGAGAAGCGACAACGGCCGTGAATACTTGAGTGGCGCGTTTGAACAATTGTTAGTGAATAGTGGCATCAAGCGACAACTGAAAGTTTTGCATAACAGGACATTGGTAGAGATGGCGAGGAGCATGTTATTGCATGCTGGTCTCCCTGAGAGGCGGAGGCAATCAAAAAAGCCGCATACTTGAGGAATCGTGCGGAGACATCAACGCTGCCTAATATGACACCTTTTGAGGTGTATTTGGCACCTCAGAGTATTTGGTGCTAAGACGATTGTTCTGGACAAGACGTGTAAAAGAAAGTTCACTCCAAAGGGCGTAGAGCATATCATGGTTGGATATTCAGAGACGGCAAAGGCTTACCGCCTATATAACCCAGTTAAGCAAAGAGGTGTTGAGGCTCGTGATGTCATATTAATCGAGGAAGACCTACAAAGTACCAAATCCACCAATGAAGATAGTGCGGTAACTGAGAGTCTGATTGTTGAATTTGATTGCTACACTCCGGCAGCTGTATGTAAGTATTCTAATGAAATTTCAGAAGAAGCAGTTACCGAAGGTCTGTCAAATACACTGCCGATGACTAACAACAAGATGAGACTCCAGAGGTGACCACCAAACTGACACTCGTGACGCTCCGAGGAGAAGCCCTGGGCGACCGAAAATAATACATAGTGGATTGTCAGGGCGACTGAGAAAACAATACCAGATGCTGAACGTACTCTCAACTGACATTGCAGTCCCGAAAAGCTTAGAGGCCTTAAGCTCGCCTCATGGGGACAAATGAAAGGCTTCACTTCAGAAGGAGATGAATAGTCTACGGGATAATGAAACTTGGTCCCTAGTAGATCTGCCAAAAGGCGAGAAGCCCATTGGATGCAAGTGGGTGTTTGCCGTCAAGCGTGATATGGATGGAAATGTTGATTGCTTGAAGGTTGCCAAGGTGTTCTCGCAGCGCTGGGGTATTAATTATTCCGAAACTTTTTCTCCAGTTGCCAGATACTGGTTATTACCTTAGCAGTTGAGCATGGGATGTACATCCATCAAATGGATGTATCATCGGCGTATTTGAATGGTGACTTACATGAAGTGGTGTACAGGCGGCAGCCTGAAGGTTTCATCGACAAGTAGCATCCACAACAGGTCCTGCGACTTCACAAGTCATTATAAGGCTTAAAACAGAGTGGACGCGAATGGGACGAAAAGCTGAATACCTCATTACTGAAAATTAGTTTTTCCCCTTGCCCTAGTGAGTCATGCTTATATGAACGCAAAGCTGAAGGCCACTTGGGCATTATTAATGTATACGTTGATGATCTGATGATAGCAAGTTCTGACAATGATGATCTCAACGAAATTAAGACGCTCATCTCTAAGGAGTTCGATGTGGTCGATGGCGGCCAACTGAAACATTTCCTAAGTACGGAAATTGAGGGAGAAGGAGCAACCGGAAGCGTTAAAATTGGTAGCGAGCAATATATTGAGGCACTTCTGAATGAGTATAATATGCAAAACTGTAAGCCAAACTGTATACCATTAGAAGCTGTCCATCAAGTTAATTGCAAAAACGAGGAATGTGCCCGATCTAACGAAATCAATTTCCAGTCGCTGATAGGGTCTCTTCTGTATCTGGCGATGACTACTAGACCAGACATACTGCATTCTACAGTAAAGCTTGCTCAAATGTAGATCCACACAAGCAGCACGAAGCGGCTGCCAAACGTGTCCTCCGCTACTTAAGAGGCACATCCGAGGTGCAGCTCCATTACAGGAAGTCTGGGCAGAACTGTTACGTGGATGCAGATTGGGCTGGCGATTCCACCGATCGAAAATCATTTACTGGCTGGGCCTTCTTTGCAGCAGGGAGTCTAAGAAACAAAGTGTTGTAGCCCTAAGCAGCACAGAGGCCGAGTACATAGCCTTATCAACGGCAGCTAAAAAAGCATTATACATAAAAAAGCTGATTGGCGAAATGGGATTTGGATGCCTTGACATGATACCGGTGTACAGCGATAACCAAAGTGCTCAATGCTTAGTTAAGAATCCAAAGTTCCATGCAAGGAGTAAACACATAGATATAAAATACCACCACGTCAGAGAAATGTATAAAGACAAAAGTATTGATATTGAATATGTCCCAACAGAAAATATGATAGCTAATGTGTTAACAAAGAATTTGAGTAGGATTAAAGATGATAAATGTATTTATTTAATTGGACTACTTAAAAGTACACATTACTTAATTTTTGATTTGTTTATATAAAAGAAAATTGTGATACTTAAGATTGAATTAAACTTGAGAATTAAATATACTGCGTTGAGAAGGAGTGTTGGAAATATGAATTTAAGACAACGCATTATTCATACATGTACACTACTATACACATATACATACACATGTATGCACCGTTTGAATTTTCGTGCTAACGCTTTATGCTTATTCTCTGCCTACGTGCAGCTTGCTTGTAATCCTTTACCCTTTATTCACCAATAAACTTTTGCTAAATCAACACGTTCAAGAAAATCAGTAACTCGCCCTCAGCCATTTCCCGCTACTTAAGCGCTCGATCAGACGTTACAGTCTTAAACGCGAAATGTTATAAGATCTATTTAATTCGTTGTAAGGCTTAGTTTATGTAGAACCCCAAAAAGTTTAATAGTTTCATTAACACAAAACGTAAATCTACGGCATTTCCAACTAAATTAACGTTTGAAAATGCTAGTGCAGATACCGACCAAACCATGGCCGATTTGTTTGCAAAGTTTTTTTAAACGACTTATTCACAACAAAACGAAGTCAGACGTGTTTTCATCGCTTGATTTTAGTGAAGTAAATAGTTAATAACATAAAATAAATAAATAAATCGAAAGCGAAAGAGACGCTATTGGCAATGTTAAATTGCTATCCTACAAAACTTTATATGTGTGGAATAATAAAGTAAAACTAAAAAAACAAATTGACAACGAACAAATCGATCGTTCTAAAATGAGCCAACGCGAATTGCGCGCTCAGCGGTAAAAAGAGGAAGACGTGCGCCGACTCTCTTTGCAGCGGAACAATGCATACTTCACCGTCGTGTCTGACGCCCGCGAGTGCCAAATCATCCACCCGGTCAATTACCAAGCACAAACGATCGCGGTCTTGCTCACCAATGCTTACGACTGCACGAATCGAACCCGAACGCACTGAGAGCGTCTCTCTCACGTTCTCCCCATTCCAAACGGTATCCAGTTCTTTAGCTACCAGTACAGTAATCACGATATCTACTGCAACTGCACCTTTAGCGACAACAACTGCAACATCATCAACATCAACTCTATGCTCAATACCGACAGCGGTGTACAATTCCGCTGAATCAACAACAACGAAAGCAAGAGCAATCACACCAACTCTTAAAAGCGAAAACGGACAAGAACGAAAACAAAACAAAAAACTTTGTCAAACATGGCTGGATCGCTACATCCAAATAAAGCGAAAGCTAAGTCCACAATACAAGCAGGCTGGTAATCAGCCGAAAATAAATCGCGCCAACGCTGCCAATGACTCAAGTTCAAATAGGTTTGCACTACTGGATGACCGTGAAGTGCAGGAACATGCGCGGAAGAAGATAAAGCCGCCACCAATATATGTACGTGAGAAAACCTCAAGTGCGCTGGTTAACAAACTAGTTGCAATTATCGGAGAAAACAAGTTCCATGTTATACCTCTTACTAAGGGCAACATACAAGAAACGAAAGTGCAGACTCAGGATGAGTCTAGCCACCGATCAGTGACCAAGTACCTGGACGAAGCTGGGAAGAGTTACTATACCTACCAGCTGAAAAGTGCCAAAGGATTGCAGGTTGTCATTAAAGGAATAGAGTCATCAGTGACCTCATCCGAAATTATCGCGGCACTAAAGGAGAAGAACTTCAACGCCAAAACGGTGATCAACATTCTCAACAGGAACAAAGAGCCGCAGCCACTCTTTAAAGTCGAACTGGAGCCATCGAGTCAAAAAAACAACAAAAATGAAGTACATTCTTTATATAAGCTACAGTATTTACTGCATGGAAGAATAACCGTAGAAGAGCCACAAAAGCGCAGGCAACCTGTGCAGTGCACCAACTGCCAAGAATATTGCCACACCAAAGCGTACTGCACCCTAAAATCTATCTGCGTCGATTGAAGCGATGCCCACAGTACTGTAAACTGTCCTAAGAATAAAAACGACAGTTCAATTAAGTTATGCAGAAACTGTGGCGAAAAACACACAGCCAAGAGTCGCATAAACAAACAAGTGGATTCAGCTCGAGATCGTATCACACCAACAATTCACAAAGTAATGGAACCGACTACAACTAACATCCCTTCGTCTGCCAGCCACCGAACAATGCCAAATTCTTCCTTTGCAAGTGTACTAAAATCAGGGATCCAAGTACCAACAGCAGTCACCTCCAGCGTCCAGCATAAAATTAACCAAATAAACACACAGAACATGCAACAGCAGCCAATTGGCGTTGAAGCGATTATGCTTCGATGCAGCAAAGCATGAAAGACTACATGACCTTCATGCAAGAAACTATGCAAGAGCTTATGAGGAACCAAAACATCCTTATTCAAATGCTCGTTTCTTCTAAAACAGGATAATGACTCCCTTAATAATAGCTACCTGGAACGCTAATGGCGTTTCGCGGCACAGGCTAGAACTTGCTCAGTTCATAGCGGACAGAAACATTGACGTTATGCTACTCTCAGAGACTCACCTTACCGAAAAGTACAACTTCCAAATACCAGGATATAAATTTTACTTTACGAATCACCCGGATGGCAAGGCCCATGGAGGCACTGGCATACTAATACGATTGCGAATTAAGCACCACTTTCTTGGTAATTGGCAAGAAGACTGCTTACAATGTACCTCTATAAGCCTCCAATGCCATAACGGTGCTCTCACTCTGGCTGCTGTCTATTGCCCACCTCGCTTCACAATCTCTGAGGAAAAGTTCACAACACTTTTTGACTCGTTTGGTGAAAGGTTTGTTGCAGCTGGCAATTTGAATGCCAAGCACATGTACTGGGGATCTCGAATAGCGAACCCTAAAGGAAAACAGCTGTACAGCGCAATCATCAAACCGCAACGCAAACTAAACTATGTTTCCCCGGGAGCGCCTATATACTCGCCAGCAGATCCCATGAAGCTTCCAGATTTGATCGACTTTGCCATCACAAAAAGGATATCCCAATCAATGATTACAGCTGAGGCACTTCCAGAACTCTCATCTGATCACTGTCCGGTGCTCTTTCATCTTTTGTACCAGCTACAACACATCGAGCGACCGTATAGGCTTACAAGCAACAGGTACAAAAAATATGTTTGTTCCCATACCGGCTTTTCTAGCCCCATGGAAACCGAGCAAAACATTGATCAGTTTGCTGGTGATATAGAATCCATATTTGTTGCAGCAGAAAAAGCGTCAACTCCACAAGACAACCATGTATGCAGTATAAAGTTTAACAAGACAAGTAGAGATACTGAACTGCTTGTGCTTGAAAAACGACGACTTCGAAGGGAGTGGCAGGAGCACAGATCACCTGGCGCAAAGAGTAGATTAAAAGCAGCTTCTCGCAGACTTACCAAAGCGCTTAAGAAAGAAGAAGCGGACTAAGGTACATCGATAATCTCACGCCCACAGGCAACTCGTTGTAGAAAGACCGTAGGAACCTATAGGCACCAACAGAAACGGTTGTAACTCTACCGGAAACTGGTTCGCAGTGACACGGACAGAGCAAGAGTCTTCGCTGATCATCTTAAAAACCAAATCCAGCCACTAACTCATTTATTCTACCGCCTTTAACTGCATCTGACTTAGCACCACAAGATCCTGTAGAATTTCGGCCAAGCGAGATAACGAAAGTCATTAAAGAGCAACTGAAGACTGGAAAATCGCCTGGCTACGACTTAATAACCCCGAAAATGATCATCGAGCTCCCAATGTGTGCAGTTCTACGAATCTGCTTGCTCTTCAACGCAATTACTAAAATTGGATACTTCCCTCAAAAGTGGAAGAAATCAGTTATAATTATGACCCCTAAGCCTGGGAAAGACAAAACACAGCCACCACCGGCCAATAAGCTTACTTACTTGTCTCTCCAAGTTATTTGAAAAAGTGCTGCTGCTACGCATCAGCCCCCACCTCAAAACACACAACACCAATTTGGTTTTCGGGCAAAACATGGAGCCATCGAACAGGTTAACCGCATCACAACAAAAATTCGCACTGCCTTTGAACATCGTGAATATTGCACAGCTCTACAACTGATGTTAAAAATAATCAAACTGATGCCTCAAAACATACATAGCTAAAGTCTTACCTATATAAAAGAGTGTTCGCGGTTAGATGCAGTTCAAGCACTTCAAGCGATTGTACTATAGAAGCCGGAGTGCCTCAAGGAAGTGTTCTGGGCCAAATTCTATACACCCTATACACGGCGGACATCCCAACAAACTACCAGCTAACGATATCCACATTCTCTGATGACACTGCAATACTAAGTCGATCCAGCTGCCCAGTAAAAGCTACGATGCAACTAGCACGCCATCTAACTTGTGTAGAACATTGGCTTGCAGATTGGCGCATACGAGTAAACGAAGAAATGGGCAAACAGGTAACACTTACCCTAAGCAAACAAAGCTGCCCGCCCTTGGTTATGAACCACACGCGCATCCCACAAGCCGATAACGTAACATACTTAGGTATTCATCTGGACAAGCTGCTCACCTGGCGGAAACACATAGAGGCCAAGACGACACACCTCAGACTAAAAGCAAGGGATCTACACTGGCTTATAAACGTTCGCTTTCCCATTAGCTTGGAGTACAAAGTCCTCTTAATATGAAATAAAATATGTTGAGCCTAATATAATTACAATTTGGAACCTTCCCAAAACTATTCTAAACCAAAATTGTATCAATAGAGAAATTATAATAGAAAGTAATAACATGATTAAAGCTGTTTGGTTTTGCTTGTCCCAAAGTTTTGCAGGGTTGTTTAATCGTGCTTGTACCACTGTGCATGCTTACTCTATAACGGGAAACGAGCGGGAGAGCTTTCGAGCAGATGTAATAGAAGATAAGAAAAGACTTGACACTCTAAGTTTTGCAAGAACACCGATCGGACGTCAATTTGTCGCGGGCAGTCTGTTTGCTGTACATACACACATACATACATTTGTATAGAGTTTAATATTGTAAGAATAAAGTGAAATATCTAAATCAATTATATTTGCGTCGGAACCTCTCTTACAATGACCTCAAACTAATATAGAGGAGACAACTTTACATGGTGGCCCATGGGGGGAACCTTAACAAGCAAATTTAATTTTGAATTCACTTTATTCTGCAATTCTGCACGTATGTATGTACATAAGCTACGCAAACTCCGTTAGACTGCCGCACAAGTTCGACTCGTCGGTTCAACAGTTAAACATAACGGTGCAGCACATAGGCAGTGCAAAGAAGGGAGAGACATAGACGCAAAACTGCATCACCGAATTCGCCGAATTCGTCCGCTCTCTTTGTCTTCTTTGCGGCTCATTCTTTGGTGTGCGAAACTGAAAAGTTTGAAAGTCACTGGACAGCATGGCTTCGACGTTGGAAACGATGGTGAATTTGCAGTCTGACCGCTACGGTGTCCTCAAGCTGATACTGCAGAATTATAAAAAGGATTCGCAAGCCAGGAAAACACGGGTTTATTTCAAGAAACGTCTGAATCAGGTGGAGGAATTGAGAATCGCATTTTTTGACACACATGCGAAGATTATCGATTTGGATGAATACGAGGGATCTGCTTATTACGTGAAGAATATGCTATCCGACTTCGACGAACGCTACATGGACACTTATTGTATTCTCGCCGAGGATTATGAAAGGCTGGCTCCAGATGCCCCGAAGGAAGTCGCTGGCGCTGCAGACCCAGAACGCCGTATTGCTATGCCCCAAATGTCGGTTCCAAGGTTCTCTAGTGTGTGCGTCGACTGGCCTGGATACTTTGACGCATTCACTACCCTTATACACAACAATAACAATCTGAGCAACGTGCAAAGGCTGCATTTTCTCAAGGAGTCCCTGCCGCTGAATCGGGACAATGATATTCGCCAAATGCAGTGTACGGATGCAAACTACCAAGTAGCCTGGGGAATGATGGTTAAGAGATATAACAATCCAAGGTTAATTTTTTCGCATCATATGAATACAATATATGCTCTTCCTAGACTGCAGAAGGATTCGTCCGAGTCGATACGCTCAATGCTAAGCACTATTAACGTTTGCTTGGCTGCGTTCCGCCGCGTCCAAGCCTTGGATGGGGAACGTCACCACTGGCTAACGCATTACATAGCTTCACGGCTACCCAAGGAAACTCATAACGCTTGGGAGCATCATCAAGGAAGCAACTCTACTGTACCTTCATATAAGGTACTGAAATCATTTTTAAACGATCGTCTGGTCATAATGGATGCGATAGAGAACCGTAACTCGTCGTTCGACTCCAGCAATGGCCAAGGCTTACCAGATTCGAACAAGCGTGTTCGAGTACATAACGCCCAGGATCAACAGAGGCGCCCGAGCTGTCTATGCCATCACTGTGGTGGAGAGCACATTTTGCGGCGCTGTTCAGCTTTTCTGGCTTTGGATGGTTACAAACGAAAGGATATAGTCTCGAAGGCAAAGCTATGCAGCAATTGCTTAAGCCGATCTCATACTTTATCTCGCTGCAACAGTAACAAAGGATGTCAAGTTTGTAATCAACGTCATCACACCTTACTTCACTTCCCATCCTCCTCTCAGGCCCAAATCATCCTAGTTCATCAGCTCAGCCCGGAAATGCGACTCTGCAGCCAAATCATCCGGAGCAAAATTCAGGCGTGACATACAGCAGTAACTCAGCCTTATCTTCTGAAGCTCAACGGAGGAACATTCTCCTCGCTACCGCTCGGATCACAGTACGAAACCCGATCAACGGACTTCACGCAGTCATCAATGCACTCATCGATCAAGGATCAGAAGCAACAATTGTTTCTGAGCATGTGGTGCAGTCGCTTCACTTGAAGAGAGCCGGTACTCGTGCATCAATCGTTGGTGTGGGTCAAGGGAATGGTCATCGTTGCAGATATATGGTTGATTTTGAAGCTTTAAGCATTATTAATCCGAACTTCGTCCTAGATATATCGGCATATGTCCTCAACTCCGTGACTTCACATTTGCCTGCCATCAGCTTCTCGCCTCAGCATTGGAGTCATATCAAAGGAATAGCGTTGGCAGATTCGCATTTTAATCGGTTAAAACGGATTGACCTCATCTTGGGAGCTGACTTGTTGGCGCAAATCTTATTACCAGAGATGAGAATCGGTTCTCCACACGAGCCAATAGCTCAAAACACCCAATTTGGATGGATTTTGTCAGGACAAGCACAGGCAGAAGGAGTCGGTACCCGCATACGGTGTCACCAAGCGTCTTTGGACACTGAATCGTTGCTCAAACGATTTTGTGACGTCGAAGCAGTTCCCGAGCGCACCACTATAACCGAGGAAGATCGCTGGTGTGAAGCTTTCTTTCAAAGGACCCATACACGTCGGGCGGACGGGCCGTTATGTGGTACGGCTGCCATTTAAAACCTATTTGGATCCAAATATGGTTTTAGGAAGATCGCACCAGATGGCTCTGAACCGATTCCTGCATTTGGAAAGACGTCTTTCTAATGCTCCGGAGCGATGGCGGCACTATAAGGAGGAAATAGAAGAGTATTTTACGCTTCAGCAAATCGCACCTGCAGTGGGCAGTGAAAATGGTTCTATGCTGCGTGGGAATTCCACTCCAAGCAAAATTGCTTCTTGCGTATTGCCACACCATGCTGTCTTTAAGGAGGAGCTGCATACAACCAAACAGCGGATTGTTTTCGATGCCTCAGCGAAGACTAGTAATGGGAGATCGCTGAATGACATTTTATGGACTGGACCCACTCTGCAAAATGATATGTCCTCAGTCATCATGAATTGGCGGAAATACCGCTACGTTTTCGCGGCGGATATACAAACGATGTATCGTTGCATAGATGTCCATTCAGATGACACGCAATATCAGCGGATTTTATGGCGGGCGGCGGATGGAAGCATCAACACTTACGCATTGTCAACGCTCACATTTGGGACAGCTTCCGCACCGTTCACAGCTATCAGGGTTATCCGCCAGTTGGCAGAGGATGAACGGCAGCACTATCCGAAGGCAGAGGAGGTCCTTAAGACTGAAATATATGTGGATGATATACTTTCTGGAGGGCATAGTATCGAAGATGCAGAAGAGAAGAGGAACCAAGTCACTGGAATAATAAAATCCGCGCGCATGGAATTACGCAAGTGGTCTAGCAACGATCTTAGACTATTGTGTTCGATTCCATTACAACATCGCTGTTCTCAAACCGATCTTAACTGGGATGATGGAGATCCAGTTAAGATTCTGGGCATGTATTGGCTGCCAAAAAAGGACTGTTTTAGATACAAGGTCAACTTTGACCTACCAAAAGGTTCTTCTAAGAGGATCATATTGTCCTGCATTGCCAAATTGTTTGACCCATTGGGTCTTATTGCCCCTGTTATCATCGCTGGAAAGCTGATCCTGAAGGAGGTGACTTCGGCCAAGGTAACGATTGCAGGCGGCGCCCAAGTATCATTAGATTGGGACGACGATGTCCCTGAAACGCTCGCCGAGCGTTGGCGTACTTTTCGACATGGTTTGCGGAGGATTGGTGAAATCAGCATCGAGCGCTGGATCCAGTACGCACCGGACTCGGTCTCATCGATGCAGCTACACGCCTTTTGCGACGGATCCTCCTCATCCTACGCAGCTTCAGTATACCTGAGGGTGGAGCATACAGACGGCTGATGCTACTCATCCCTGCTCATGGCCAAGTCAAAGGTTACACCATCGAAGCCACTGACGATTCCCCGAACGGAATTAAGCGGAGCGGTGCTTGCTATTAAACTTGTGAAGTGGATCACAGCCTCGAATCGCTTGAGCTCTCTTCCTGTGGAAGTTTTCTATTGGACAGACGCTACCATTGTTCTTCATTGGCTGAACGGCGACGTGAACAGATGGAAGACGTTTGTCGCTAATCGGGTAGCCTTCATCTCCGATCACTCCACCTCAACGCAGTGGAACCATGTTGGCAATACGGAGAATCCAGCGGATTGCGCAACGAGAGGGCTTTCTCCGGAGGAGCTGAAGGACTTCCAGCTATGGTGGAAAGGACCATCTTGGTTGATACGCGATCGGGCTTGCTGGCCACAAATAGATGTCGGCCCAATCTGTCTGGAGGATCCCGCCTTGGAAAGGAAATCGGACAAGGTTCATGCTCACCATGCGGCTCCCGTTCCCGATTTTATTGAACGATTTTCAACATACACCCAGACCGTACGCGTCATTGCTTACGTTTTACGTTTCATGAACAACGCATGCGTTACTAAGCCAAGGATGTCGGGACCATTATCGATTCAAGAGCTTGACTGCGCGTTAAGAGCGGTGGTGCGAATCGTTCAGAGGCAGTCGTTTTCAGAAGACATAGTAGCAGTGAGACGTTCGAAGCCGCTGTCATCCCGGAGCAGGCTTGTAAGCTTAGCGCCATTCTTATCGGAGGACATTCTAAGAGTAAGAGGGCGATTACGGCACTCTAGCTTGTCTCACGAGCGTCGACACCCGATCATCTTACCCAGTAATCATCACTTCACGGATTTGGTTATTAGGCATTCACATAACCAAACACTGCATGGAGGTGCCCAACTAACTTTGGCACACGCACGGCAACACTTCTGGATAGTCACAGGAAGACAGGCTGTTCGTCGGGTGCTGAGGAAATGCGTTCGTTGCTTTCGAGTGAAACCAACCGGTATGACGCAACTCATGGGAGACTTACCGCTGCACCGAGTCAACCCACCAAATCGACCATTTATCGCCACTGGAGTGGACTACACCGGGGCCATAGAGCTCAAGGCTGCACGTCTTCGGGGAACAAGCTTTTACAAAGGCTACATCGCGATTTTTATCTGTCTGGCTACGAAGGCGGTGCACTTGGAGGCAGTCACTGGTCTCACCACAGAACACTTCTTGCTAGCCCTAGACCGCTTCAGTGGACGGCGTGGCACAGTGCAACACCTTTACAGCGACAATGGCACTAATTTCGTCGGAGCAGACAACGTGCTTAAGACCCTATACAAGGACTTCGATCAATTGATCGCTCCAAAACTGGCGTCGCAGAGAACAACGTGGCATTTTAATCCCCCTCATTCGCCGAATTCCGGAGGGCTATGGGAAGCCAACGTGAAATCCGTAAAGCACCATTTGAAGCGCGTTGTTGCTGATCGTCGACTAACATACGAAGAGTTATCTACAGTCCTTATCAGCATTGAGTCCTGTCTCAATTCCCGACCGCTTTGTCCGCTCACAGCTGATGTTGACGACTTAGAAGCATTGACTCCAGCACTTCTTAATCGGAGATTCGATGTTCGCACCGCCAGAGTACCGTCCTCAAGAACAGTCATTTAAGGAACAATTTTTGCTTCATCAGACAATGCTGCGACATTTTTGGAAGGCTTGGAGTCGCGACTGGCTTGCTCATCTACAGCAACGCCCAAAATGGAACAAGGAAAGCGATAACATCAAGCTGAATGAGCTCGTACTCGTTAAGGACGATCGTTACCCGCCGTCACAATGGCTTCTTGGTCGAGTTATCGACTTGCATCCAGGACAGGATTCGTTAGTCCGCGTTGTAACGCTTAGAACTAAAACAGGCCAGTTGAAGCGATCAGTTTCGAAACTCTGTAAACTTCCCATTCAAGACTAGACCTTTGTGACAAATCACGACAGACCCTTTGATCGGAACAAGGAAGGACATTCTCATGCTAGTTCTAGCATTGGCGGGCGGCATGTTTGGTTTTGCTTGTCCCAAAGTTTTGCAGGGTTGTTTAATCGTGCTTGTACCACTGTGCATGCTTACCCTATAACGGGAAACGAGCGGGAGAGCTTTCGAGCAGATGTAATAGAAGATAAGAAAAGACTTGACACTCTAAGTTTTGCAAGAACACCGATCGGACGTCAATTTGTCGCGGGCTGTACATACACACATACATACATTTGTATAGAGTTTAATATTGTAAGAATAAAGTGAAATATCTAAATCAATTATATTTGCGTCGGAACCTCTCTTACAATGACCTCAAACTAATATAGAGGACACAACTTTACAAAAGCATTTAATTGTTCCGTTCAATTAGAAGAAATATTAAACACCATCACAATGTTAGACTATACTCAAACTATCTATAATATGTAAACAATAACGTAACAAAACTTGAACCACTCTAATTCATTCAGGCAAAAGAAATAATTGAACAACACACTCAAACGAATAATGTCTTTCAAATAATAACACTTACAGCATTAATCATAATGGTTATAATCATAGCATTGTATTTCATTTATAAATATAAGACTATACCCCAAAAGTTAATTGTAAAATTTAAAAATCAAACCCCTGAAAACGAAGCTAGCTAATTCCCGAAATGCCTAGCGTCATGTTTCAAAGTCACACCACACTCCACAGATCGTGAACCAAATACGCAGACTCTGAAATTATAGCAAACAATTGTTCCCTAACCACTTGAATTTAATCACTAGGCCAACCCAAATATTTAAAACGAGCCAACTGAAATAATACAACTTTATTACCCGAATCACCGCTCACGAATTGGTCTCAGGAGTTTCTAATTACCCCTATTTTTGGGGAACCTTTCTCTCCACGAAAATATAGGTTTACAACCCAACTCTTTAAACACCTCGCGCTTGGGCACCTACAAATTGCCTTTATAAACGCGAACGCGTCTCCATACATTAGTTCAGTTCTGAGTATACTATCAACTGCGATAGCTCCGCTAAGCCAACTTCAACTTCGAAGTCCAACCTAGTGATAATCTAAAGGCTCTAGTTCTTCCTTCTTGGAAATAATAAAAGTGTTTAGTAATAAAACGAAACAGCTGTGTTTTTTTATACCCTTGCAGAGGGTATATTAATTTTAGCCAGAAGTTTGCAACGCACCTTAGGAGACATCTCCGACCCTATAAAGTATATATATTCTGAATCAGCATCACCAGAGGAGTCGAAAAATGGATGTCCGTCCGTCCGTCTGTTGCAACGCAAACTTGTCTCTCAGTTTTTGAGCTATCTTCATGAAACTTGGCACACTGGCTTCTTATTGCTGTACGCTGTAAATAAGTCGGAACGAGCCAGATCGGACCGATATATCGTATAGCTGTCATAGAAGCTATCGGCCGATTTTTGTTGTTTTTCAAGATATTGCAACAAGATTTGGCAAATCTTATTCTTATTACGTTCTTAATGTGCAGTCAAAATCATGTATCAAAATCGGAGCACTATAACATATAGCTGCCATAGGAACAATCGGCTGAAATCAGGGTTTTTGTATGCAAACCTGTTTTGTTTTTGGAAATATCGCACATTATCAATACCTTTTAATGTTATACAGTGACCCGCCCTTAGTTTTTCCATTTAAATATCTCAGACGCTTATATTCTATAGCTGTTTTAGGAACAATCAGTCAGTCCGTCTGTCTGTTGCAACGCAAATTAGTCCCCCAGTTATTGAGCTATCTTCATGAAACTTTGCTCACAAGCTTCATATTTCTGCCCTCTTTAAATAAGTCGGAACGGGCCAGATCGGACTGATATATCATATAGCTGTCATGGCCGATTTTCGTTATATTTCAAGATATAGCTATCAGGCTTACAACATCCAAATATAACTTTTATTACTTATAACGATCAACGATCGGCCTAATGAAGGTTCTTGTTGCAATTTTATGGAAATCTGAGTACTATTACATGTAGCTGTTAAACAAAAATCATATAGCTGTTATTCAAACGCATTTTTGAATGAGAACTTTCCAAATTTAGATTTTTAGAAAGCAAGGCTACCTTCGGCTTGCCGAAGGTTTCATACCCTTGCAGTTATACAAAATATAAAATATCTATGGATTGCTGCTGGTTTCTGTGGTATTTATTGAAGAATTATAAGAGTACATCGATTATATCAACCTCTTATAATTTCGAATACTCAGCCTCCTCACCACGGCAAGGTCGCAATCCTCGAGGAGGAATATTTACAATACCTTAAACGACATTGCACATATATTCTTCAGTTACAATAATAAAATAAATTTATTAACTAAATATTTAAAAATAAATTATTAAATTAGTGATTACAGCTAAGGAACACGCCGTCATGGTGACTATATGGAGTTTGATAAGTGATTGTGGCAGCACCGCTTACTGTGTTATCACAAAATATCCAATCAATTTGAGTTAAATGTTTTGTTGTTGGCACATTTAACAATGGACATAACCCCTTATTATTTAAAGTAGACTCAAGCTGATCAGTGGTTGTTGATCGGCAAATGTTAAAATCTCCTTCTATTACCAATTTTGTATTATTTTCAGCTGACGTTAGCCTTTCAACATCATTTCTGATTTTATTTCGAAACCTTGTAATAGGAAAAGCTGGATTCCTATAAACAACTATGACTATTGTATGCAAGTATTTAAATGTTATGGACTGGTATATATTTCTTACATTATCAACTGTAACTGTTTCATATAAGAATGTTATGTTTTCCGATATATTTTGTTTTGCATATATCAGTATACAATTCTTAGAAACAGCATTTGGTCGAATGTCTTTGTGTTGTAAAGGATCTGTTGGTCATAAAATCTAAATTTGGAAAGTTCTCATTCAAAAATGCATTTGAATAACAGCTATATGATTTTTTGTTTAACAGCTTCATGTAATAGTATTCAGATTTCCATAAAATTGCAACAAGAACCTTCATTAGGCCGATCGTTGATCGTTATAAGTTATAAAAGTTCGATTTGGATGTGGTAAGTCTGATAGCTATAGCTTGAAATATAACGAAAATCGGCCGATAGGCTCCATAACAGCTATACGATATATCAGTCCATCTGGCCCGTTCCGACTTATTTAAAGAGGGCAAAAATAAGAAGCTTGTGAGCAAAGTTTCATGATGATAGCTCAATAACTGGGGGGACTAATTTGCGTTGCAACAGACAGACGGACTGACTGATTGTTCTTATAACAGCTATATAATATAAACGTCTGAGATATTTAAATGGAAAAACTAAGGGCGGGTTACTGTATAACATTGAAAAGTATTGATAATGTGCGGTATTTCCAAAAACAAAACAGGTTTGCATACAAAAACCCTGATTTCAGCCGATTGTTCCCATGGCAGCTATATGTTATAGTGGTCCGATTTTGATACAATTTTGACAGCACATTAAGAACGTAATAAGAATAAGATTTGCCAAATCTTGTTGCAATATCTTGAAAAACAACAAAAATCGGCCGATAGTTTCTATGACAGCTATACGATATATCGGTCCGATCTGGCTCGTTCCGACTTATTTACAGCCTACAGCAATAAGAAGCTTGTGTGCCAAGTTTCATGAAGATAGCTCAAAAACTGAGAGACTAGTTTGCGTTGCAACAGACGGACGGACGGACGGACGGACAGACGGACATCCATTTTTCGACTCCTCTGGTGATGCTGATTCAGAATATATATACTTTATAGGGTCGGAGATGTCTCCTAAGGTGCGTTGCAAACTTCTGGCTAAAATTAATATACCCTCTGCAAGGGTATAAAAAAAATGGCATCACGCAAGGCGCAACCACAAAGGGCAGCGAAGCCAAGCGGACCAAAAGGAATGAACTCCTTCCGGTGCCGCGTCTGCCGAGCATACCGAGCACCATACGCTCCTCCATCTCCCCAGCAGCCAATCCGAGATGCAAGCCCCCACGCCATCCCCATCTCCTCTTCCACCGACAGAGTCCCTGGCGACTTCCCAATCGGCAACAGTCAGCATGTTGCCGACGGCCCTGGTAAGCCTAGACGTAGCCGGCAAAACCTTTGAGGTGCGTGTGCTGTTGGACGCGTGTCGTCCACACAGCCGCAGGCCCACCTCACTGGCAACGGCCTTTGGCCTTTCCGCCGAAAAAGGGTTTTGCCGCGCCTTGTTCAGGTCGAGGGTAGCGCCAGACTTCGCTACTACCGTGACTCTGAAGTTGGAAGATGTGCATGTGCGGACTCCGGCACAGAAGGTTGGCAAGGACCTTAGCCAATGCTAGGCATCAGGCTGGCGGACACCCGGTGCCACATCCCGAGCAGAGTATCCATTGTTCTGGGGGCCGGCGTCTATGGTGACGTAATCCTACCCGGGCTTGTTCCATCCCACGGTGGACTGCCGTTGGCCCAGAACACACTGTTTGGTTGGGTACTATCCGGTGTCTTCAAGACGTAGTTCGCCAGCGCCCCTAACGCCCATCCAGCGGCATCTAAAAAAGATCCCGGCTCCATCCTAATACTTGCAATAGTATTGCAAGGGGGGGCGAGATGTTTACGTCGAAACGTAACCACCTAAATGTAGGCAGCGTTGCGGCGTAAACAGTGCGAGAGTCACCAAAAGCTCTCGCGCTCTTTTATCCGTAGGTATGCTAAGTTAGACTTAAGATTACATTGTAAATTTACATGGACAGTAGTATCTTTCGGCGTCGGTTCAAATTTTCAGCAAGTGCACCCCATCCAAGCAGGAAGAAGCCGCCACCACAAACAAATTCAAACATTAATCAAAACAAAAACACTCACCCTAATCAACGATTCGTTCGCCACTTCATTCCGTTAACAATTCCACGCAGATCCAAAACACTAACGTAAACAATCAACCCCCTTCTAAACAAACTCCTCCGACCAGACAACAGCAATTTTATCAGAACAGAAATTAATACAACGAGCTCAGAAGGGACTTACTTCATGACCGTCAAAACGATACCTGAAACTACTATCAGCCCCCCCAACAACCAAGACTGCGAACAAGCGTTCTAAAGAAGGCAGCGGACAGTCACGTATGCAGACAGATGAAAGTCATCACCAGTACAAATTAGATTACGACAACGAACCTGACGAAACAATTATAACGACGTATAGTTCCACGAAGATCAATTACAGAATACTCAGACAGAAATGTTTACAGATCAGCAATATCAACAAGCTGAAAATTTTCCAATACAAGCCTGAGATCCCACCAATACATAGATTAATAATAATATCTTAGGTCATATTATAAGTCCAGAAGGCATACGACCCAATAAAGAGAAAGTTAAAGCAATCAAAAAGTTTCCCCTCCCAAAGACACCGAAAGAAATCAAATCTTTTTTAGGCCTATGCGGGTATTACCGTAAGTTAATTCCAGATTTTGCAAAGATTGCAAAACCTCTGACAATATTTCTAAAAAAAAAGGAGCTTAAATAGACACAAAAAATTAAGAATACAATAATCCTTTGAAAAGTTGAAAACACTCATAATGAACGACCTAATTTTGATTTCATAAAAACAATTCAAGTCACTACTGACGATTGCAATTTCGCCATAGGAGCCGTGTTATCGCAAGACAATAAACCAATAAGCTTTGCAAGCAGAACATTAAATGATCATGTACAAAATTATATTGAAAATGAACTACTAGCAATCGTTTGGGTAACCAAATATTTCCGCCCATATCTATATGGATTAAAGAACCTGTACGATTTTACATATCTGCAGAAAATCGTACGCTGCAGATGATACGCAGGCACACTGCTATCTTAAGCAGATAGGCGACAGGGCACGTTTCACACGTACCTAAATCAACAGTGACCCTTTACTGATATGTACTGACCCTCGCTGGTAGGCATACACACATAACAAATACTGACGCTGATATGCAGGCGGACTTAGTAAATAAGGACTCTATCGTTATGCATGCAGATGCACGATTTCGCATGCCATAAATCAGCAGATATCACTAGACTTAGATAATTAACATTTGTCTTTTATCATGTATTTAGAACCTAAGTAAATACCTAGCTTGTAAGAAACGTGTATATAAGCCCCACGTCGAGGAAAATTAAATCAGTATGAAAAGTAACTCTCACTTGACTACTCGTTCTTACTCCGCAGCCCAATTTGTTTTGTACTTATTGCGGCGACCTCTGCCACATGGTTATGCACCTGGGGCAACCAAAATTAATAATAATACAATAAAATACAGTTGATAATACTCCGACGTTGAGTGATATCAATTCAAATCTTTACAGAACCTAATATGAAACTACAACGTTGGCAAATTAGTGAATATAATTTCAAAATTAAATATTAAGAATAAGAATAACTAAATCACGTAGCAGACGCTTTATCTCTTGTCAAAATTGAAGAAAACATGGTAGGCGAAGAAGAAAATATTTCAACAGCAGCAACAATACATAGTTCATCAGAAAGCAACGAAACTTACATTGAAATTCCAGAAAAACCAATAGACTATTTTGCAAGACAAATTGAATTAATTAAAGACACCATAGAACAAGTAGAGACAACGAAATACTTTTCCAAAACAAAACTGAATATCAAATACACTGACATGACCCTGACAAAGGCAACAGATATCCTCATTAAATACTTCTTAAATAATACCAGTGTTATTTTCATGGAAAACGATAAAGATTTTTTAGTTTTTTCAAAAAGCATATAAAGAAACCATTAACACACACAGTAAAGTGAAAATTCTGAAAAGTATCATAAAGTTAAAAGACATAAAATCTTATCCTGAATTTAAAGAATTCATTATTACTCAACATTCTAAATTGTTACACCTTGGTATTGAAAAAATGTAAGATGGTATACTTCGATGCAAGTTGGCAACCCCACTAATGGAGGACAGTTGGCAAGCCTGCGAACCGAAGAGTGTTGCCAGAGGGGAGTAGCGAAAGAGAGTCGTAGTCGGTCGTCTCGCGTAGAAAGTTGACAGTTGAACAAACCGCTATTAAGTTGTAACAGTTGCCCAAATATTAAGTTGCGAAGAACACTCAAGTTGTAACGCCATTATTTTGTATTATTTAACCTTACTGAATTGATTTGAACCATTATAATAAACTTACTTTAATAATAACCTTACATTTGGGGGCTCGTGCCGGTTTCTGATTCATATCGGTTAATACAATACGTTGTAAAGTGGATAAAGTTGAACATTTGTATGATAGTGAACTCTTGATTATTGAGTTGAACAGTTGTGAAAAGACAAAGCATTTTTTTTTTTGTCTGAACAGTCGCAGTCAAATTGTGGTTTTACCGTTGCTAAACGTCGAAAATTTAAATACCCATATACATACATAAAAGCGAACGCGAGAAATGCCGAAAACGAGAAGTGCACACGCGTTAGAAGAAAGAATGAATAGGACAAGAAATGAGAATCAGCATACAGACGAAAGCGAAGAAGAAACGATAATGAAACAAGAAAACGCGAAAAGAGACTTAACGGCCGCGAACAATTATGACCTCAATGCCAAAATGCAGCAGCTTATGCAGTTGTTAACACTCAAAGTTGAGGTGGATGAACAGCGTGAAAGCCAAGTGAAAATTACAGCAAACAATTTTGAAAAAGTGGTCAACGATTTCGATGGTGTTTCAATACCAGTTGTCAAGTGGTTCGAAATTTTTGAACACAATGCGGAAGCCTATGGGCTAAATGAAAAACAGAAATACGTGCAAGCTAGAGGTAGAATGTGTGGCACCGCAAAACTCTTTTTAGAATCGGAATATATAAACAATTATAATGAGTTGAAACAAAAATTAACTGATGAATTTCAATGCAGCTGGAACAGTGCTGATATTCATCAACAGCTGAAAGATCGCAAAAAGAAAAAAACGGAGTCTTTTCACGAGTACATGCTGAACATGAAAAAAGTTGCAAGTATGGGTGAAGTAGAAGAGACGGCAGTAATTCGCCACATTGTCAACGGATTGCAGATCAAAAGCGAATTCAAATTTGCCATGTATCGATGCAAAACGTATAAGCAGCTTAAAGAGGAATACGAAACATAGTTCACAGAAACGATAATTATCCGATAAACGATAATCATCAGAGGAACGAAAACAATCAAAAGAACGAGAACAACAATCAGCGGAATCAAAACAAAACAGACGCAGAAAAACCGAAAAAGAAAGAATACTGTTTCAATTGCGGCTCATCAGAACATAAAAGGAAGGAATGCACATCAGCCACAAAATGCTTCCGCTGCAACGAAGAAGGGCATATTTTACGCAGTTGTCCATCAAACGCTGATCGAGTTCGAGTTATTTCAAATAGTTATCGACTTAAAACAATTCTTTTAAATGGCTTACAGGTGGAGTGCTTAGTGGATACCGGCTCCGATGTAACCATTGTACGAAGCAGAAATTCTTGGTTGTGTCAAACTGCAAGATGGACTGCAATGCGATACTTGGTTACGACTTTATAAGGAAGTTTGAATTCATAGCTGATTCGAACGGATTTTTATTTCAACGTGTACTGAACGACCATAGTTCTACAGATGAGTATGCAATGGAAGTTTACAGCGTTTTTGAAGAATATAACAACATTACAGCGCCCAAAAATTACCAGAAGGAAGTGGAAGATATGATCGAAGATGCATTTCAGTTGCAAGAGGCGGATCACGCGCAATGTCCAATTATTCTGAACATTGTTCCAGATGGTAACATAGTGCCGTTTCGACAAGCACCCAGTCGTCTGTCACCGAACGAAGCAGAAGCTGTAAAGAATCAGGTCAATGAATGGTTACAGATGGGAATTGTACGCGAATCATTTTCCAACGTAGCAAGTCGAGTGGTCGTGGTCAAGAAGAAGGATCAAACATTGAGGGTATGCGTCGATTACCGTAAGCTGAACAGCATGGTACTTCAGGATTTGTTTCCTGTGCCACTTATTGAGGATGTTCTTGACAAACTGCAAGCAGCGAAATTTTTCACGATTATGGACTTAGAAAATGGTTTCTTTCACGTGCCCATCGAAGAAACGAGCAGACACCTAACGGCTTTCATCACACGAGAAGGACTTTTTGAATTTAACAGGGCTCCTTTTGGATTTAAGAATTCACCAGCTGCGTTCATCAGATATGTCAACCATGTTTTTCAGAAACTTATTAATGAAGAAGTAATGCAGCTTTATATGGACGACATTGTTATTTTCGCAGAGTCTGCAGACGTATGCATGCAGAAGAGCCGACAAGTTTTGGAAACAGCAGCCAGGTATGGTTTAAGGATAAAATGGAAAAAATGCAGTTTCCTACAGCAGAGTATAAACTTCCTGGGTCATACAGTGGCAAACGGACGAGTTTGGCCTGGAGCAGACAAAACATCAGCTGTAAAACGATTTGCATATCCTAAGGATATAAAAGGCGTCCAATCGTTTCTGGGTTTGACTGGATTTTTTCGAAAATTTATTCCGCGTTATGCAGAGATAGCGCGCCCGTTAACGAATTTGTTGAGGAAGAACGCTGTATTTATAATTGGTGAAGCTGAAAAGGACTCAATCGAAAGATTAAAGGATATATTAACAAGTGAGCCAGTATTGCACATATACTCTCGGGAGGCAAAGACAGAGCTACATACCGACGCTTCCAAAAACGGACTAGGAGCTGTGCTGCTGCAGTGCTTTGAAGGACATATGCATCCCGTGTATTTCTGGAGCAAAAAGACGAGTGAAGCCGAGGCCAAAAAACACAGTTATATATTGGAGATCAAGGCTGCATATCTTGCGCTTAAGAAATTCCGCCATTTTTTGTTGGGAACTCGATTCAAATTGGTAACAGATTGCGCAGCATTTAAGCAGACGACAAGTAAAGACGAAATACCGCGCGATGTGGAGGAATGGGTACTCTACATAAAAAGCTTTACACCAGATATGGAACATCGCGCAGGAGCAAGGATGAAGCACGTCGATCATCTTAGTCGTTACCCACAGGATGTTTTAATAATCACAACTGAGTTGTCAGCTCGATTACGAAAAGCGCAGCAAGAAGACGATAACGTTAAAGCAGTATTGCAGTTGCTTCAGAATGGACCTTATGAGAATTTTAAGATGAAGGGTGGACTACTCTTCAAAGAAGTTGATGGTTGCGAACTTTTAGTTGTCCCCAAGCTTATGGAGCGTGACGTCATTAAAAACGCTCATGACTCTGGTCACTTCGCCGCACGTGTTTTACGCATAACATAAAGCAGCAATACTTTATCTCGCATTTAGAGGGAAAAGTTTCGAAGTATATTTTTAATTGTATTGTTTGTATAATACACAGTAAAAAATTGGGCAAACAAGAAGGACGTTTACACTGTATAGGAAAAGGTGATGTTCCCCTGCAAACGCTGCATGTAGACCATCTTGGACCGATGGATATGACTTCTAAGATGTACAAGTACATTTTTGCAGTGGTCGATGGATTCTCCAAATTTGTGTGGCTGTATCCTGTGAAGTCGACAGGTCAAGATGAGGTTGTGAAGAAGCTAAAAGAATGGGCAAGCGTATTCGGATTTCCTGCACGTATAGTAAGCGATAGAGGATCGGCGTTTACATCAAACGCTTACAAAGAGTTTCTGGAGGTCAACATGGTGGAGCAGATTTGCACAACAACCGGAGTTGCAAGAGGCAACGGTCAAGTCGAGAGGGTCAATCGCTGCATAATTGACATTCTTGCGAAGCTGTCTTCAGACGAACCTGCTAAGTGGTACAAGTATGTGCCACGTGTACAGATGGCAATTAACTCGCATGTACATTCGACAACGCTGTCAACGCCGTTCGAGATAATGTTTGGGACGAAGATGTGTACGAAGGTGGACGATCGTTTGCTAGACATGATGCAGCAGGAGTTGGTCGAGAAGTTCAACGAGGAGCGACAGCAGCTGCGCATAGAAGCAAAACATAATATTGAAGAGGCACAGAAGAACTACAAGATGCACTACGACAAGAAGCGACGTACGGAGCAGATCTACAAGTTGGGCGACTTGGTTGCTATAAAGCGAACTCAATTTGTTGCAGGCCGAAAGCTGGCTAGCGAATATCTTGGTCCATATGCTGTCATAAAGGTTAAGAGAAACGGTCGCTATGATGTGAAGAAGGCATCAATAAACACCGAGGGACCAAATATTACTGCAACAAGCTGCGATAATATGAAGTTGTGGAAATATGTAGCCGTGAACGAGGATATTTTGTCATCCGGGACGGATGAGGAAGATCAGGAGGGCCGAATGTAAGATGGTATACTTCGATGCAAGTTGGCAACCCCACTAATGGAGGACAGTTGGCAAGCCTGCGAACCGAAGAGTGTTGCCAGAGGGGAGTAGCGAAAGAGAGTCGTAGTCGGTCGTCTCGCGTAGAAAGTTGACAGTTGAACAAACCGCTATTAAGTTGTAACAGTTGCCCAAATATTAAGTTGCGAAGAACACTCAAGTTGTAACGCCATTATTTTGTATTATTTAACCTTACTGAATTGATTTGAACCATTATAATAAACTTACTTTAATAATAACCTTACAAAAATGATACGATTATTTAAAGAAACACACTATTTTCCCGATTAAACTAAACTAATTCAAAAGATTATTAATGATTGCGAAATCTGTAACCTTGCAAAGACGGAACATGGACCAACAAAACTAGTTTTTGAAAAAACTCCAGAGACAAATAACCCACGAGAAATTTATGTTATTGACTTTTATGCAATTGACAACGAACAGTATTTATCTTGTATAGACGTAGATTCAAAATTTGCATCATTTATTAGAACAAACAGTAGGGATTGGTTAGAGGCAAAACGAGCCCTTACTAGAATTTTTAACGACATCGGAAAATTAAAGCAGACAAACCCTCCGCGTTTATGAGCACTTCTTTAAAAATTTGGCTTAACAACAAAAACATACAAATAGATATGACCACAAGTAAAACAGGAATAGCTGACATAGAACGCCTTCTTAAAACCATAAATGAAAAAATCAGAATTATTAATACCGAGTAGAATAGAGAAAATAAGGAAACACAAATGGAGACAATTTTCTACATATACAACCACACGACTAAACATAACACGCCCGGACAGATACCAGCTAACATCCTTCTTTACGCAGGCATACCTTCTTATGATATCCATTGATTAAAGAAAATAAAATAAAAAAACTTATCAAGGAACGACAGGATTTCGAAATTGACACAAAATTTAGACAAGCACCCTTAACACGCGCAAAATCAAAGAATTCCTTTAGAAAAACAGGCAGAATAGAACAATTAGACGAAAAACATTATAACGAAAATAATAGAGGTCAAAACGTTATTCATTATAAAAGCAAATTTAAAAAGAAAAGGAAAGTTAATGACAGTAAATATTTGCAGCAAAGCGACACCTTCCAATCATCGGACTTATAATTACCATAATAACTTGTTTTGCGACACAAACTACAGAAGGAACACTCGAAATCAACCCAACAGAAAACAATCAAGGATTTATCTTGTTCGAATCTAGAACGATACAAATCCCCATCACCTTTATGCATCACTGTCTCACAATAAATATTACAGAAGTTAAAGAAACATTTAGTAGTTTAATTAAACAATGTCAAGAATTTAAAAACGTTACACAAATTAAATATTTAACCAATAAGATGGAAAGAGAAATGAATGGCATACGTATCTCAAAACGAAACAAACGAGGACTGGTTAACCTTGTAGATTAAAAATCATTAAAATATCTTTTTGACACACTACACGAAAACGACAGACAGCATATTGAACAACAAATTTCGACTCTATCACAAGACACAGTAGAGGTCAGCACTCTAAACCACGTTATCGAGTCTCAATAATGGCATAGAAACAATTAACAACCAGTCCAATTCTTTGAAAAAAGAACAAAAAATTAATCTATTAATATTTAAAATTCAACATTTTACCGAATATATCGAGGATATTGAAATAATATTTATAAATAAATAAATTTTTATATATTATATATTATATACAAGTGGTCCATGCAATACCAAGCCGATGCTTGTTACGCGCGGATCCCAGACACAGCGAATGTCAACCTCCCGCCCAACCGACCGAGGGGCACAGTCGCAGAACGTACGACTGAAACGCGAATAGAGAACGCGGGCATGCAGTTATTACTAAAGATAGAACAGATTTGCGAGGAAAGGCTACTTAATTTCTAGAAAGATAGGACAGGATTTCAACTTTTAGGCATGCAACAGAGGAAGCGTTAGCAATAAGGAAGTATAGATTATTGTAGTCCGAGCATAATACCCTAAACGGATCGTGAAGGGCATAATTCGACCTACAATAAGGAAGAGTTAGTGGTAAGTAGTTTCTAGTTATTCTACAAGGAACAGAGAAGTGTAGCCGGCTAACTAGGTCTACACTATCAATATCACCTTGAATGAGGTTATTAATAAATACTACACCCAGCATGGTTCTGCGGTTAGCTAGAGATGGAAGGTTAAGCAACAAAAGTCTACTGTCATAAGAAGGAAGTCTTAAGTTTACATCCCAGTTAAGGCCTCGTAAGGCGAAAAGTAAAAAGTTTTTTTGTACAGATTCAATGCGTTTTTTATGAGTAGTGTACTGGGGACACCATACGCAAGATCCGTATTCCAGAATTGGACGAACAAGTGAAGTATAGAGGGTCTTTGTTACATAAGGATCGTCAAACTCCTTAGACCACCTCTTAATAAAGCCAAGAACACCCGTGGCTTTATTGACCATATTAGAAATATGTTCGGAAAATCTTAATTTTCGGTCCAATCGGACCCCCAGACCATCAACTAAGTTGATAAGAAACGTACGTTGGACTGGCTGGGGAGAATGTCATCAGCTTGCATTTAGAGCTGTTCGGGGTTAAAAAATTTGCACAACACCAAGAGTGAAAACTATTTAAGTCGGCTTGTAGGTTAGAGTGACAGTGGTCATCTTTATATTGATAACAAAGCTTTACATCATCCGCATACATGAGAGTACGGGAGTTATGTACGACCAGAGGTAGGTCATTGATGAAAAGCGTAAAGAGGAGGTGGCCTAAATGGCTACCCTGAGGAACACCAGATGTGGCGAAGAGAAGGTCTGAATGAACGTTATTAAAGAGGACTCTTTGAGTTCTGTCAGTCAGATAACTCACAATCCAACTAAGTAGTTGTGGTGAGAACCCTAAGAGGTTGAGTTTATGTGCAAGAAGGGAATGATTTACTGAGTCAATGCTTTACTGAAATCAGTATATATAACATCAGTTTGAAGATTTTCCTGAAAACCTTTTATAACAAAGGATGTCAGCTCAAGCAAATTCGTCGTAGTTGATCGACGTTTCATAAATCCGTGCTGAGAAGGCGATATGACGGATCTACAGAAATGTTGCAAGTGAGAGGTTAAGATATTCTCGTAGAATTTAGGTATAGCCGAAAATTTAGAGATACCTCTATAATTGCTTGCATCAGACTTACTGCCCTTCTTAAGCAATGGGATAATAAATGATTCCTTCCATATAGAAGGAAAGGATGATGTATCTAAGGACAGCGAGAACAGTTTGAGCAATGGCTTACTTAGAGAGTGAGCACAGAACCGAAGTACACAAGCGGGAACACCGTCGGGACCTGGAGAAAAAACTGGTTTAACCGAGTGAAGATCCTTAACAAGTGAAATTTCGTTTAGAATAGGACTGAAAATACCATTTGAACAGGGAATGTTATATGGATAAAAATGAACATTTTGAGTAGAAGGTGAGTACGTCGTTTGAAAAAACTTTGCAAACATGTCGGCCATGGCTTGGCTGGTGTCTGCTATAGAATTTTCAAAAAACAACTTTGAAGGTTTAACCGATGACTTACGCTTCATGTTAACAAAACTATAAAACTGTTTAGGGTTCACAAGAAACTGAGTCCTACAACGAGCTAAATAGTTTTTATAACATTTCGCGTTCAGTACTGAAAAATTTAAACGAGCAGCTAAAAAACGAGAAAAGGCTGCAGGTGAATTATTATTAGGTGCGCAACTAAGTTCCAGCTGTTTGTCAATAAATGCCTCTAGTTAAAAGGGGTGATTGATTTTGATATATCCAAAACGTCATAAACCAAGCTTAAACATATGGTAAACAAACCTCATTAACAAATTAGGGATTTTGTTTTTGCATTATATTTTTTTTGTTGTTCAAAATGGTCTAATTTTATGTCAAATAACCGTCATTTGCGGGAGGTTCTGATTTTCTTCTTCAATTTGAAGAAAACAGCAGCTTAAACGCATCGACGGCTGCAATTAGTGTTTGGAGATGCTGCTCTAAGGGAAACCACAGGCTGGGATTGGATCCGACCTTTTAAAGACGATGATTTTTATGATGCCGACCGTCCACGTGAAGGAAGGCCCAAATCATTCGATTTCGCATAAACGGGGACGTTGCTCCATGAGGATTCGCCCCAACAGCATGAAGAACTTGTTTCAGTATAAAGCAAGCCATTTCCAATCAATTAAGCCGAGCACTGCGCAAAAAAAAGCCAAAACACCCGATAAAGTGATCATATTTCATGACAAAACTCGACCAGTTGACCAGCGAAATCAGTAAAAAGCTACTTGCGGACGCTTAAATTGGAAGTCCTACCCCTCCCGCTATAATCCCTAGATATTAGGCTTTCCGATAAACACTTGTTTCTTTCGATGGCTCACGGCCTAGCTGATCAGCAGCTCCACGAATTCGAAGATATCGAAAAATGGCTAGATTCGTGAAAAACCTCAAAAAACGAACACTTTTACTGTTAAGGTATTCAAGCTCTAGCATAAAGATTGAAAAAAGATGTGCCTAGCGATGGGCAATACTTTGAATCATCCATTGTTAATAGTTTTTTTATAATAAAGTAAAATTTGCATACAAAAAAACAGCGAGAACTTAGTTGCGGACCTAATAATTTTATATTTTTTAAATAAGTTAGATTTTAAATTTTTTAGGCGCGACAACTCTCTTGTGAACCAAGGGGGCTTACTCGAGTGTGTTGGAAGGTAAAAAGGAACACAAATGTCAAAAAATGAATTTATATTTTGATAAAATAAATTTGTCGCTACTGAAATATCAGTAGACGAGTAAAGTTCTGACCAGTCGAAGTCAGAAATTAAAAAATTTAATAATTCAAAGTCTGCTTTTTTAAAGCAGCGTACACGTCTACGCGGTTTTTCATTTTTATCAAAACACACGCCAAGATCAACAGTAACTTCGAGGTTGGGATGGTAAGAATCTTCTGGTAAAGAAAGAGGCTGAGTCCTATTTAGAATCACCCTAGATGGATCAGATACGAAACATAAATCTAGCGATCTGTTTCTAGAATTTTTGACATGATTGACCTGCGACAATGACATATCAAACAAACCATCAAAAAGGTCATGCTGCCGGGAAGGCAATAAGAATCATCCACACTTGATGTCCACTCATATTCTGGCATATTAAAGTCACCGAGGACTATAAAATGACCCCTGTCTGATAACAGGTTGAACACAGTCTTTATTGCAGATAAATGTTGCAAATATACTGACAATTCCGATGACGGCGGAATATATGAGCAGGTTATAAAACAAGAAAAACCGGGAAAGTGTAATTTTACACAAATAAATTCAATACTATATTGAATCTCCGGTTTTAACAATTCCGATGTAATGGCAGAGTTTATTGCGATCAGAACCCCACCACCACGTCGGCCAGGTCGATCAAGACTGTAAGTTGAGTATTTACTTGGGAGAACTTCGGAGTTTAGAATATCCGGTTTCAACCAGGTTTCGGTAAATACCAACACATGGGATGTAAAGGAAAGGCTATTAAGAAAAAGATTAGAAAGTTTGCTACATAACCCTCTAACATTTTGGTATGTAAGAAGGAAAGTAGCATTTAGTTTTTTGTTTTGTTTTTTTGCGAAGATGTAGATGCCTGTATTGGTAGATTTAAAGCAATCGGTTTTCGATTTTTCTTATTTTTCGCTCCAAACTCTTTAACCACTACATGGTCTGGCCAAAATTTGGGTGAACATATGTTGGTCAAGAGTTCAGCTGGGACACTAATTTTAAAGGACGATATGTCCCTTTCATACGAAAATTTAAATTTTTCCACTTTTAAATCTGCAGCTTGTATTTTGGCTTGAATATAAGCCACTACATCTTCAGATGTAAGATCAGGGGGAAGCCGGGAAACGAAAATTTGCTTCCTAAGTGGAACACCTAAAACCTTTTTAGGCTCCACAGGCATTGCACCTGCGGGAATGTTCTTAGAAATTGCTATCGGTAATTCTAAAATCTGTGGAGTAGGCAAAGATACCACAGCTGGCACATCAGAAGCTTTATGTGACACCATTTGTAGACACTCGTCGATGACTTTTTCAGAAACCGATGATCTCGTCACCATAGGAGTGGTAAACGACATCACCGGCTGAGTCACCGGTGTACATGGTTGGTCAATGAGAGGAGGCGGAATGGCAGCAGGCAAAGATTTCGCCACATGAGCTGATTTCTTGCGTTTGGGCGCCTCATTTAATAATTTTAGGCTATTAAATGAGTTGTCCAACGCAGAGAACTGATCGGCAAGTTTTCGAAAACTGCCAAAAAGTTCACGAAACCCTGACTTTGTCTGCCGCATGAACGAAATCATCTCATTTTCCGCCTCCCGACACAGGTCACAACAATAGCGCAGGCCAGTGCGCTTAGATACGGCGTCAGCCGTAGAGGCAGTGTAGCCGGCACATTTTATATGTACAACATTGTCACACAGCCAGCAAGAGATGCTTGGCTGAGTAACAGTCACTTGCTTTAAGCATGTTTTTTATAGCAGACAATACCCTCCATTATAAAGAGTGACTACTGTAACAAGACAAAACAAATCGCAAGAACAAAAAGAAATTGGAAAAAAGAACAGTAAGCGTTAAAGAAAGCCAAAGCTAGTGTGTAAGCGCGAGAGAGAGATTAGGCACACACACACACAAAAAGACGAGAGAGCGAGGTTTATTATAATTGTAGTTGCAGCGGAACTGCAACAACAAATGCCAACACCGAAATATAATCCGAAAAGTGGGCACAATGAGATCAGATGCTCTCCGAAAAGAAGAGTAGAACAAGTCGGAAAGGCTACAGTCGAGCGCGCCCGACTGTGGTATACCCGCTACCACCATGCGAAAAAAACACGTTTCACAATTTCAAATTTGTTTTGACTTTGAAAGTTGCTCGTGGTTTTTATTAGATGTTGTCGCATTGCTCTCAGTGCTTTGCAATTAGAACTCATCAGAGGGCTTTTAATTATAAATGTGTAAAAGAGTCGCCTATATAATGCTCACATATTTAATGAGAACCAGATTTGTCGTTTATGTTGTACATACATTGCTGTATGCTGCGAAATATGACTAAATATTCTAAATTTCTTTAAATATAGTAAAAACTTCGTTAACATTGGTTTTAAATAAAGATAACGCATATTCAAAAAAAAAAAAAGAACAGAAAAATAAAACATAAAATTTGTTACCGACGCGAGGTCTTGAACCATGGACCTCCAAAAAACTCGGCCTATGCAGTCTGCAACTATAACAGCTCTGCCATTAGCGCATTTTGAATTTGCTCGGTAAAGTTGCACTATGAGACCATTCAGCTTGTCGTACAGGCCAAATTAGAAATTATTATTGTGTCTCGTGTGTGTGTGTGTGTGTGTGTGTAAGACAATACCAACTCACTCCCCTTAAAATTATGTTTAATAATTTTAAATGCTTGAAAAAAAGCTAACCATCCAAAAAAATCAACCACTTGCACATCGGGGTTGGGTAGGATTAGAACTCGTGCCCTTCCGCTCGTCAGTCGGCGACCACATCCACGCAGCCACTTCAGCTATCTGTCGACCGATATAAGATTGCAATGATGACAGTGCAATAATTTTGGTACATATAATTGAAAAAAAAAGCTTGCCGCCGGAGTTGAACCTGGATCTTGCATATCTAACATAATAAAACAGACAAACTACTAAAACACGACAATATTAGCAACAGTTACTACAAAAATCTAATTGATATTAAAACTTCCGCTTGGTATAACGTAGCAACTAATGAAATATTCCTAATGTCCCACATTCTTATGAATACAATTGAACAACCAACTTTCATAATTGCACCTTATCCCGACAATAATGGCCAAATTATTAACAAAAATATTGAAGGCAAATTCTATTTACATAACAACTTATTATAAATACACTAAAAAGGAAAATTGTCAAAGTCCATTGCATAGCTAACATAAATATCAAAAATATCGTAAACAATCTTATATTCAATACATTAAACCAAATATACTTATAACCTGGAATATGACAAGAAAAAACTTTATCATATTTGTAACGGTCAGTAATAATAAAATTATAAAAATATCCAACTGCACAGCAGAATTAAAACAAATTACAATATCTAATAATATTCAACAATAAACAAATTTAATATTTACGGAACACAATGTAACCAAAGTCGAACCAATGTCACACATAGAAATTAAAGAAATGATTTTGTTAAACAATAAGAACAACACAATTTACAGAAACATACTAATAATCTTCATATTTGTCTTAGTTTTAATTTACATATTTTACTTTTATATGAAATGTAAAACAGCGCCACAAAATAATAGAAACAAGAAAGCAAGGCTACCTTCGGCTCGCCGAAGGTTTCATACCCTTGCAGTTATACAAAATATAAAATATCTTTGGATTGCTGCTGGTTTCTGTGGCATTTACTGAACAATTATAACAGTACATCGATTATATCAACCTCTTATAATTTCGAATACTCAGCCTCCTCACCACGGCAAGGTCGCAATCCTCGAGGAGGAATATTTACAATACCTTAAACAACATTGCAAATATATTCTTTAGTTACAATAATAAAATAATATAATTAACTTAATATTTAAAAATAAATTATTAAATTAGTGATTATAGCTAAGGAACACGCCGTCATGGGGAGTTTGATAAGTGATTGCGGCAGCACCGCTTACTGTGTTATCACAAAATATCCAATCAATTTGAGTTAAATGTTTTGTTGTTGGCACATTTTGTTGTTATTATTTAAAGTAGAATCGAGCTGATCAGTGGTTGTTGATCGGCAAATGTTAAAATCTCCTAATATTACCAATTTTGTAATATTTTCAGCTGACGTTAGCCTTTCAACATCATTTCTGATTTCATTTCGAAACCTTGTAATAGGAAAAGCTGGATTCCTATAAACAACTATGACTATTGTATGCAAGTATTTAAATATTATGGACTGGTATATATTTCTTACATTATCAACTGTAACTGTTTCATATAAGAATGTTATGTTTTCCGATATATTTTGTTTTGCATATATCAGTATACAATTCTTAGAAACAGCATTTGGTCGAATGTCTTTGTGTTGTAAAGGATCTGTTGGTCATAAAATCTAAATTTGGAAAGTTCTCATTCAAAGATGCGTTTGAATAACAGCTATATGATTTTTTGTTTAACAGCTACATGTAATAGTACTCAGATTTCCATAAAATTGCAACATAAACCTTCATTAGGCCGATCGTTGATTGTTATAAGTTATAAAAGTTCGATTTCAAACTTTATTATTAGGGACACACTTAGATTTGGATGTGGTAAGCCTGATAGCTATATCTTGAAATATAACGAAAATCGGCCGATAGGCTCCATGACAGCTAAACGATATATCAGTCCGATCTGGCCCGTTCCGACTTATTGAAAGTGAGCAGAAATATGAAGCTTGTGAGCAAAGTTTCATGAAGATAGCTCAATAACTGGGGGACTAATTTGCGTTGCAACAGACAGACGGACTGACTGATTGTTCCTATAACAGCTATAAAATATATACGTCTGAGATATTTAAATGGAAAAACTAAGGGCGGGTTACTGTATAACATTAAAAAGTATTGATAATGTGCGGTATTTCCAAAAACAAAACAGGATTGCATAGAAAAACTCTGATTTCAGCCGATTGTTCCTATGGCAGCTATATGTTATAGTGGTCCGATTTTGATACAATTTTGACAGCATATTAAAAACGTAATAAAAATAAGATTTGCCAAATCTTGTTGCAATATCTTGAAAAACAACAAAAATCGGCCGATAGGTTCTATGACAGCTATACGATATATCGGTCCGATCTGCTTTTTTTATATGAAGAATGAATATGTCATTCCCCCACCTTTTAGATATTAGCTTGTCCTCAAGCGATTATTTCTGGATATAATTGTGGTACTGGATTTTCAATTTCAACTATTTCTGTTTTTGGTTCTATTTTTATACCCTTGCAGAGGGTATATTAATTTTAGCCAGAAGTTTGCAACGCACCTTAGGAGACATCTCCGACCCTATAAAGTATATATATTCTGAATCAGCATCACCAGAGGAGTCGAAAAATGGATGTCCGTCTGTCCGTCCGTCCGTCCGTCCGTCCGTCCGTCCGTCCGTCCGTCTGTTGCAACGCAAACTAGTCTCTCAGTTTTTGAGCTATCTTCATGAAACTTGGCACACAAGCTTCTTATTGCTGTAGGCTGTAAATAAGTCGGAACGAGCCAGATCGGACCGATATATCGTATAGCTGTCATAGAAGCTATCGGCCGATTTTTGTTGTTTTTCAAGATATTGCAACAAGATTTGGCAAATCTTATTTTTATTACGTTTTTAATATGCTGTCAAAATTGTATCAAAATCGGACCACTATAACATATAGCTGCCATAGGAACAATCGGCTGAAATCAGGGTTTTTCTATGCAATCCTGTTTTGTTTTTGGAAATACCGCACATTATCAATACTTTTTAATGTTATACAGTAACCCGTCCTTAGTTTTTCCATTTAAATATCTCAGACGTATATATTTTATAGCTGTTATAGGAACAATCAGTCAGTCCGTCTGTCTGTTGCAACGCAAATTAGTCCCCCAGTTATTGAGCTATCATCATGAAACTTTGCTCACAAGCTTCTTATTTCTGCCCTCTTTAAATAAGTCGGAACGGGCCAGATCGGACTGATATATCGTATAGCTGTTATGGAGCCTATCGGCCGATTTTCGTTATATTTCAAGATATAGCTATCAGGCTTACCAAATCCAAATCGAACTTTTATAACTTATAACGATCAACGATCGGCCTAATGAAGGTTCTTGTTGCAATTTTATGGAAATCTGAGTACTATTACATGTAGCTGTTAAACAAAAAATCATATAGCTGTTATTCAAATGCATTTTTGAAAGAGAACTTTCCAAATTTAGATTTTATGACCAACAGATCCTTTACAACACAAAGACATTCGACCAAATGCTGTTTCTAAGAATTGTATACTGATATATGCAAAACAAAATATATCGGAAAACATAACATTCTTATATGAAACAGTTACAGTTGATAATGTAAGAAATATATACCAGTCCATTTAAATACATTTAAATAAATACATTTAAATACATTTAAATACTTGCATACAATAGTCATAGTTGTTTATAGGAATCCAGCTTTTCCTATTACAAGGTTTCGAAATGAAATCAGAAATGATGTTGAAAGGCTAACGTCAGCTGAAAATATTACAAAATTGGTAATATTAGGAGATTTTAACATTTGCCGATCAACAACCACTGATCAGCTCGAGTCTACTTTAAATAATAACAACAAAATGTGCCAACAACAAAACAGTTAACTCAAATTGATTGGATATTTTGTGATAACACAGTAAGCGGTGCTGCCGCAATCACTTATCAAACTCCATATAGTCACCATGACGGCGTGTTCCTTAGCTATAATCACTTATTTAATAATTTATTTTTAAATATTAAGTTAATTAGATTATTTTATTATTGTAACTAAAGAATATATGTGCAATGTTGTTTAAGGTATTGTAAATATTCCTCCTCGAGGATTGCGACCTTGCCGTGGTGAGGAGGCTGAGTATTCGAAATTATAAGAGGTTGATATAATCGATGTACTGTTGTAATTGTTCAGTAAATTACACAGAAACCAGCAGCAATCCAAAGATATTTTATATTTTGTATAACTGCAAGGGTATGAAACCTTCGGCAAGCCGAAGGTAGCCTTGCTTTCTTGTTTATATTTTGTATAACTGCAAGGGTATGAAACCTTCGGCAAGCCGAAGGTAGCCTTGCTTTCTTGTTTTTTTTGATTTTATGATATCCAATATTAAATAAAAGATTTAAAAGGAATAAATTAATATTTTTTTATTAAATCTATCACCTAAAAAGTTCATTATATACATATTCGTGCTTAGGATCACTAGCCGACCCGATTGAGCCATGTCCGTCTGTCTGTCCGTCTGTTTATTTGAGACAACAGATCTCAACTATTTAAAAAGCTAGAGACATCAAATGATGGTTGCAATATATCATAGACAGATCAAGTTTATTTCAAATGTTTGAAGCCACGCCCACCTCCCCTGCAAATCGCTAATTTGCGATTATTAGGCAAACTATAATTATGCTTCGGTTTGTCCTTGGAACACCTGGATCTCGATTTTTATAAGAGCTATAGCTTCCAAATTTGGTGATAATGTGTGTTTTAACTGTACGCTGATCCAGTTTATTTCAGATTTTTGCCATTCCGAAAAAAAAAATATCGCAGCCGCAATCTTAGTTAAATATGTCGAAAATTATCATTTATGTTACCAATGCATGCATGTCCAAAGTTGAATGCTATGAATATGTTATGTTAAGTATAACAGAGTACAGCAAAATGTCGTTTCAGTTTCTAATAAACATTAACACAAGGAAGACGTACGCGCGTTTATCTCTTTTCACTTATAACTCTCCGTGTCCGGCTAATGCTGCGGCAAACACACAAACCAGTAAAAAAGCAACAATTTTATATAGTCGTTATGAATACCATCTTCCGGACTTATCGTGAAAATTACACATTCGACGATAAATGTGGAAGATATTAAGGAAATACTAATGCCATGTGACCACGTGGTTTTGTATGGCTGTATAGAAGCCAGATCGGAGCGATGTATCGTATAGTTGCAATCGCTATCGCAATAGCTATTGGCCAATTTTTTAGTTTTTTAGATATCGTTTCCAAATTTAACACATCGGTTTTCATTAAATAATATATTTTTCCTGCAAAATTTCATCCGAATCGAACCTAATTTAGCTGCCATAGGAAAATTTGCACAAAAATGGGCTTCGCATGGAAACCCATATTTGATCATTTATTATACCCTTCGACCATTGAAAATGGTCAACACAATTTGTGAAAAATGTATGTAACAGGTATAAGGAGGCGTGGCAGACGCCATAATATATTATTGTATACATGTCCGTCTGTCTGTTTGAGAAAACAGATCTCAGCTATTAAAAAAGCTAGAGACACCAAATTTAGTATGAAGGTTCCTATATTTCCGGGGCAGGGGAAGTTTATGTCAAATGTTTGATGCCACGCCCACCGCCCCCGCAAATCGGTAATTTACGATTATTAATCAAAGTATTGAACTTCTGCTTAAGTATGTATAAAGCTGAATGCAATATGAACATATCCTCCAAATAACAATCCGATCGGACCAATAACACAGAAGTTATTAAAGTCAACCTTTTCAGTACAAATGTTCGGTACGAGCGGCAGCCGGTGCGCTACTTTGAGCAGTTGACGCCGACGTCGACGTTGCGTCGTGTCGCTTTATTCTTTACGCGTGTCGCTGTGTAAGTGCGAGAGAGTAAGCTATATGTAGTAGAATTTGTACAGAATTTTTGTTTGAAATTATGAGTATAGCTACGCGCTTGTAACGGATTTTAAAAATGGGAGAAGGGTATCTTACTGTCGGGCGCCCGACTGTAGCCTTACCTACTTGTTTTTAATTTATTTATTTGTTAAAACCCTTTAACTATGCGACTACCCTTTAACAGGTGATTGTAGTTTAGATATATAAATGTAACCTTAGTTTTTTCTGGCTTTAAAGTTATTGTGCTTGAAATGAAGAAAAAGGTGTTTCAACTGGACTTTGCGTTCTCCAGAGTTTAGAAAGCATATATGTTTTCACCGGAGTAAATTTGATTCAATACTTAATATTAACAAGCTAAGAGCCCTAGGCAAACATAAGGCTAACATCTATCGAAAAATATCAACCAGATCGGTCTAAAAGCCATTTGAGCTTGTAGCGACACTTGCCTGATATTGTCTTCCTAGTGATGTAATGAAATCTCCTAAGGCTAACGCTTCAAGGTAGTCCTAACATCCATCTGGACGCAAACGTCCAATATATGGCAACATTTAATCGTTACACTGTGTAATAGATATTTCCATAATATACAGTTACCTGTAAAGATATAGTGTCTTCCGTATCGAGCCATTTTTTTGTTCCCTGGAAATTAAGTAGCAATCCGGAGTCCGAAAGAAGAAAGCCAAGACGATATTTAGGTGACATATTCATAGTTGAATGGAGTTTACTAAAAATATCCATTAGCGCCATTAATACAGCAGAATCAATATTAAATGGATACACCTGTAAAAAAAAGGTTAACTTTGTTGTTATTTTGTATATTGAAAATGTTAAATACTTAATTAAAATTGTTAATTAATTAGTTTAAGGCAATTTGTATTGTAAAAAACACGTCCGGAATGGTAATAACGAAATTAAGCACACCAGGCGAACCTATACCACACCAGAGGATCGTCAGCCACCATGCCCAGATCGTTTTTGAAGAGCCCGTTTGGCACTAATCTGGAAGTCATAGTTAATAGGTGGACTATTTTGCGGACCACATGTGGTCATATGATCGTATGGGACGTGCTCCACTCACTGCTATAGTGATGGATAATAGTGTTAGACATTTCCTTTTAACCAACTTTAACCTCAGAGCCCCGGTGGCAACGACAATAGAAATAGCCACAACGAAACGTGCCCGGGACATAACTAGTGATCGCATTTGCCTGCTTCCTGGGTCACGTGGATAAAGGCCATAGAGATTTTCGCCTGCAAAACAAGCCGCTTGTCTACTGTGTTGTCAATTAGATGTAGCAAATGTGGGATGCAACAACAACAGAAACATGAGATGTGCTAAACGATCACTTGGTGTTGCTACTAAGGAAGTGTAAATCTACCGCCGAATGCAGCAAGACTTGTGTGGAAAACCAAAAAAAAAAAGCTACCTACGGCATGCCGACTATTATATACCCTGCAGAGTTTTCTCATTTAAGTCTTTTATATCTGTACGACAAGCACTAGTAAAACGGTAGTTGCATTGTAAAAGGGTCGGCGAATTTTTAACAAATAAATAATTTAATTTTCGTGCAAAGTTCCTTTTTGTGGTTCGATTCGGATTATACAGGTAAAAGTATAATATTTTAATTGATTAAAATCGATATTACAAGTGTGGTAACGCTATTTTGAAAACTAACAAAAACTGGCCGATAGGTGGTTTGGCATCTTTACGATACAGCTTGCAGCAAGAAGACGCAAGTTTTATTAAAATAGCTTTAAAACTAAGAGAGTAGATCGCGTTGCGATAGACGAAGATGGCTACATCGACTCGGTTGTTGATACCGATTCAGAATGAAGAGATGTCTCCTTTTGCCTATTACATAGCGAGTTTGCAACGAACACAACTATCTACAACACGAGCAACTTTTCCTTTAAATTTTGGAATGTAATACGATTTTTCCACTGAAATTTCGTTTTTGCAGCCGAGAAATGACCTTGGTTATATGCAGTAACAATTATCTCGTTTTCCATCTGACCAGGGACTACTATGAGTTCTTTATTTGGGTCCATAAATAGAACCTGATTTTGAATATCAAAATCATCATATGAACCCCTCTTATCCACTTATCTTGCAGCTGGGCCTCTCTCAATCGATGGATAAAAGTATCTGTTATAAAAAAGCAAGACACTCGGCTCAAAGCGTCAGCATGCTTTAACTTAGACCCTGAACGATGTTCTATTTTATAATCAAAATATTGCAAATATAATGCCAAACGTGCTACTCTTTAAGGAACTTCTTTCTATTTCATGGTCATTATGAACGCGTTACAATCAGTTAATATGGTTGAAGATATACCAAGGACATACACACGCCATTGTTTTAGAGCTGCTATTATTGCTAATGCCTCTAGCTCTAAGGGTGAAACATTTTATCTTCTAGATCTTTTTGTAATAATACTGCCCCATACCCATACTTCGAAGCATCTGTGAAAATTTCTGTTCGCAACTTCGGGTTATACAGCTTTTATGCTGGCTCATTAACAAAAGCTAATTTTAGTTCTTCGAACGCCTTTCGCTAAACTTCTTTAAAGCCGAACTTAGCATCTTGCCTTAAAAGATCTGATAAAGGCTTAGCAATAGCTGCATATCTATTTATGAATTTTCTAAAGTAAGACAGTAACCCTAAGACACTTTGTATACCCTTTTTATACCCTTGCAGAGGGTATATTAATTTTAGCCAGAAGTTTGCAACGCACGTTAGGAGACATCTCCGACCCTATAAAGTATATATATTCTGAATCAGCATCAACAGAGGAGTCGAAAAATGGATGTCCGTATGTCCGTCCGTCCGTCCGTCCGTCTGTTGCAACGCAAACTAGTCTCTCAGTTTTTGAGCTATCTTCATGAAACTTGGCACACAAGCTTTTTATTGCTGTAGGCTGTAAATAAGTCGGAACGAGCCAGATCGGACCGATATATCGTATAGCTGTCATAGAAGCTATCGGCCGATTTTTGTTGTTTTTCAAGATATTGCAACAAGATTTGGCAAATCTTATTCTTATTACGTTCTTAATGTGCTGTCAAAATTGTATTAAAATCGGACCACTACAACATATAGCTGCCATAGGAACAATCGGCTGAAATCAGGGTTTTTGTATGCAAACCTGTTTTGTTTTTGGAAATACCGCACATTATCAATACTTATTAATGTTACTCAGTAGTTAGTAGTCCTTAGTTTTTTCATTTAAATATCTCAGACGTTTATATTCTATAGCTGTTATAGGAACAATCAGTCAGTCCGTCTGTCTGTTGCAACGCAAATTAGTCCCCCAGTTATTGAGCTATCTTCATGAAACTTTGCTCACAAGCTTCTTATTTCTGCCCTCTGTAAATAAGTCGGAACGGGCCAGATCGGACTGATATATCGTATAGCTGTCATGGAGCCTATCGGCCGATTTTCGTTATATTTCAAGATATAGCTATCAGGCTTACCACATCCAAATCTAAGTGTGTCCCTAATAATAAAGTTCGAAATCGAACTTTTATAACTTATAACGATCAACGATCGGCCTAATGAAGGTTCATGTTGCAATTTTATGGAAATCTGAGTACTATTATATGTAGCTGTTAAACAAAAAATCATATAGCTGTTATTCAAACGCATTTTTGAATGAGAACTTTCCAAATTTAGATTTTATGACCAATAGATCCTTTACAACACAAAGACATTCGACCAAATGCTGTTTCTAAGAATGGTATACTGATATATGCGAAACAAAACATATCGGAAAACATAACATTCTTATATGAAACAGTTACAGTTAGTAATGTAAGAAATATATACCAGTCCATAACATTTAAATACTTGCATACAATATTCATAGTTGTTTATAGGAATCCAGCTTTTCCAATTACAAGGTTTCGAAATGAAATCAGAAATGATGTTGAAAGGCTAACGTCAGCGGAAAATAATACACAATTGGTAATATAAGGAGATTTTAACATTTTCCGATCAACAACCACTGATCAGCTTGAGTCTACTTTAAATAATAAGGGGTTATATCCATTGTTAAATGTGCCAACAACAAAACATTTAACTCAAATTGATTAGATATTTTGTGATAACACAGTAAGCGGTGCTGCCGCAATCACTTATAAAACTCCATATAGTCACCATGACGGCGTGTTCCTTAGCTATAATCACTAGTTTAATAATTTATTTTTAAATATTAAGTTAATTAGATTATTTTATTATTGTAAATAAAGAATATATTTGCAATGTTGTTTAAGGTATTGTAAATATTCCTCCTCGAGGATTGCGACCTTGTCGTGGTGAGGAGGCTGAGTATGTGAAATTATAAGATGATGATATAATAAATGTACTGTTAGAATTGTTCAATTAATTCTACAGAAACCAGCAGCAATCCAAATATATTTTATATTTTGTATAACTGCAAGGGTATGAAACCTTCGGCAAGCCGAAGGTAGCCTTGCTTTCTTGTTATTATTGGGTTTCGGAATTTCCGTAACGGCCTGTATCTTTTCTTTGCTTGGGGTTATGGTTCCATCTTGAACGATATATCCCAAAATATTAACTCCCCGATGTAATATCTGGCATTTGCCCCAATCAATTCGTAGCCCATTTTGAGAAGATACTTCTAACACTTGCTTCAATAAGAATATCCCCTCATCAACATCGTTACTAGGCACAATAACATCATCCATGTAAAGTATTACAATGCCACTAGCGAGCCTAGTGAAAACTGCAGGCGAATTCGAAATGCCCAACGGTACAATTAAAAAATCGTACTGACCACTGTATTATACATTCTTTTAACCATTCCCGCACCTGCTCATTTACAAAGTTTTGGTTACTATACGACTGTGATGATGGGATGCTGATAAACTGGAACGTCATCATTCAAAACAATTTTCATCTCGTCTGGGGCATCTGTGTTACGAATTGGACAATATTGTTCGATCATCTCCAATACCGTTTTAACTTCTGGCTGACTAAGATGAGATAAATCTACCTCAAAATTGTTCTACCTAAAAATGGAATCGAAACCTATATCCTGATCTTGAACCACATGAAATTCTACTTCCATTGGAATATCATCTATTAGAACGTTATATCCGTTAATACTTCCAAATGTGAAAACACGACTTTCTCCAATTCATGAAGACTTGTCTGCGCATTAAGCACAAATCAGCACCCGTTCCAACTCAACTCGGATTGTAATTTAGTAGATATATTCATATAGCATAAGGATTTGAGTATACTGAAGCAGAACGTTATGAGTTTAATACCTTGCTTTATAATCGCATACGGAATTAAAATTATGATTTACGGGAGGTAGTGGGCGTGGTACCCGAAATTTAAAAATGACGTTTACTGCCTAGGATATATATGAATCCTTATGCCAAATTTAGAATCTCTAGCTATGTTAATAGCTAAGAATCAGACGCTCCTACAGACGGACAGACAGACAGACGGACAGACAGACATGGCTAGATCGACTCGGCTGGTGATCATGAGTAAGAATATATATACTTTATGGGGTCGCAGATGTCTCCTTCTGCCTGTTACCCACATTCCGACAAACCTAATAGACCATGAATTTTTTTAAAATCCATGGCCTAAAAACAAAATACCATGGAACTCCACAAAAAAACTCGGACTGTGCAGTCTGCAGTCATAATTAATTGGTTCGACAAAGTAGCATTATAAGACCATTCAGCTTGTCGTACAGGACAAATCAAATTATTATTGCGTCGTGTATGTGTGTGTGTATGACAATACGAACTCACTTCCCTATTAATTCTGTTTAATCAAAAGCTAATACTAAACTTAAAATATTTTAAATGCTTGAAAAACTATAGTATCCAAAACAACACTCATGTATCTGGTTGGATTAGAACTCGTATCCTTCTTCTCGACAGTAGACAAGCACATCCACTTAGCCACTGCATCTATGTATTAATGTAAATAATATTGGTACATATAATTGAAAAAAAGTGCTTGCCGACGACGGAGTTAAACCTGCATATCTTGCATAATAAAACAGACAAAAACACGTGGTCACATGGCACTACTATCGAAACGTCCGCAAGATGGTATTAATAACGTATATAAATTAGGTTTTTTATACCGAGTTAATCAAAGGTTTTCGAATTAATTACGGGCGGGCGCCTCGCCATTTTCAAAGGTAGTATTAGACTAAATTATCAAAATTAAAGTAGCTCTATAAGAAGTCTTCAGCCGCCAGCTGCGCTGTCGGCGTCACCGCTGCTGTTATTCAGAACTCAGACCACGCGCCTCGTGCGCGGTGTTATATTGAAACTTGTTGCAACGTTCGTCAAAGCGCAATGCACCCGGAACTCTGACATAACTGCTTAGGTCGGCGTTCCCACACTAGCTACTTATTGTGCGATACGGCAGCATAATGTTAAGGGTTAAGGGTCGCTTTCAAGCTCTCCAGAATCTTGTTTATTTCTTGTCAGTTGCGGCGCTCAGCCGTTTGCCGACGGTACCAGAAGATTCCAACTCCTACGATGCAAACCAACAGTATTGCGCCGATTGAGAGCATCGATTGGTTGCCTACCGCAATGTCGTCCCGAACCTTTTTGATGTAGTTGAGGTTGTCTTCGCTCAGTCGATGGATGTATGGGAGACTGAGGACCATTTTGTGCCCACTGATGTTGAGCAATGGCGAAGCCGCCACCGCTGGGAACCGACTCTGTACGCCATTGCGGTTGATGTATCGCGTGCCGTTGATGTTGGCGTGCGCCTTGAAGGCGACGAGATTTGTTTCATTTACTCTTGTCGCGGCAGTGTTGTCGTATGAGAGGTTTGTGCTGCGGTCGTTGTTGATAATTATGCCGTCCTCCACTATGGGGAGGGGTTCGAGGTGGCTCGGCTGTGTCAGACAATGGGCTGTGCCCCCAGCATGGAGGCTTTGTGCGCAAGTACTGCCGCTCGCCTGCCTGCAGAATGTTGCAGTCGTTGTTTTCGAGCAATTCGATACAGCCAGCACCTGGCCGTTGCAATCAGCCACCAAATTTTCGTGTAGCTGGAGTACGAATCCGTTGTGGGCGACTGGGAAAATCGTTATCTTCTTGCATTGCTTTCTTATAATAGGGAATTCAACATTTCAGTCAGTTTCATGGTCTCCTCCGTCATGATCCTATAGTCCGTGAGGTTGGCCGTATGCCGGAGGTACCCGTAGCCGTCCCATAGTAAGATGTCTCCGTCCACAAGTTTGTAGTTTGCGTTGCAACAGACGGACAGACGGACGGACGGACGGACGGACGGACGGACGGACAGACGGACGGACGGACGGACGGACGGACGGACAGACGGACATCCATTTGTCGACTCCTCTGGTGATGCTGATTCAGAATATATATACTTTATAGGGTCGGAGATGTCTCCTAAGGTGCGTTGCAAACTTCTGGCTAAAATTAATATACCCTCTGCAAGGGTATAAAAAGCCTTGTAAAATACTTGAAACACTCAGGGCTTAACAGTAAATTGTCCAAAACATTGAAGCAGAAAATTAAAACAAGATGGAATCCAATAAACATTATACTGGAAAGCATATATAGTGTTCACGAATATACTAGGTGAATTTCATATACTTAAAACAATAGAGTCCAATGTTTTTGTAACAGAATGTGGTCGCAGCATTTAAACAGATTAAGAGACTTTCATGTGCCTGTCACAACCTCAATCTCGTTATGGATGATGTTAATGAAAAAAATCCTTTTTCAGTCATCAAAATCCTCATTGATTCTTAAAAAAGCCTTGTAAAATACTTGAAACACTCAGGACTTAACAGTAAATTGTCCAAAACATTGAAGCAGGAAATTAAAACAAGATGGAATCTAATAAACATTATGCTGGAAAGCATATATAGTGTTCACCACGAAATTAGAAGCTTGTTAGTTGTCAAAAACGAGGTACACCTCATAGTGGATATTAACTTTTCGTTTGTAATGAATGCTCTGAAATGAATGCTCTGAGTTCCGATAAAGAAGTTACAATGAGCATACACGCTTTGTGGTACGCAAAGTTAGTACAAATGTGCACTGTGAGTCAAACTGACACGCAATTGATGAAAATGTTCATGGAAAACACATTGAAATCGTTAAAGGTCCGATTCGTACCATCAACTACCTACTATGTCGTCTTATTCCTGAAACCATCTTTTAAGGAGTTGCTTATTTTGTCCGAGGATACACGTGATAATATAAGGTGCACGGTCACATCAATGAGTGAATTCACAATGAAAAACAAGCATCGTCGCCTAAAAATGTTGTTGCCCCCGTTCCAACTCAACACGAATTTTCACAAATTATTGATTCAAGTATTTCAAAAAACAGGACGATTGAGTGGTAAAGTTGACAAAGAAAAATAAAAGCATTTTAATAGCCCTGTGAGCAAAAAGTGAATTTTGACATTTTGGAAAAATGCAAATGAACTGCCTCTTTAACAAGTATTAGCCAGAACTATTTTGAATATTCCACCAAGCTCGGCAAAAAGCGAGCGACTTTTTTTTTTGCATCTGGTCTGATTTTAAATTTAACAAGAAAGCAAGGCTACCTTCGGCTTGCCGAAGGTTTCATACCCTTGCAGTTATACAAAATATAAAATATATTTGGATTGCTGCTGGTTTCTGTAGAATTAATTGAACAATTCTAACAGTACATTTATTATATCATCATCTTATAATTTCACATACTCAGCCTCCTCACCACGACAAGGTCGCAATCCTCGAGGAGGAATATTTACAATACCTTAAACAACATTGCACATATATTCTTTATTTACAATAATAAAATAATCTAATTAACTTAATATTTAAAAATAAATTATTAAACTAGTGATTATAGCTAAGGAACACGCCGTCATGGTGACTATATGGAGTTTGATAAGTGATTGCGGCAGCACCGCTTACTGTGTTATCACAAAATATCTAATCAATTTGAGTTAAATGTTTTGTTGTTGGCACATTTAACAATGGATATAACCCCTTATTATTTAAAGTAGACTCAAGCTGATCAGTGGTTGTTGATCGGAAAATGTTAAAATCTCTTAATATTACCAATTTTGTATTATTTTCAGCTGACGTTAGCCTTTCAACATCATTTCTGATTTCATTTCGAAACCTTGTAATTGGAAAAGCTGGATTCCTATAAACAACTATGAATATTGTATGCAAGTATTTAAATGTTATGGACTGGTATATATTTCTTACATTACTAACTGTAACTGTTTCATATAAGAATGTTATGTTTTCCGATATATTTTGTTTCGCATATATCAGTATACCATTCTTAGAAACAGCATTTGGTCGAATGTCTTTGTGTTGTAAAGGATCTATTGGTCATAAAATCTAAATTTGGAAAGTTCTCATTCAAAAATGCGTTTGAATAACAGCTATATGATTTTTTGTTTAACAGCTACATATAATAGTACTCAGATTTCCATAAAATTGCAACATGAACCTTCATTAGGCCGATCGTTGATCGTTATAAGTTATAAAAGTTCGATTTCGAACTTTATTATTAGGGACACACTTAGATTTGGATGTGGTAAGCCTGATAGCTATATCTTGAAATATAACGAAAATCGGCCGATAGGCTCCATGACAGCTATACGATATATCAGTCCGATCTGGCCCGTTCCGACTTATTTACAGAGGGCAGAAATAAGAAGCTTGTGAGCAAAGTTTCATGAAGATAGCTCAATAACTGGGGGACTAATTTGCGTTGCAACAGACAGACGGACTGACTGATTGTTCCTATAACAGCTATAGAATATAAACGTCTGAGATATTTAAATGAAAAAACTAAGGACTACTAACTACTGAGTAACATTAATAAGTATTGATAATGTGCGGTATTTCCAAAAACAAAACAGGTTTGCATACAAAAACCCTGATTTCAGCCGATTGTTCCTATGGCAGCTATATGTTGTAGTGGTCCGATTTTAATACAATTTTGACAGCACATTAAGAACGTAATAAGAATAAGATTTGCCAAATCTTGTTGCAATATCTTGAAAAACAACAAAAATCGGCCGATAGCTTCTATGACAGCTATACGATATATCGGTCCGATCTGGCTCGTTCCGACTTATTTACAGCCTACAGCAATAAGAAGCTTGTGTGCCAAGTTTCATGAAGATAGCTCAAAAACTGAGAGACTAGTTTGCGTTGCAACAGACGGACGGACGGACGGACAGACGGACATCCATTTTTCGACTCCTCTGTTGATGCTGATTCAGAATATATATACTTTATAGGGTCGGAGATGTCTTCTAAGGTGCGTTGCAAACTTATAATGCATTTTATTCGAGCTTCTTTTGTTTGCTTAATTTAGAATTGATTTAATATGATCAAATTTAAAAATATGTAACATAAGAATATTTATTTGTCAAGATTTTCGCTCTTCAACCTAGTCATTTTTATACCCTTGCAGAGGGTATATTAATTTTAGCCAGAAGTTTGCAACGCACGTTAGGAGACATCTCCGACCCTATAAAGTATATATATTCTGAATCAGCATCAACAGAGGAGTCAAAAAATCGATGTCCGTCTGTCCGTCCTTCCGTCTATCTGTTGCAATGCAAACTAGTCTCTCAGTTTTTATCTTCATGAAACTTGGCACACAAGCTTCTTATTGCTGCACACTGTAAATAAGTCTGAACGAGCCAGGTCGGAGCGATACATACATAGCTGCCATAGAAGCTATCGGCCGATATTTGTTGTTTTTCAAGATATTGCAACAAATCTTATTCTTATTACGTTCTTTATGTGCTGTCAAAATTGTATCAAAATCGGACTACAACATATGGCATAGGAACAATCGGCTGAAATCAGGGTTTTTGTATGCAAACAGAAACCAGCAGCAATCCAAATGTATTTTATATTTAGTATAACTGCTGTTTCATCTCATTGATCGCGACACCATAGCAGTCAATCACATTATTCGCATTGATCGTTCATAGCATTTCTTTTGTTCTTTGTTTGCATACATACGCAAAAATGCGTTCTGAACGAAATAGCTTAAACAGTTGACCGTTGCCCATCACTAATATGTATGTAGCAGAGAACTGCACAGGTGGCACATTTTGCCACTTAACGCATACTCTAAAAAATGTTTGTGGGAGCGTGACTCGCAAAATAAATGCAACTGATAAGTAACTATCACACAAGAAAGGGTAGGGGCACCTTATGTGTTAGGTAACAGGACGCATTTTGCACAGGCCGCAGATTGCTTTGCCGCATCGAGCTAAGGCTCGATAGGCTTGTCCAAAGGCTCGGTAGGCTCGGTCAAAGTCTCGGTACTTTTCTTTTTGCGTTACCCCTTCCACTTATTATACCCTTGCAGAGGGTATATTAATTTTAGCCAGAAGTTTGCAACGCACCTTAGGAGACATCTCCGACCCTATAAAGTATATATATTCTGAATCAGCATCACCAGAGGAGTCGAAAAATGGATGTCCGTCTGTCCGTCCGTCCGTCCGTCCGTCCGTCCGTCCGTCCGTCCGTCCGTCCGTCCGTCTGTTGCAACGCAAACTAGTCTCTCAGTTTTTGAGCTATCTTCATGAAACTTGGCACACAAGCTTCTTATTGCTGTAGGCTGTAAATAAGTCGGAACGAGCCAGATCGGACCGATATATCGTATAGCTGTCATAGAAGCTATCGGCCGATTTTTGTTGTTTTTCATGATATTGCAACAAGATTTGGCAAATCTTATTCTTATTACGTTCTTAATGTGCTGTCAAAATTGTATCAAAATCGGACCACTATAACATATAGCTGCCATAGGAACAATCGGCTGAAATCAGAGTTTTTGTATGCAAACCTGTTTTGTTTTTGGAAATACCGCACATTATCAATACCTTTTAATGTTATACAGTAACCCGCCCTTTGTTTTTCCATATAAATATCTCAGAGGTTTATATTCTATAGCTGTTATAGGAACAATCAGTCAGTCCGTCTGTCTGTTGCAACGCAAATTAGTCCCCCAGTTATTGAGCTATCATCATGAAACTTTGCTCACAAGCTTCTTATTTCTGCCCTCTTTAAATAAGTCGGAACGGGCCAGATCGGACTGATATATCGTATAGCTGTTATGGAGCCTATCGGCCGATTTTCGTTATATTTCAAGATATAGCTATCAGGCTTACCACATCCAAATCGAACTTTTATAACTTATAACGATCAACGATCGGCCTTATTAAGGTTCTTGTTGCAATTTTATGGAAATCTGAGTACTATTACATGTAGCTGTTAAACAAAAAATCATATAGCTGTTATTCAAATGCATTTTTGATAGAGAACTTTCCAAATTTAGATTTTATGACCAACAGATCCTTTACAACACAAAGACATTCGACCAAATGCTGTTTCTAAGAATTGTATACTGATATATGAAAAACAAAATATATCGGAAAACATAACATTCTTATATGAAACAGTTACAGTTTATAATGTAAGAAATATATACCAGTCCATAACATTTAAATACTTGCATACAATAGTCATAGTTGTTTATAGGAATCCAGCTTTTCCTATTACAAGGTTTCGAAATAAAATCAGAAATGATGTTGAAAGGCTAACGTCAGCTGAAAATAATACAAAATTGGGAGATTTTAACATTTGCCGATCAACAACCACTGATCAGCTCGAGTCTACTTTAAATAATAACAACAAAATGTGCCAACAACAAAACATTTAACTCAAATTGATTGGATATTTTGTGATAACACAGTAAGCGGTGCTGCCGCAATAACTTATCAAACTCCATATAGTCACCATGACGGCGTGTTCCTTAGCTATAATCACTAATTTAATAATTTTCTTTTAAATATTTAGTTAATTAATTTATTTTATTATTGTAAAAAAATAATATATGTGCAATGTTGTTTAATGTATTGTAAATATTCCTCCTCGAGGATTGCGACCTTGCCGTGGTGAGGAGGCTGAGTATTCGAAATTATAAGAGGTTCATATAATCGATGTACTGTTATAATTCTTCAATAAATACCACAGAAACCAGCAGCAATCCAAAGATATTTATACCCTTGCAGAGGGTATATTAATTTTAGCCAGAAGTTTGCAACGCACCTTAGGAGACATCTCCGACCCTATAAAGTATATATATTCTGAATCAGCATCACCAGGAGAGTCGGAAAATGGATGTCCGTCTGTCCGTCCGTCCGTCCGTCAGTCCGTCCGTCCGTCCGTCCGTCCGTCCGTCTGTTGCAACGCAAACTAGTCTCTCAGTTTTTGAGCTATCTTCATGAAACTTGGCACACAAGCTTCTTATTGCTGTAGGCAGTAAATAAGTCGGAACGAGCCAGATCGGACCGATATATCGTATAGCTGTCATAGAAGCTATCGGCCGATTTTTGTTGTTTTTCAAGATATTGCAACAAGATTTGGCAAATCTTATTTTTATTACGTTCTTAATATGCTGCCAAAATTGTCTCAAAATCGGACCACTATAACATATAGCTGCCATAGGAACAATCGGCTGAAATCAGGGTTTTTCTATGCAATCCTGTTTTGTTTTTGGAAATACCGCACATTATCAATACTTTTTAATGTTATACAGTAACCCGTCCTTAGTTTTTCCATTTAAATATCTCAGACGTATATATTTTATAGCTGTTATAGGAACAATCAGTCAGTCCGTCTGTCTGTTGCAACGCAAATTAGTCCCCCAGTTATTGAGCTATCATCATGAAACTTTGCTCACAAGCTTCTTATTTCTGCCCTCTTTAAATAAGTCGGAACGGGCCAGATCGGACTGATATATCGTATAGCTGTTATGGAGCCTATCGGCCGATTTTCGTTATATTTCAAGATATAGCTATCAGGCTTACCAAATCCAAATCGAACTTTTATAACTTATAACGATCAACGATCGGCCTAATGAAGGTTCTTGTTGCAATTTTATGGAAATCTGAGTACTATTACATGTAGCTGTTAAACAAAAAATCATATAGCTGTTATTCAAATGCATTTTTGAAAGAGAACTTTCCAAATTTAGATTTTATGACCAACAGATCCTTTACAACACAAAGACATTCGACCAAATGCTGTTTCTAAGAATTGTATACTGATATATGCAAAACAAAATATATCGGAAAACATAACATTCTTATATGAAACAGTTACAGTTGATAATGTAAGAAATATATACCAGTCCATTTAAATACATTTAAATAAATACATTTAAATACATTTAAATACTTGCATACAATAGTCATAGTTGTTTATAGGAATCCAGCTTTTCCTATTACAAGGTTTCGAAATGAAATCAGAAATGATGTTGAAAGGCTAACGTCAGCTGAAAATATTACAAAATTGGTAATATTAGGAGATTTTAACATTTGCCGATCAACAACCACTGATCAGCTCGAGTCTACTTTAAATAATAACAACAAAATGTGCCAACAACAAAACAGTTAACTCAAATTGATTGGATATTTTGTGATAACACAGTAAGCGGTGCTGCCGCAATCACTTATCAAACTCCATATAGTCACCATGACGGCGTGTTCCTTAGCTATAATCACTTATTTAATAATTTATTTTTAAATATTAAGTTAATTAGATTATTTTATTATTGTAACTAAAGAATATATGTGCAATGTTGTTTAAGGTATTGTAAATATTCCTCCTCGAGGATTGCGACCTTGCCGTGGTGAGGAGGCTGAGTATTCGAAATTATAAGAGGTTGATATAATCGATGTACTGTTGTAATTGTTCAGTAAATTACACAGAAACCAGCAGCAATCCAAAGATATTTTATATTTTGTATAACTGCAAGGGTATGAAACCTTCGGCAAGCCGAAGGCAGCCTTGCTTTCTTGTTTTTCTATAAATAAGCGCATAGCGTTAGCGCGCTAGAAGAAAGGGAAATCGAAATCGAACAAATGTTTATGACTCGACTCTTGCGCTGCTGTCTCTACCTACCGAGCCTATCGAGACTTTGACCGAGCCTTTCGCCGAGACTATGGCCGAGCCAACCTAGCCTTTGGACGAGCCTGTGCAAAATGAAGACCAAGCGGCAAGAAACTCATTAATTTTTGAGTGACTTATGAATGAATGTTGCAGTTCTTTGATATGTAGCATAGTTTTAAAATGTTTTCAAAAAACTCAATTCTTGGGAGAATAAAATTTTAAATTTACATTTGAGCTTTACTATATTTCATAAGAAATAACTCGTTGTTTTTATACCATTCGAACATTAAAAATGGGCAAAAAAGGGTATACTAACTTTGTACAAATGTATGTAACATTTTGAAAAAAAAATTTGGTTATGTCGAAAACTATACGTGCTGGTTCGTCTGTCTGTATGAGCACTCTTTTCTAAGCTATTTAAAATGGAAAATACTCAATATCTCACATGAAATTTGCAGAAAAGCCTAAGCATTTATTGTTAATGTACAGTTTAACTTCAGCTTTCATACATAAACAGTAATCTATCCTATAGTTTCGGAATTTCGGCATCACGTTTGTTCAAGATAGATTGAATGACTAGATTAGAATTTCTTCAGTTTTATGAGGTGAAATTTAGACTACTAAGTCGGTAAAATACATACATTTGGCTGCATATGTCGCAAAGCGATTTCATGATAATTTTTGTATTTTGCTGTGTTGTTGTTACTTCTAATTGTCTTTTAAAAACAGAAAAAAAAATGACTGTTATCATTATACTTACATTAATGATTCCGAACGTTTTTAATGTTGATGTTATCAAGATAAGTGGTGAATTCACACTGTCATCATTATTATTAATATGTTTGAGGCCAAAATTATTTGGTACAATTTCTCCTTGAATAACTGCTATATTACTGTTTTTATTAGCCATATTATTTTGGCCGTCAACCGTCACATGATATCCGTTTGCCGAAATTAAAAACATAATATGTCCAAGCGCAGTTTTGTTACCAATATCATTATCGATAGCTATGTTATTGACACCATTTATGATATTTTCCAGATGTTTATTGAACGAAGCAAAATAAATAGGTACGGAAGTTGAATGCGTCAGCATTTGCTGCTCCAAATTTATTACTCGTTCTTTCAATTCGTCCGTTAAAGTTGAGACATCATTTGGCAACATTATTATAATACCTCCCGATTTTTGGCGAACTTTATTTAATTCATTTATAGTAATATCATGCAGCCTAAAAAGTTTGAATAAACATATGCAAATTATTGACACGAAATAAAAGCTACCATCGGTGTTCCGAAGGTTAATTTAAAACTTGACCTAATAGTCCATGGCAAGACACCAATAAAAACATCATGGTCAAAAATAACTTTTTGTTATGGAATATAAATGAAAAATACTTATATGACACTACTTAGCCATTTAGTGGGCTCATAAATATAAATTTAGATTCAAACAATCATTTTAACAAGTCGAAAAGGCTACAGTCAAGCGCGCCCGACTAAAGACGGATGAATGCGTGAAAAAAACCAATATTAAATTAATCAGCTTGCAGAAACACCACAGAATGTTCACACGGACGGACAGACAGACGGACATGGCTATATCGACTCGGCTGTTGATACTGATTCAGAATATATGTATATTCTTTATGGGGTCTTGTTCTACCTGTTACATACATTTTCGCTTGGCACAAATACCTTTCTTCTCTATGAGTAGCGAGTATAAAAACATTATGAACTAGTCGGAAAGGCTACAATCACGCGATGACTGTAAGAGGCCATACAAAAAAAAAAATAATGAAAAAAAAATCAAATCAAAATGGACACAAATACAACACACTGAGATATCTGAAGAAACTTGCCTAGAAATAGTTAAGTTTTGCATCATGGAGAATATATATTTTATATATGAAAACACAAATTTTCTTCTCACAATTGAAAGGTATACCAATGGGTTCCCTACTAACAAAATATGTTGATGACCTGTTTGCGATTACAAACTCCAACGGAACAGAAAACATACTACTCGAACTAAATTCATACCATAAAAATATAAAATTCACTATAGAGAGAGAACACAATAATAAACTACCATATCTGGACTCCATTATTAATAGAGTAGGGGAAAAATTAAAACTAAAATGGTATGAGAAACCGATGGCTTCTGGAAGACTTGTTAACTATAACTCAAAACACCCAAGGACGATGATAATAAATACAGCAAGAGGCTGTATAAAACGAATGTTTGACATATCTGCCAAAATATATCATAAGGAGATTAAGAATGAAATAACAGAAATACTTACAGACAATAACTTTCCAATAACACTAATCAAAAACCTAATCAAAAACTATCAGGAAACACCAAGAGAAACTACAAACTGACAAGTAAAATCATATAGATCTCTAATCTATAAACCAACATTATCAGAACGATTAATGAGATACGATTGTTACATTAATACAGAAATACAAATAGCACATAAACCGTCCACACATTAAAACAATTTTATAATAATACTAAGTCAAAACAAGTGGGTAAGGCTACAGTCGGGCGCCCGACAGTAAGATACCCTTCTCCCAATTTTTCAAATTCGTAACAAACGTATAACCACACCCATAATTCCAAACAGAAAATTCTGCACAAAAACTTCTAATACATATACATAGTTTACTCGCTCGCACTCACACAGCGACGCGCGTAAAGAGTAAAGCGACACGACGCAACGTCGACGTCGGCGTCAACTGCTCAAAGCAGCGCGTCGGCTGCTGCCCGTACCGAACATTTGTACTGAAAACGTTGACTTGAATAACTTCTGTGTTATTGGTCCGATCGGATTATAATTTGGAGGACATGTTCATATTGCATTCAGCTTTATACATACCAAAGCAGAACTTTATAAGTTTAACACTTTGCTTAATAATCGTAAATTACCGATTTGCGGGGGCGGTGGGCGTGGCAACAAACATTTGACATAAACTTCACCTGCCCCGAATATATAGGAACCTTCATACCACATTTGGTGTCTCTAGCTTTTTTAATAGCTGAGATCTGTTGTCTCAAACAAACAGACGGACAGACGGACAGACAGACGGACAGACAGACGGACATGTCTCAATCGACTCGGCTAGTGATCCTGAGCAAGAATATATATACTTTATGGGGTCTGCCACGCCTCCTTATGCCTGTTACATACATTTTGCACAAAGGTCGAAGGGTATAAAAAGTATTGATAATGTGCGGTATTTCCAAAAACAAAACAGGTTTGCTGATTTCAGCCGATTGTTCCTATGGCAGCTATATGTTATAGTAGTCCGATTTTGATACAATTTTGACAGCACATTAAGAACGTAATAAGAATAATATTTGCCAAATCTTGTTGCAATATCTTGAAAAACAACAAAAATCGGCCGATAGCTTCTATGACAGCTATACGATATATCGGTCCGATCTGGCTCGTTCCGACTTATTTACAGCCTACAGCAATAAGAAGCTTGTGTGCCAAGTTTCATGAAGATAGCTCAAAAACTGAGAGACTAGTTTGCGTTGCAACAGACGGACGAACGGACGGACGGACGGACGGACAGACGGACGGACAGACGGACATCCATTTTTCGACTCCTCTGGTGATGCTGATTCAGTATATATATACTTTATAGGGTCGGAGATGTCTCCTAACGTGCGTTGCAAACTTGTGGCTAAAATTAATATACCCTCTGTAAGGGTATAATAAGGAACCACAACCAATGTTCAAAATCGAGTTGGAGCTACCGCGCCAGACATTAAAAACAAGTTAAAGTTCCAATCTACAAGTTACAGCTCCTACTGCATCGGCGTATCACAGTGGAAGAGCCAGACAAGCGCAATCAGTGCACTAACTGCCAAGAATATGGCCACTGAAATCTATTTGCGTAGTCTGTAGTGAACTTCATAGCAGAGTGAAGTGCCATAAGAACGAGGAAGACATCTCAGTAAAAATGTACAGAAACTGCGAACTGGTGTCGCTGTGTAGTATACAATTAAAGAGCCGCCTTAACAAACTCGGAGAATCAATACGCGCTCAGAACACCCATATCAGTCACGCTCCACGCCAGAATCGGACCCGTCTTACACGGCACCCCCGCCTACAATGGTACCAGTCCTAGCGTTTCTTTGGCTAGTGCCTTAGAATCGGGAAATAAATCATTGAACACAACTACTACTAGTGAAGAACAGAAAATAGTTACCTTGAACGAAAAATAGCAGCATATATCAACTGGCATTGAAACGATGATGATCTCACCCCAGCAAACTCTAAAAGAGTTATAGACATTCATGCAAATCCACAATACAAAAGCTTATGCGAAACCAAAATATGCTGATACAACTTCTTGTGACATCCAAATCAATATTATGTCTTCACTTCAAATATCTATGTGGAACGCGAATGGCGTTTCACGGCATAAGCTCAAACTCGCCCAGTGCATGCTTCTCTCCAAGACACATCTAACAGACAAGCACTACTTCCATATTTCAGGATACCTATTCTACGCCACTTACCATCCGAACGGCTAAGCCCATGGCGGCACTGGTCGCATCAAACACCACCTTTATAACAGAACTGAAATGGACTTCCTGTAATCCACTTCGATAAGCACGCAATCCAGCAGCGGGCCCGTCTAATGCCCACCTCGTAATGTAGTTTATAAGGACCAATTCTTGGAATTTTTCAACTCACTCGGTGAGCGATTCATAGCGTCCAGTGAAAACAATGCCAAGCATACGCACTGGAGATCACGCCTTTTAACCCCAAAGGGCAAACAACTTTACAACGCGCTCATTAAGCCGCGAAACAAGCTCGATTATTTGACTCCGAAGGTAGGCCTACATACTGGCCAGCAGATCCAAAAAAGCTTCCGGATCTCATTGACTTCGCAATAACAAGAAAGATCCAAAAAAAAACTATTATGGCTGAGTCACTTGCAGAACTATCATCTGATCACTATCCGGTTCTACTTACTCTTAGGCAGCAAGCACATATAACTGAGCGGCCCCACAGGCTGACAGACAACAGGACCAATTGAGCAAGGTACGCGAAATATGTTTGTACTCATATGGAACCAACTTCACCGACGAGGATGTTGATCGCCCGGTCAAATCGATAGAGGAATCACTTGTTGCTGCAGCCAAGGCCTCTATCCCTCCCTTGAAAAACGACGACGAAGAAGAGAATGGCAGAATCAAAGATCCCCAACGGCTAAATAACAGCTAAGAATACCAACACGTAGACTAACCAAGGCACTTAAGCTTGAGGAAGCAAACGCCCAGCATCTATACATCGAGCAACTATTAATTAAATTAAATTACCTGGACATGACTTGGTGACACCAAAAATGATCATAGAACTCTCACCGTGTGTGGTTCTGACCTTATGCCATGTCTTCAACGCTATTACGAAACTTGGATACAATCCTTAAAGGTGGAAAAAGGCAGTCATAGTAATGATTCCCAAGCCAGGCAAAGCCAAAACGCAACCCTCATCCTCAAGACCAATCAGTCTCCTAACTTTTTAAAAAGGCATTTTTAAAGCAGCCAACTCCCTACTTAATTTGCGAAATACAATACCATCGCATCAATTTTGCTTTGCATAAATCATGGAACGAACAGGTCAATCGCATCACAAACGAAATTCGTACCGCTTTTGAGCACCGGGAATACTGTTCAGCTATATTCTAAATTGTTGCACAAGCATTTAATTGAGTCTGGCTGGACGGACTAATGTACAAGATAACAAAACTGCTTCCCCAGAACACACACAGTGTTCGAATCTTATCTTTTCAAAAGAATGCTCTCAACGAGGTGTAACAGTTCGACTTAACAAGACCACGTTATCAATGCTGGAGTCCCTTGAGATAGTATGCTGGGCCCCTTTACACCCTATACACAGCCTACAAACTATTAGCTCACAGCCTCTACGTTTGCTGACGATACCGCAATACTTAGCCAATCTAGATGCCCAGAAAAGGCAACAGAACAACTTGCCTGTTATCTTAAAATAGTGGAAACATAGTTTGCGGACTTGATTAAAATAACAGAGACGAAAAGCAGACATGTAACCTTCACACTGAATAGACACACCTGCCCACCCTGTACCATGAACAATACATTTATCCCACAAGCTAAAGTAGTAACATATCTCGGCGTTAACCTAGATAGACGCCCGGCGGCGACATATAGAATCTAAGAGGACTTATATTAAGCTTGAAACAGCCAATCTTCACTGGCTTATTAATTGCAATTTTCCTCTTAATCTGGAATATAAAGTACTCCTCTACAATACCGTGATGAAACCCATCTGGACATACGGCTGTGAACTATAGGGAAATGCTTCAAAATCCAACATTGAAATCGAGCGAGCTCAGTCAACGATTCTGCGAACTGTCACTGAGGCACCTACGCCGCAAAAGCATCCATGGAGACGTCCACATAAATCTTGTCAACGAGGAAATTCAGATAAAAAAGAGTAAACATCAAACAAAACTCGCCGCACACAAAAAAATCCTCTCGCGAAGTCTGAATTCAAAGCCGACTGAAGCGCAAAGATTCTCCAGCCCAGCAAAGGACTCCTAAAATTACTTCATATTCTAATTAATCTAAGTTCTATTATAAGATTTGAATAATTATTGTTAGTCTAACAATAAGACAATATCCAATAAATAAAGCAACAAGTTTGAAAATAAAGCGGTACTGGCGCACCTACTGTGCTGCGCTGCTTGAGGCAGCGAAAGTCAAAGGATCTTTTAATGGAATAGGGCTTCTTAAAAGATGAAATGTCTCTCATACTTAGGATTGCATGGATCGCGCTTGAGCTTCTGTTACAAGTGCACTTTTCAGGTTCGGTGATCCTAATCCTTTCAGACTCCCTGATGCCAATTAGTCACCGGACAAACGTAGTTCCAGTCTATTTGGTACTATTATAAATCGGCAAAACGTCGAATGGGCTGTAGATTCCGTCAACCCCTTCAAAGCCCCAGGGCTAATAAAATTTTTCAGCCCTTCTTCACCATAGTTTGGATTTAATCCTTGATCCACTAGTTGGCCTTTTGAAGCTAGTTTCTCTTGGGGATACATACCCGACTCTAGGAGGAGAAATAATGTGGTTTTTATTCCTACGCAGGGAAATCAGTGTCTAGACTAGAGGTCTGCACGAGTGCACTCAAAAGTTTCGGTTATTTGAGTACAACATGCCTAAGTCGCAATTCGGCGTGCCAAACCGGTTTTAACAAAGTGAGTTGCGCATTGGTGAGTGTGGTATTCGTAGTATGCGAAATGAGTGAAATTTAAACCAAAGCGGAATGGATAGAATGAGTGAGTGAAGAGTAAATGTTTCGAGTACTCGGATACAATTTTGGCATTCTCGTCGTTCATGGCTTGCAGAGCACAAGAAGCAGAAGCATAAGAATGCAGAACTTTGACGAAAGCGTAAGTACTTTAGTAAATTCCGTATGTACAACATAATATAGGTACATACATATATATGTGTCAATAGATTAACAAATAATAATTAGCTCAATTGAAGTGTTTGTCTCGTTAACAAAACGTTTAGTCTACCACGTGCTGTCTTTTACATGTGTTTGTAATCACGTAAGTCTATGATACTTCTATGTTGGTATATTTTGAATTTATAACACAGCCCCACAAAATTTTTTTTTGTCATGATCTGGGCATGCGGCATATGCAGTTATATGTATTTTAGGTCGCTGAATCCGAATCCGGGGTCGAAATTACGTCATCGCGTCTGGATTTCGACATAACCTTACAAAACTGTAAAATTTTAAAATTTTCCCAAAAAGATATAGAATTATGATCTGGTCATGCGATATATGTTTTCTCATGTATTTTGACCTTCTAAATCCGATTTTTGAATCAAAATGTATCCTGCACGTCTAATTTTCGACTTAACCTCAAAAAACATGAAAATCTTTAAAGCGCCAAAAAATAATAGGGGATCATGACCTGGTCATGTGATATATGTTTTCATATGTTTTTGGACCTCCTTAATCCGAATCCGAAGTCAAAATATTTTCAGGACGTATACTTTTCGACATAACCTAAAAATTTTTTCAAAAATTTTTCAAAAACATGACCAGATCATGATTCTATATCTTTTTAGGGAAATCTTAAAATTTTTGAGTTTTGTGAGGTTATGTCGAAATCCAGACGTGATGACGTAATTCCGACCCCGGATTCGGATTCAGCGACCCAAAATACATATAACTGCATATGCCGCATGCCCAGATCATGATAAAAAAATTTTTTTTGTGGGGCTGTGTAATTAGTGGCTGTGTGTCGTTTATAGTTTTCGGATGCAGCAGGATCTACGCAAAGGGATATTAAATCCAAACTTTTAAATGGCGAATATATGTTTAACCCTAAAAAGGGAAGAAGTAAAGTTTGGGAAATATTTGCCAATATTAAAGAAAATAATGGGGAGGACGTAACTGGTGTAGTTGCCTGCAAAAAGTGCTACAGTGTGTATAAATATACTGGAAGCACTTCAACCTTAACAAAGCACAAATGCTTCCTTACGAACACCGATCTTGATAATGCTACGCCCGTCGAAGTGAACTCGGAAACGAAACAAGAGGGCATGGAAATAATAACAAAATGGGTAGTTAAAAATTGCCGCTCCTTTAAAATGATTGAGGATTCCGGCCTAAAACAATTTGCAGTGTTCCTTATTAAAGTTGGAGCAACCTTCGGGCCAAATTTGAATGTAGAAAAGTTGTTGCCGCATCCCACAACAATATCGCGTAACATTTCAGCAATATACGAAACTTATTTTGCTAACAATTCAAATACAATTAACAAAATTATGTTTCTGCATTCAGTCATTGAAAAATAAAATATATATACATATAATCCATGTCTTTCTATTTTTCTTCTGTCTTGTATTGAAAAGCAATTTGACGTCGCCAATTGAGTACTCGGTCGCGAAACTCATTTAGCCATTGCTTCGCCGTTCGGATTCGGTTATTTTTTACTCATGCCTACACCACATTTGCCTAATCCGTTTTACTCAATGTCTCACTCAGTCAGTCAGAACTTTGAGTGAGAGTACCAAATGCTGCTTTGACTGTATTCATGCAGACCTCTAGTCTAGACCAATCAAACTGCAGGAAGGTTCATATTGACATTCACTTTAAGGCTAGTTTCTTTTGGGGATACATATCCAACTCTTGCGAGGAGAAATAATGTGGTTTTTATTCATAAGCAGAGAATCGATCCTTAGGCCAATCAAACTGCAAGAAGGTTCATACACGGTGTGTCCCAAAAATAACCGAACTTTTACATTCGGTGCACTCTGCAAAAATCATTTAAAAACAAGTGGGTAAGGCTACAGTCGAGCGCGCCCGACAGTAAGATACCCTTCTCCCAATTTGTAACATCCGTACCAAACATGTAAACACACTCATGATTCTATACAAAGAATTCCGCACAACTTATTCCAATATATATGGCTTACACACACACACACACGCACGTTGAGAGTAAAGCGCCACGACGCAACGTCGACGTCCGCGTCAACTGCTCAAAGCAGCGCGCATGCTGCTGCCCGTACCGAACATTTGTACTGAAAACGTTGACTTGAATAACTTTTGTGTTATAAGTCCGATCGGATTGAAATTTGGAGGATATGTTCACACTGTAGTCAGCTTTATGTAAGTTATCACCAGAAGGTCAAGTACCGCAACTAAAGGTGCCGACTCAACATCCAGGGTTGGCTGCACTGGTTTCAAGCTCAACATCCGGGCTTGCGAAATAATGAAAACGCAGATCAGCATCTTGACCTGGTCACGAGGCGCAACGCCAGCACTTTGACGACGTCGCTGCAGACCATCGGCCGCGGAACCTAGGCTTCATGGTTAACATTAAGCTAGTTTTAAACCAGTTCTCACTCAGAAGCTCAAGCGTCCTAACGGACTGCCAACCACTGTAAAACCACAATAAATAATTAAGTGTCCAAACGGAACGTAATAAATCAATTTATAGAAACCAAACAGAAGTTTCTTAATTTGTATACCGAAGCAGAACATTATGAGTTTATAACTTTGCTTAATAATTTGCGGGGGCGGTGGGCGTGGCATCAAACATTTGAAATAAACTTGATCTGCCTAAGATATATAGGAACCTCCATACCAAATTTGGTGTCTCTAGCTTTTCTTGTCTTGTTTTATGGGGTCTGCCACTCCTCCTTATGCCTGTTACATACATTTGCACAAAGTTAGGATACCCTTTTAGACCATTTTCAATGGTCGAAGGGTATAAAAAGTTGCTGCTATGAGCCTTCTTAAAATAAAGCTCCAATGCAAGCTTCTAGCGATCGAATCAGGTCATGCTCGCCTTATCAAAGGCATTCCTGGCCTGCACCAGATCAGATTCTATAGCCAATGAACTCTTCTTTAATATCAAATTTAAAACAAGCCGAGCCAAAGGAAATGGGATGTTAGCAATCCTATCAGTGAACTCCACGGTATCCACAGATACACCCCCGGGTCAAAGACTATACAGGGGTCGAGGCTGCGGTCTATAGTCCCAACTCCAGAACCTCAATCGCTTTGGGTAAATGGCCCACTGTTTCCAATCACGCCATCGAATTTTTGCTACCTTGAGAAGAGGATTAGATGAGTAAACATTTACATATTTCCTGATAGTCAAGCGGCCATACAAAGTTACCCTTTTGTGGCTACCTGGATACTGTGATATCCATGGAAACGAGCTGGCGAACGAGCTAAGTGATCACCACACTGTGACCTATCACCTCTTCAAAATGCGTTTATCTTCGGATGCTGAGTGTAGGCTCTGCAAAGAAGACGACGACGATCAAATCAAAGCCGAATAATTCCAAATACATTGTGTGCGACGGACTTGGAGGAAACATTAGCAAATGGACACCGCATGTTCCGAGTATACAATACGTTCCTCGATAAAAGACTTGCTATGTTTAATTAAAGAAGCTCAGCAGCTTTTGTTAAGATAGGGAGAGATTTATAGGTACGAAAGGTCGTCTTGGTCGCAAACGCGCGAAGCTGAGTAGTTGACGTCCGCGTCAATGTCGTATTGCCTTACTTTTTAAGCTCGTGTGAAATTATAAGTCTGGAATTAGGATTAGTTAGTTTAATGTGAGCTTTCCGGGCATTCTGTTTAGTCGTTTCCTTCCGAGCATTTCGAACTAGCCGTTTTTATACCCTTTGACCATGGAAAAAAATAAGCTAGAGACACAAAATTTGGCCTGAAGGTTCCTATTTATCATAGGAAGATAAATTTATTTCAAATGTCAATTTCAATTCAATTTTCGATTATTAAGGAAATTATTGAATTCTAAATCCGATCGTACCAATAGCAAAGAACAAGATCAATTCAAGGTTTTCAATACTAATGTTCCGCGGGTGGCTGTGTGAGTACAAGCGAGTAAGCCTTTTGTAGTTGAAAACTTTGTGAAGAATTCTCTGTTTGAATTTATGAGTGTGGTTACATGTTTAAAACGGAGATTGAGAGAAGGGTATTTTACAGTCGGGAGCGCACCGTAGCCTCACCGACTTGTTCTACGTCAAAAGTATCGCAAAATCGGAGTAAAACGAATGCGGTACTCGCAATGTTTCGAGTAAAATTGAGATAGCTCGCAGTTCATTCATTTTTTATAGGTCATGTATAAAAAAAAACATAGTTTATTAGGTATGTCGGAATGTGCGTAACAGGCAGAAGGAGACATCTGCGACCCCATAAAGTGTATATATTCTTGCTCAGGATCACTAGCCGAGTCGATCTAGCCATGTCTGTCTGCCCGTCTTATTCTCAGCTATTAAGAAAGCTAGAGACTCCAAATTTGGCATAAGGATTCATATATATCCTAGGCAGTAAACGTCGTTTTCAAATTTCGGGTGGCATGCCCACCACCTCCCGTAAATCAGAAATTTAATTTCATATGCGATTATTAAGCAAAGTATTATACTCATAACGTTCTGCTTCAGTATACCGAAACCCTTATGATATATAAACATATCCACTGAATTACAATTTAACCGGACCAATAACACAGAAGTTATTGAAGTCAATGTTTTCAGTACAAATGTTCCGTACGAGCAGCAGTCTGTACGCTGCTTTGTGCAGTTGACGTCGACGTCGACGTCGCGACGCGTCGTTTTACTCTTTTCGTGTGTGTGTGTGAGAGTTAGAGCGAATAAACTATATGTAATAGAATAATTTGTGCAGAAATATTTGTTTCAAATTATAAGTGTGGTTACACGTTTATGGACTTGTTACTGACTTGTTTTTTATGGTATATGCAAATAAACTAAAAATCCATGGTCTCTTACAGTCACCACGTGATTGTAGCCTTTCCGACTAGTTATACCCTTCGACCATTGAAAATGGTCAAAAAAGGGTATACTAACTTTGTGCAAAATGTATGTAACAGGCATAAGGAGGCGTGGCAGACCCCATAAAGTGTATATATTCTTGCCCAGGATCACTAGCCGAGTCGATTGAGACATGTCCGTCTGTCTGTCCGTCTGTATGAGACAACAGATCTCAGCTATTACAAAAGCTAGAGACACCAAATTTGGAAAGGTTCCTATAAATCATAGGCAGATCAAGTTTATATCAAATGTTTGATGCCACGCCCACCGCCCCCGCAAATCGGTAATTTACGATTATTAAGCAAAGTATTGAACTTATAAGGTTCTGCTTTAGTACGTATAAAGCTGAATGCAATATGAACATATCCCCCAAATAACAATCCGATCGGACCAATAACACAGAAGTTATTAAAGTCAACGTTTTCAGTACAAATGTTCGGTACGGGCAGCAGCCTGCGCGCTGCTTTGACACAGTTGACGCCGACGTCGACGTTGCGTCGTGTCGCTTTACTCTTTACGTGCGTCGCTGTGTGAGTGCGAGCGAGTAAGCTATATGTAATAGAAGAATTTGTGCAGAATTTTTGTTTGAAATTATGAGTATAGTTACACGCTTGTAACGGATTTTAAAAATTGGGAGAAGGGTATCTTACTGTCGGGCGCCCTTGTAGCCTTACCTACTTGTTTTTTTTTGCTAATCGATGCAAAATGTGAGTTTTGCTAATTCAACGCGTATGAAAACTAATTTTTTCGTGTGAAATAAGTGTGAATGTGGATGTAGCTGACAAATAACAGTGGACTAAATCTTAAATTTGAGTAATTGACCATGCATATTTTTAAAATTATGGCCTACAAATATTGTCAAACAAGTCAGAAAGGCTACAGTCGAGCACTCCCGAATGTGATACACTCGTCACAACTATGTGAAAAAACACGTCTGACAGTCTCAAATAAAGTTTTAATATGAAAGTTGCACGTGATACTTATTGGATATTGCCACTTTGCTTTCAGTGTTTTTCACTTAGAAGATATCAGAGGGCTTGATGAATGAGTAAAAAAGACGTATATATAATTATATGAGAAATTCAGATTTGTCGTTTTTGTTGTATATTGCTGCGATTTATCACTAAGGATTCTAACTGGCCTTAAATAGAGTAAAAACTTCTAATACCAATTTTTAAAGAAGATATATTATAACGCATAAATAAAGAAGAACAGAAAAAACTTTAAAACATTTGACCCACCTAAGAAATTGAACCCCCATGGAACCCCCTACCTCCAAAAAACTCGGCCTATGTAGTCAGCGACTATAACCACTATGCCATTGGCAAAGTTGCATTATGAAACCATTACGCTTGTTGTACAGGACAAAAACAAAGTATTTGTGGAGGCGGATAGGGGCGTGACCAAATTTTAAAACAAACTGATCAGCGTGCAGTAATAATAGCTGAGATCCAGGTGTTCACACGGACGGACAGACGGACATGGCTATATCGACTTGGGTATTGATACTGATCAAGAATATACTTTTTGTTTCCTTCGGTCTGTTTGGTTGGCACAAAACGACAATGCCCTTCTAGTCTATGATTAGCGGGTATAAAAAATGTGGCAATTAACTTATAATGAAAACAAAATGAACAAGAAAGCAAGGCTACCTTCGGCTTGCCGAAGGTTTTATACCCTTGCAGTTATACTAAATATAAAATACATTTGGATTGCTGCTGGTTTCTGTTTACGAAAACCCTGATTTCAGCCGATTGTTCCTATGGCAGCTATATGTTATAGTGGTCCGATTTTTACACAATTTTGACAGCTCGTTAAGAACGTAATAGGAATAAGATTTGCCAAATCTTGTTACAATATCTTGAAAAACAACAAAAATCGGCCGATAGCTTCTATGACAGCTATACGATATATCGCTCCGATCTGGCTCGTTCCGACTTATTTACAGCCTACAGCAATAAGAAGCTTGTGTGCCAAGTTTCATGAAAATAGCTCAAAAACTGAGAGACTAGTTTGCGTTGCAACAGACGGACAGACGGACATCCATTTTTCGACTCCTCTGGCGATGCTGATTCAGAATATATATACTTTATAGGGTCGGAGATGTCTCCTAAGGTGCGTTGCAAACTATACCCTCTGCAAGGGTATAATAATGAACACGCGTTTAGCACGCAGAGAATGTGTATTTGACGTGTGCGGTAAGAAAGGCGTCCCGAATTAAAATAAAATGAAAACGGTCAGGCTAAAGTCGAACGCCCCCGTTAGTAAAATACGCTTCGCCCAATCCCTAAAATCCATTACAAACGTGTAACCACACTAATAATTTCCGACATTCAATTCAATTCCGACAATTCTACACAACTTGTGGTACTACATATGGCTTCCTTACGAATTCTTACCTTGCGAGCACACAATGCCGGCCAGTACTCCAAGTATAAAGGGACTTTGCTTCGAGGGATATAGCAGATGAACGACTTCCTTCAAATATAGAACAAATTACGTTACACTGACTTGGGCGAACACAATTTTTTTGATCAATTTACCAAAATGTTCACCGTTTACATCAAATTTTGTCATCGACTTCACATGAAATTCGCTTGCCATACTTGGTGAACACAGAATTAAAATCGGAAGGGCAACTAGAAGACAATATGGTAGTCCGCCCCGAAAGATGTCGGCGAAATTGTCAACATCACTTAACATTTTTATTTTTTATAAGGTTAAGCAACAACTATTTTATAAGTAGGGTTTTAAATAGGTTCAATTAATTCTAGGGATGGAAAGAGCATCTACGAAATTCAGCATCGATAGTTTTTCAAAAGTATCAGTTACTTACACCAAGCTTATCGGAGTTTTGAATGATGCAAATAAAGGTGTAAGATGACCTAAATTCAGTTGCCTAAATTATGGAATTTGCTTGCATGCTACCAGAGTAACCGTTTTTATTCATGTTTATAGCCTTCGACCATTGAAAATGGTCAAAAGAGGGTATACTAACCTTGTCTGTCTGTCCGTCTGTATGAAACAACAGATATCAGCTATTAAAAGATATTAACAAGTCGGTAAGGCCACAGTCAACTGTAGCCTTACCCAGTTGTTTTCTGTTAGAATAGGGAAATTTTCAAAAATTATTAAAAAAACAAGTGGATAAGGCTACAGTGGAGCGCCCGACAGTACGATACCCTTCTCCCAATTTTTAAAATCCGTTACAAACGTGTAACCACACTCATAATTGCATACCGAAATTCTGCACAAAACTTGTAATACATAAAGCTTACTCGCTCGCACTCACACATCCACGCGCGTAAAGAGTAAAGCGACACGACGAAACGTCGACGTCAACTGCTCAAAGCAGCGCGCTGGCTGCTGCTCGTACCGAACATTTGTACTGAAAACGTTGACTTGAATAACTTCTGTGTTATTGGTCCGATCGAATTGTAATTGGGAGGATTTGTTCATATTGCATTAAGCTTTATAAGTAACAAAGCAGAATGTTATGCGTTTAATACTTTGCTTAATAATCGTAAATTACCGATTTGCGGGGGCGGTGGGCGTGGCATCAAACATTTGATATAAACTTGATCTGCCAATGATTTATAGGAATCTTCTTTCCAAATTTGGTGTTCTCTAGCTTTTTTAATAGCTGAGATCTGTTATCTCATACAGACGGACATGTCTCAATCGACTCGGCTAGTGATCCTGAAGAATATATTTACTTTATGGGGTCTGCCACGCATCCTTATGCCTTACATACATTTTGCACAAAGTTAGTATACCCTTTTTTGACCATTTTTAATGGTCGAACGGTATAAAAATTAAAAAACAATGGTAATTGTCTAGAAAACGGACTTCGCCGAAATTTAATTTTTTTTAAATTTTTCTTCCAATAAAAATGAAAGACTGTGCCTATGAGAAATAGTGCGTTATTTTTTTTTCAGAAATTATTTCGCCTACGTCGCGTTTTTTTCATGCCGTACTAAAAGCCTCGCAATTATTATTGTTATTTTGTCATAAATTAATTGACAATATATTTGTAATAAAAATTGTAGAGTTTTGGCGATCTTTGTTGTACCACTCATTGAAGCTGGCTCGAGGCCAAAGTACAAAAATAAAAACAATTTTACTCGGAGAGTAACCGAAATATATCGGAAAAATAAAATAACAAAAATTAAAAACAAATTGTTTTTATTTTTGTACTTTGACCTCGAGCCAGCTACAATGAGTGTAATAAAAATTTAAATTTAAGATTCAGTCCACTGTAAGTTGTCAGCTGGATACACAACCACTTATAATAGGCTCAAATACCCCTATTTGCATCAAAATAACAAAATGTAAAAGTCGATTTTTCGGAAAAGCCGTTTTTTTTTTTAGATATTTACCATATATTTACACTAAATGACAAATGGATGCGTTTCTAGTTTTCTTCATTGAGTTAGAATTGATTCAATTATTTCGTTGTGGTAAACATCTGATTAACATTATACATCCAAACAAGTTTTATTATGATAATCTAGAACGCGCACGACAGTAATTCATTTTTAGGTACGTACATATCAGAGAACTGCAACATGCATGCATACACAACACTCAAAAATGAATGAGATTCTTGCAACTCGATCTTCATTTTGCACAGGCCGCACATAGCACACGCCTCAAGCCGCGCAAGACTCTAATAGCAGGAGCCTCAGATAGCGGGAGACTCTAAAAGCAAGAGACGCAAAAGGCAGGAGCCGCAAAAGACAGGAACATTTTGGCAAAAAAGACAAGTAGACAGGAACGTTTTGGCAAAGAAGACATGAGACGCATGCCTAAAGGCGTGGTAGGTAGAGACAGCAGCAAAAGGCTCGGGGCATACAATTTTGTTCGAGAACGTTCGGTTTTCCCTTTCTGCTATTTCCATTTTACATAAAACAAAATTGACCAAGATATGTTATGACTGTAACAAACATGTCTAGATCGCCTCGCCTGTTAATTTTGAGTCAGGTATGTATATTTGGTATGTATATATACCTAATGGGGTCGAATATGTCTCCTAAAGTGCGTTACTCATTCTCTCGACAACTATCGTTCCACATGCACATTTTATCAAATTATTTTAATTGTTTAACAAAAATCGGATCGTTGTCCTGCCCTAATAGGTTTGTTGATAACATTTCACGATATTTCTATCACTATTAGTGACTAAGTCACGCTTCCATCTTAGTATGGTACCATCACTTCAATTGATATTGGTCGGCAGAAACTACAGCCTTTGGTATTGAACTTTCATGTTTTTATAAAATATATTTGTGGGCAAATAAATCAAAACTAAATGGATCAATTTAACTTTGGAGGTTCAGAATTGACCAGAGGTCATATGTTACAAGTGTTGCTTCGAATTTCAGTTGCCTCTGTAATAACATATTATTCTGTTAAATGGATGATGAATCAGATAGATCCAACAAGTAAAAATAAAAAAAAGGCTAAACTTCTGGCAGAAGAACAGTTAAAAAGGTTAATATAATTTCATCCTCTGTTTTTGCTTACTAAAATTAATATTATATTATTTTTTTCAGACTTGGAAAAGAAGATAATTTCAATATAAATATTCAATCCTTTACTGATTATGAGTTAATGATTGCATCACATCTTGTCGTCCCTGCGGACATATCTGTAAAGTGGAGCGATATAGCTGGGTTAGATTCAGTAATCCAGGATCTTCGTGAATCTGTTGTTTTACCAGTGCGCCATCGAGATATGTTTAAGGGATCAAAACTTTGGCAAGCACCTAGAGGAGTTCTTCTTCATGGGCCTCCCGGATGCGGAAAAACATTAATAGCCAAGGCTACAGCTAAAGAAGCACGAATGCGCTTTATTAATTTGGATGTAGCTATTCTTACCGATAAATGGTATGGCGAATCACAAAAACTTGCATCTGCTGTTTTTTCATTAGCTGCTAAAATTCAGCCGTGCATTATATTTGTTGATGAAATTGATTCTTTTCTTCGCGCCCGTAATTCAAATGATCATGAAGCAACAGCAATGATGAAAACTCAATTCATGATGCTATGGGATGGCCTTAGCACAAACCACGATTCAGCCGTAATTGTAATGGGAGCTACTAATCGACCACAAGATCTCGATAAGGCAATTATCAGACGAATGCCAGCCCAGTTTCATATAGGCCTGCCATCTGAAATGCAAAGAGTTCAAATTCTTCAGCTAATATTAGCGACTGAGGAAATCAATGCCGACATTGATTTTAATCAGTTAGCTAAACTCACAAATGGATTTTCGGGGTCAGATCTAAGAGAATTGTGTCGAAATGCATCAGTTAACAGAATGCGACTTTTTATGAAATCTAATGAGAAAAAGCAAAAACTAAATGCAACTTGCACAGACTTACAAAAAACTTCTATTTGTATTACAATGGATGATCTACTTAATTCACATCTAAAAATGAAAGAATCGAAGATGCACACTGGTAATCTCTTTTTAGAAAATCGAATTGATTTAGATTAAATCGGTGAAAATTGTTTGTTATTCATTATCTTTACCTTTCGTTTAAATATTTTGAAATGAAAAAACTGAAAATATATGTATGTGTATAAATATAATAAAAAAAAAACCCCAGTGTACTGCGCACTAAAGCACAAACTGTTGCAATTTCTGAATACAAAAAAAAAAGTTGGTGACTACATATTCACAGCATAAGTAGTTATGATGAAGTTTTAAATTGTCAGAGCTTATAGTTCTTAATTGGTATGAATTTTTGTTTTGATAACTACCATGAATAAATTATGGTAACTGTTCAGAGAACGGGCTCACAGTTAATCGCGACGCAAATAATTCGGGATTTGACCTTTAAAACGAAAAATTCACCTGGCGCAAAAGTGCTAAGTTAAGTGCCTTAAAAGTTATAAATAAAAAACAATAAAACATTGCGCTCAACAACACTGCTTACTAATACAACCACAATATGCACATGAATTTCATATGCGTGTGCTTGCAGACATATGTAAGGCAATTTTGGTGCAAAAGAAACATGCAGACAAAAATAAAAGAAAATATCGCCGTGTGGCGAAAAAATTTAAAAAAAAAAAATTTTCAACATTTTTTGCCTGCGGCGCTAGAATTTAAGTAATAATAATAACTTCCACAGCAGTTATAAACATGTATATATAATTTAAAATAAAACCCAAGAGAATTCGCCGTTAAGAAACAGCAAATTTGTATAAATTGGTAACATTCATAAATAAGCGTCCAAAATGTTGTTGTTTTACGAAGAAAAAGTTATACCAGCATAGGCCTTATTAAATTTCAAACGCAAACTGACAATAAACACAGCTGATTAACAGTGCGACCATGATCATTTATCAAAATATGGGTGATTATACTTTTTGAGATCTGGTCACACTGGTCAATTCGGCCTGCTAAATGTATGGAAATCGGCCAGTTATCGGAGGCTATATCTCCTAAACTAAGCCGAAAATCAAAAATTTGTACTTGATATTTTCGTCTTATCTTGTCGAGTTCTATAAAAGTGCGTTTTCAGATCTTGGCGCCCCAGTTACCGCAATACTGCCCGTTTTGTCGACAGTGCCGCGCCGACTAGCTCAGTAGCATATGGGGAGGGATTTTTCCTCCAGCCCTGCAGCCCGCACCAAATATCGACTAACATCGGTATTTAACACATAAAACACATCACTAACAAAAAAGGTAAACAAGCCAAACACTAAAAACATATATTTCACATATTTTCACATTTGTTTAGTATATTTACAGAAACAGCTACTTTACGTGGGACAACAACAACGGCCATTGGTGACTGCAAAGTCACCGCGCACCCACCCACAATGTGATGCTCCTGCTCAGGAGTTTCGGAGCATCATCCAAATCGCGGAGTCCGTCCTGGCCTACTAAGGCCGCCCCCAAAAAGGTAAATTAGCAAATCATTATAAATTTACACATTTATTTCACACTAATGACCTCACTGTCATGACCAACCCCCACGTTGGAAACTGAGCGCTAACACTGAAAACTTATGCTCTACTAACAAAATTTTTGATTATAAGTAAAGGGACATTTTCATTTTATTTTAGGTGGCCACTTCGCCTATAATTGGGTTTGCTAGCGGCACATGGTGTTGCCGGCTAGCGCAGGCGAAGATTTAGGCCAGTTGTTGGCGCTGCAGTTGTCGGCTGTCTGCTAGCGCTTTTGGAGTCGCAAATTCAGATGCTAAGCTGCCGAGGCGTTAAGGCGCCGTCAAGGCAGCAATTTGGCGGTCACGCCGGGGAAAATCGGCCAGCTACAGGCAGAACGGGATTTGTCTGTGGCTGGTAAAAGTATGCCCCCTTGTGCCAAGCCAGGTGCCCACGACTGCGGCGTTGCAAGGCGCTGGCAAGTTGGGCAGAAGTCACCCTGGCGGACCCCCACAGGAACGGACTCTACAGGGCAGGTATGTTGTATTTTTCGCTGGTCCAATCTTCTGTCCAGAAGCTTGCTGCATACACACAAATAATTTTAAGTTAATTAAAAATAAAATACGTTAAGCAAGAAAAATCACACACTTATTATTTTCGCAGCAGCTTTACTGCACCGACGGGTCGACTCGCACAAACTGTTCGTTGCGCCCTTGCAAATATGTTGGCGGTCATACTAGTTTGGATTCGGGCATCTGCCGACTGCTCAAACGACGCTTGCTTAAAACGGAAGCCTTGGGTCGGCGACCGATCTAGCTGTTAACGGAAAAAGTCCCTCCGCCCATCACCAGATGGTGCTAATCCAAGGTCACGCTTGACTCGCACTGCTTGTTCCACCAGCCGATGTTTTTGTACCAGGGCAGCTGTGTTCATCGATACATGCCAATCGACTCTCCAAATGACAACAGCTGTGTCGCAGAATGCAACATTTCAAGCGGCGCGGTCAATCCTGCAGAGCGACGAAATGATTGGGGCATTTGATCGTCTTGCTGCGCGGCCTACTCTTCAGAAGCAGTCCAACAGGCGTCCAACGCGGGGCCCACGACCTCTATTAGACTCCACCAAGTGTCTGCGGCTCCGGTGGAATTTGCGCGAGTGGGCTGTTGCTGTTGTTCTCCAGCGGCGGTGCGAACATTTGCAAAGTACCGTGTCATCGGCACGTCTATGCTCTTCAGCAACTCTCTGCATCCTCGACCCAGCAGGCTGACAGATGCCCCGGTGTCAAGCAATCCCCGGATACGTTATTTTTATACCCTTGCAGAGGGTATATTAATTTTAGCCAGAAGTTTGCAACGCACCTTAGGAGACATCTCCGACCCTATAAAGTATATATATTCTGAATCAGCATCACCAGGAGAGTCGGAAAATGGATGTCCGTCTGTCCGTCCGTCCGTCCGTCCGTCTGTTGCAACGCAAACTAGTCTCTCAGTTTTTGAGCTATCTTCATGAAACTTGGCACACAAGCTTCTTATTGCTGTAGGCAGTAAATAAGTCGGAACGAGCCAGATCGGACCGATATATCGTATAGCTGTCATAGAAGCTATCGGCCGATTTTTGTTGTTTTTCAAGATATTGTAACAAGATTTGGCAAATCTTATTTTTATTACGTTCTTAATATGCTGCCAAAATTGTCTCAAAATCGGACCACTATAACATATAGCTGCCATAGGAACAATCGGCTGAAATCAGGGTTTTTCTATGCAATCCTGTTTTGTTTTTGGAAATACCGCACATTATCAATACTTTTTAATGTTATACAGTAACCCGTCCTTAGTTTTTCCATTTAAATATCTCAGACGTATATATTTTATAGCTGTTATAGGAACAATCAGTCAGTCCGTCTGTCTGTTGCAACGCAAATTAGTCCCCCAGTTATTGAGCTATCATCATGAAACTTTGCTCACAAGCTTCTTATTTCTGCCCTCTTTAAATAAGTCGGAACGGGCCAGATCGGACTGATATATCGTATAGCTGTTATGGAGCCTATCGGCCGATTTTCGTTATATTTCAAGATATAGCTATCAGGCTTACCAAATCCAAATCGAACTTTTATAACTTATAACGATCAACGATCGGCCTAATGAAGGTTCTTGTTGCAATTTTATGGAAATCTGAGTACTATTACATGTAGCTGTTAAACAAAAAATCATATAGCTGTTATTCAAATGCATTTTTGAAAGAGAACTTTCCAAATTTAGATTTTATGACCAACAGATCCTTTACAACACAAAGACATTCGACCAAATGCTGTTTCTAAGAATTGTATACTGACATATGCAAAACAAAATATATCGGAAAACATAACATTCTTATATGAAACAGTTACAGTTGATAATGTAAGAAATATATACCAGTCCATTTAAATACATTTAAATAAATACATTTAAATACATTTAAATACTTGCATACAATAGTCATAGTTGTTTATAGGAATCCAGCTTTTCCTATTACAAGGTTTCGAAATGAAATCAGAAATGATGTTGAAAGGCTAACGTCAGCTGAAAATATTACAAAATTGGTAATATTAGGAGATTTTAACATTTGCCGATCAACAACCACTGATCAGCTCGAGTCTACTTTAAATAATAACAACAAAATGTGCCAACAACAAAACAGTTAACTCAAATTGATTGGATATTTTGTGATAACACAGTAAGCGGTGCTGCCGCAATCACTTATCAAACTCCATATAGTCACCATGACGGCGTGTTCCTTAGCTATAATCACTTATTTAATAATTTATTTTTAAATATTAAGTTAATTAGATTATTTTATTATTGTAACTAAAGAATATATGTGCAATGTTGTTTAAGGTATTGTAAATATTCCTCCTCGAGGATTGCGACCTTGCCGTGGTGAGGAGGCTGAGTATTCGAAATTATAAGAGGTTGATATAATCGATGTACTGTTGTAATTGTTCAGTAAATTACACAGAAACCAGCAGCAATCCAAAGATATTTTATATTTTGTATAACTGCAAGGGTATGAAACCTTCGGCAAGCCGAAGGTAGCCTTGCTTTCTTGTTATTATTATATTATATACTTATTTTTATATCCGCGAACGGTCTGGGATCGTTCGCTTGGTTGCGTACGACGGCAGCCGCAACTTCTTTCCGCTTCACTCTTCGTTGTCGGATGTGCGCAGCTCTTCCACAGTCTGGACTGGTGTCTCTTGTTCATGGTCCTGTGGCAATGCCACCTCGTGGACTCGAGGCTTGAAAGTGGCGGAAGGCGTTGGCTGTTGTTAGTTTGTCCGTCCTCGACGCCCAAAACTGTGCTCCACTTCTACTGCATCGTCCCGTCGCTCATCCACGGTAAATATGTCCATAGCGTAGATATAACGTGCGACACTCTCCTTGAGACCCTTTTTTATTACTTTCACCAGGTGTCTCTCCGCCATGGGCTTGTTGAGTCTTGACGCCAGTCTACTCATTTGGTGGACATATTCCTCGACGCTTTCCCCTGTCTGCTGTTGCCGTTGCAGGAGCTCGTGCATGCGGTCATGCTCCGTCTGGTGGCTGCGGAAACGGTCCAGCAGCGCCTGATCACGGTCGAGTGGCGTATATGCACCCAGTACCACTCCCTCGCTCTCCCGGTAAGGAGCACATGGAACGTGCGCAGGATCTCCGACCACGGACATCGGAACTGCCTCTGGAGGAACTTGATCCTGAATATAAAATCCTCTACGGAGTTGTAGCGGTCCTCGTCGTCAAAGGACACGCCCCACCGCTCGACTCTGGTGTTCGGGGTCGTGCTCACGACGTTGACATAATCCGTTTCCGCATGGTCATTCATCGCCCCATTATACGGTGATCCACGGCGTCTATCCGCATCCCTTGGCCACGGTTCCGGAATGCTGCTTCTTCTTTCCGGCACTTCTGGGCATGCGCTGCTCTTTTTGATTGTTCCACGGAGGATTTTCGCGTCTTCCGTGGGCCTACTGGGCACGTCTATTTGCCGTCTTTGCTCGTTCGACCCTCCGACTGATCCAGATGCGGCGTTCAGCGGCCTAATTACATCAGTGAGTAGCTTCATCAAGGCCAGTTGGCATCTGACGCATCTCGTCCTTTAGTGATTGCGCTACTTCGGTAAAACTTACGGTATGTATTCGCCGCTTGTACAATCGCTACGTTTACCGCCGAGCTAATCACGCTGTCCAAATTTATTTCTAGTGCGTCTGGCTGCTGCTCAACACTGTCTATGCCGTCGACTGGATCGTCATCCATTTGGCTTCGGATTTTGTCGATCCTGCTGGGCGTCCGTAGGAGTCCCTTGTTTCCCATCGACATCTGCGGACCGACTGCACCCTCTCCTTCGGTGGACCATGTTACGTCCCACGCCTCTAGCACTGGCCCCTTCGACCGTAAGTGGTGCCCACCAACATCTTTTTCCTCGTTATACCCTTGCAGAGGGTATATTAATTTTAGCCAGAAGTTTGCAACGCACCTTAGGAGACATCTCCGACCCTATAAAGTATATATATTCTGAATCAGCATCACCAGAGGAGTCGAAAAATGGATGTCCGTCTGTCCGTCCGTCCGTCTGTTGCAACGCAAACTAGTCTCTCAGTTTTTGAGCTATCTTCATGAAACTTGGCACACAAGCTTCTTATTGCTGTAGGCTGTAAATAAGTCGGAACGAGCCAGATCGGACCGATATATCGTATAGCTGTCATAGAAGCTATCGGCCGATTTTTGTTGTTTTTCAAGATATTGCAACAAGATTTGGCAAATCTTATTCTTTTTACGTTTTTAATGTTCCGTCAAAATTGTATCAAAATCGGACCACTATAACATATAGCTGCCATAGGAACAATCGGCTGAAATCAGTGTTTTTGTATGCAAACAGAAACCAGGAGCAATCCAAATGTATTTTATATTGAGTATAACTGCAAGGGTATAAAACCTTCGGCAAGCCGAAGGTAGCCTTGCTTTCTTGTTTTTACTCATTATACCCTTCGTGCAAAATGTATGTAACAGGCATAAGGAGGCGTGGCAGACCCCATAAAGTATATATATTCTTGCTCAGGATCACTAGTCGAGTCGATTGAGACATGTCCGTCTGTCTGTCCGGCTATCCGTCTGTCCGTCTGTTTGTTTGAGACAACAGATCTCAGCTATTAAAAAAGCTAGAGAGACACCAAATTTGGTGTGAAGGTTCCTACATATCCGGTTCAGATGAAGTTTATGTCAAATGTTTGATGCCACGCCAACCGCCAACGCAAATCGGTAATTTACGATTATTAAGCAAAGATATTAAACTTATTAAGTTCTGCTTCGGTATGTATAAAGCTGAATGCAATATGAACAGATCCTCCAAATTACAATCCGATCGGACCAATAACTCAGAAGTTATTGAAGTCAACGCTTTCGGTACAAATGTTCGGTTTGGGCAGCAGATTGCGCGCTGCTTTATGCAGTTTACTTTACGCGCGTCGCTGTGTGAGCGCGAGCGAGCTAGCTATATTTGTTAGAAGTTTTTGTGCAGAAATTTCTGTTTGGAATTATGAGTGTGGTTACACGTTTGTAACGGATTTGAATAATTGGGAGAAGGGTATCTTACTGTCGGGCGCCCGACTGTAGCCTTACCCACTTGTTTTTATTTTTATTTTATTTCATTGCAGGGTAACGTGCAACGAAACTTTACCTTTTCTTTACTTTTACTTTAATTTGTAATACTTGTGTGTGTGTGTGCGTAAGCGTAAGCAAAAATGTGTATGTGTGTATCTTAATATTAATAATTTCTAATTTTGTTGCATTCTGCGGAACAGCTGTGTTCATTTGGAGTATCGATAGGTGTGTATCGATGAACACAGCTGCCCTGGTACAAAAACATCGGCCAACGGAGCAAGCAGTGCGAGCCTTTACGAGGCTTGGGCCTGTTAACAGCCAAGACGATCATTGACCCAAGGTTCCCGTTGGGCCAAGCGCCGTTTGAACCCGACGGTTAGCTGCCCGAATGCCCAGGCATATGACCGCCAATATCTCTTTCAAGGACGGCCGACTCTTCAGTTGCCTTTGAGCGAGCGGTCAGCGCAGATAGAATCTGCAAATAATTAAGTGCGTGTTACATTTTTGTTGAAAATTATAATCATTTTTTGAATTAATATTTTGTGTGTGTGCAGAAGCGATTCCTGGACCTCTCGGCAACCAACGCCTACCTGCCCTGGTGAGTCTGTTCCTTGCGGGGATCCGCCAGGGCCTATTTTGTCCCCCGTGAAAAGATCTGTGCAGCACCAGCAACGGCTGCCACAGTAATTCTGCGCTGCGCTGCATCACCAGCAACGGCTGCCGCAATGATCCTGCGCTGCACTGCATCACCAGCAACGGCCGCCGCGGGCATAGTCTTTGGCTGCAGGCCATATATATTTTTCCTGTCAGGCGGCTCTCCACGTCCGGGAGCAGCACCTAAAATATAATATAAAAATGTCCCATTAGTTATAATCATTATTGTTATTAGCCTTAATTTTTCTGTTAGTATTTTACTGTTCAGGTTCCCAAGTGGGGGTTAGTTATGAAAGTGAGGTTTGTTAGCATTAAATAAATGTACAGTTTAATCATAATGTGCTAAATTACCTTTTGAGGGAGATGGGGCGGCCTTTGTAGGCCAGGACGGACTCCACGATTTAGGGTGATGCTCCGAAACTCCTGAACAGGAGCATCACATGGTTGGGTGGGTGCGCGGTGACATGGCAGTCACCAATGGCTTTGTTGAGTGTTGTTTGTCCCACGTAGAGTAGCTGTTCCTGTAAATAAATCAACAAATGTAAAAAAATGTGCAATATTTGTCTGCTTTTACTGTTTGGTTTGTTTACCTTTTTTTGTTAGTGATGTGTTTTATGTGTTAAATACCGATGTTAGTCGATATTTGGTGCGGACTGCAGGGCGGGAGGAAAAACCCCTCCCCAAGTGCTGCTGAGCTAGCTGGCGCGGCCCTGACAAAAAAAGCAGTCCGTAACAATTTCAATGTTTATATCTAAAAATTAATATAATTAAATAATATAAATAATCCTGAATAAATGTTAACACTAAAATTATAATTAGAAAAGTTTTTTAAATATTGTGAAAATAATAATAAATAACATGAAACAAAAAAAAATGTAATTAAATAAATGCAAAATATATATTTGTGTATAAGGTAATATTTTCTTTTTCGACAGATCAAAATTAGGGAGATGGAACGACTTGTCGCCGGTAGACTCTATAACAACTTTTGCGCTTATGGGCCTTGCTGTGTTGGACAAAACAAAACACACTGCCGTTCGTCAACTGGTCTAACTGTCACGCGTGTTGACAGTTGCCAGTTCAGCTCGCGGCTGGTGTTCGATCGGCTCTGCTTTCACTGGGTGTGCGTCTCATTAATCCGTGAGGCGGTGCAGCGCGTATTACCCTAGGCATTTACGGGTCACCTGTCCCTCATGAAGCCAAGTTGGCCGGACTATCTACCGGATCTACTACTTTACAAAGGAAAAAGAACGACATGGTCACATTTACATGCAACACATTTTAATATTGGACACGGCCCAGAGCAAGCCCGCGGCACGGTGTTCTTACCACCATTGGTAGAACATGACTTGCGGTCTGCCTGGCAACATGCCTCAACATCCAAATACCTCTACTTACTGATGTTTCTCAGTCCACAACTCCCTGCGCAAACGTAAATTCAAATTCAACGTGCCACAGTTTGTTGTAGACTAGGTCACATCAGCCAAGCTGTAGTGAGGTGTCTAAATACCGCTGTCAGTCGATTTTTAGCAAAGATTTCGGCACAGAATTAACTGGCCTTTTTTGAATTGGGCGCCATTATGTTACGGACTGCTTTTTGCCGACAGTTCCGCGCCGACTAGCTCAGTAGCACTTGGGGAGGGGTTTTTCCTCCAGCCCTGCAGCCCGCACCAAATATCGACTAACATCGGTATTTAACACATAAAACACATCACTAACAAAAAAAGGTAAACAAACCAAAAAATAAAACAAGTCGGAAAGGCTACAGTCGAGCGCGCCCGACTGTGGTATACCCGCTACAACTATGCGAAAAAAAGACGTCTCACAGTCTCAAATTTGTTTTCACTATGAAAGTTGCACGCGGTTCTAATTGGGTATTGTCAATTTGCTTTCAGTGTCTTCCAGTTAGAACTTATCAGAGGGCTTTTAATGATGAATGTGTGAAAGAGACGCCTATATAATTCTTCACATATATATCAAGAAATTCAATACGTCCAACCAGATGTGTCGTTTTTGTTGTACATTGATGCAAAATATCACTTAAAATTTTAACTGGCCTTAAATAAGACAAAAGGGTAAGGCTACAGTCGGGCGCCCGACAGTAAGATACCCTTCTCCCAATTTTTAAAATCCGTTACAAACGTATAACCACCCTCATAAATTCAAACAGAAATTCTGCACAAATACTTCTAGTACATATAGCTTACTCGCTTGCACTCACACAGCGACGCACGTAAAGAATAAAGCGACACGACGCAACGTCGACATCGGCGTCAACTGCTCAAAGCAGCGCGCAAGCTGCTGCCCGTACCGAACATTTGTACTGAAAATGTTGACTTGATTATTCAAGTTATCTTCTGTGTTTTTGGTCAAATCGGATTGTAATTTGGAGAATAGGTTCATATTGCATTTAGCTTTATACATACCAAAGCAGAACGTTATGGGTTTAATACTTTGCTTTATAATCGCAAATAACCGATTTGCGGGGCGGTGGGCGTGGCATCAAACATTTGATATAAACTTCTGCCTATGATTTATAGGAACCTTCATGCCAAAGTTGGTATCTCTAGATTTTTTAATAGCTGAGATCTGTTGTCTCATACAGACGGACAAACAGACGGACATGTCTCAATCGACTTGGCTAGTGATCCTGAGCAAGAATATATATATTTTATGGGGACTGCCACGCCTTCTTATGCCTGTTACATGCATTTGCACAAAGTTAGTATACCCTTTTTTGACCATTTTCAATGGTCGAAGGGTATAAATATTCTTACGTCGCGGTTAGCCCGTTCTCTAGACAATTACCAGTATTATGTACATCAAACGAGTATAAATAAATATCCCAATATCACACTCATAATTTTAGGCTCTTGCATTTATTTCCTTGCCCGCCATGAAGTTTTTATACCTATGCATCGTGCCTTAGGAGGCATCTCCGACCCTATAAACTATGTATGTATATTCTAAATCAGCATCGAAAGGCGAGCTCATAAACCTTTGCCCGCCTATCCGTCTGTTGCAACACGATCTAGTCATTCAGTTTTAGAGCTATCTTAATAAAACATGGTAGACATGCTTATTATGGCTGCAGACTGTACATAAGTCGGAACCAGGACGGACCGATATATCGTATAGCTGCCATATAACCTATCGTTTATTATACCCTTCGACTATTGAAAATGTTCAAAAAAGGGTAAACTAACTTTGTACACTTTGTGCAAATGTAAGTAACAGGCATAAGGAGGCGTGGCAGACCCCATGAAGTATATATATTCTAGCTCAAGATCACTAGCCGATTCGATTAAGCCGTGTCCGTCTGTCTGTCCGTTTCTATGAAACAACAGATCTCAGTTATTGAACAAGTCGAAAAGGCTACAGTCACGCGGTTACTGTAAGAGGCATGGATTTTCAGTTTATTTTTATATACCATAAAAAATATATATAGAAATAAAATTTTTAATATAATAACAAGTCGGAAAGGCTACAGTCACGCGGTGACTGTAAGAGGCCATGGATTTTCAGTTTATTTTTATATACGGGGATATTGCGGTAACTGGGGCGCCAAGATCTGACGACGGATCCTTATAGAACTCGACGAGATAAGACGAAAATATTAAGTAAAAATTTTTGATTTTCGGCTTAGTTTAGGAGATATAGCCTCCGATAACTGGCCGATTTCCATACATTTTGCAGGCCGAATTGACCAGTGTGACCAGATCTCAAAAAGAATAATCGCCCATATTTTGATAAATGATCATGGTCTCACTGTTAATCAGCTGTGTTTGTTGTCAGTTTGCGTTTGAAATTTGATAAGGCCTGTGCTGGTATGACTTTTTCTTCGCAACCCAACAACATTTTGGACGCTTATTTGACAACAAACACAGCTGATTAACAGTGAGACCATGATCATTTATCAAAATATGGGCGATTATTCTTTTTGAGATCTGGTCACACTGGTCAATTCGGCCTGCAAAATGTATGGAAATCGGCCAGTTATCGGAGGCTATATCTCCTAAACTAAGCCGAAAATCAAAAATTTTTACTTAATATTTTCGTCTTATCTCGTCGAGTTCTATAAGGATCCGTCGTCAGATCTTGGCGCCCCAGTTACCGCAATATCCCCTTATATACCATAAAAAATATATATTGAAATAAAATGTTTAATATAATAAAAACAAAAATTAAAATATCGAAAAAGCAGAGTCGATAGCATAAGTTAGAACGAGAGAGAGATATGTGAATTTTTGGCGCGTGCCAAAATTCGTTACATACACACACACACACAGCAGCGTTAACTGCTTCTTCTTTAATTTAGACATCCATTAACAATTACACAGACCTGCCTCATGTTTTGTGTATTGCCTCACACGCATATACATATGTATGCATGTGTGAGCTTCGCGTGCATGTATTGTATGCGCACGCATAAGTACAGCATGCAAAACATCTTAAAAGGCAAAATGTAACACTTAATATCTAAATTATTAGATAAATATAAATAAATGGCAAATAATTAAAAAATGCATATTCTTTATAAATATAAATGTAAACAAATATGAAATACAGCACATAAAAAATTAAAATTAGCTAAATTCTCTTTTCGCCGTGATTCCCCTGGCCGTTTGCATAGGAGTTCGTCATCCTAACAACTAGACCACCGTCGCTGTGCTCCGCGCCCGTTAAAATTGCATTTTTAGACCATTTGCTCAAAAATGTCAAATATGTCATGTACAACAATAACACTACTACAAGATTGAATGACCACAAGAAAGCCAAATGTTATTTATTTATATTTAATAAGATCATTTGTTGAAATTTGATAAATGAAATCAAATTTTATAATGATGAAAAAAAATAAATAAAATATTAACTTCTAAATAGTAAAAACAAAAACCGCCTTCCCGAGGGATTGAACCTCCATTCTTTTGTTTGATTGCCTGCTGCTCTCCACATTTGACCATCGCCGCTTTGACTCGCTGTGCGGCTAAGTAACTATTTCCTTCTCATACACACACATAACCATTTTCGCATTAAAAAGATCGAAAAAGCACGTGGCTGGTAGCAGCTTGCAGGCAAGACATCACAAATCAATAGAAAATGTTAACTCGCGTAACTTTTATGTTTATTATCCGATCGGGTTGCAATTTATAAAATAAGTTCACATCGCATTTATCTATATGTATGCCAAAGCTGAAAGTTAAGACTTCAATACTTTGCTTAATAATCACAAATTACTGATTTACGGGGGCGGTGGGCGTGGTACCCGAAATTTGAAAACGACGTTTACTGCCTAGGATATACAGGAACCTTGATGCCAAATTTGGAGGGTCTAGCTTTCTTAATAGCTGAGAATCAGACGCTCATACAGACGGACAGACGGACAGACAGACATGTCTAGATCGACTCGGCTAGTGATCCTGAGCAAGAATATATATACTTTATGGGGTCGCAGATTTCTCCTTCTGCCTGTTACGCACATTCCGACAAACCTAATAGACCATGTATTTTTTTAAAATCCATGGCCTAAATAGCTACATTCTCCTTTTTCGCCGTGGGGAATCGAACTCTGGACGTTTGCATAGGAGTCCGTTATCCTAACAACTAGACCACCGTCGCTGTGCTCCGCGACCGTTAAAATTGCATATTGAGACCATTTCCTCAAAAATGTCATATTCGTTTTGTAAAACAATAAAACTTTTACTGGATTGAATGGGCACAAGAAAGACGAGTGTTATTCATTTATATATAATAAAATTATTTGTTAAAATTTGGCGAATTAAACTAAATTTTATAAAGCTGCAAAAAAATAAAAACTGCTAAATAGTGAGGAAAAAGCCAGAAGTTTGCAACGCACCTTAGGAGACATCTCCGACCCTATAAAGTATATATATTCTGAATGTCCGTCTGTCAATCCGTCCGTCCGTCCGTCTGTTGCAACGCAAACCAGTCTTTTGCTGTACGCTGTAAATAAGTCGGAACGAGCCAGATCGGACCGATATATCGTATAGCTGTCATAGAAGCTATCGGCCGATTTTTGTTGTTTTTCAAGATATTGCAACAAGATTTGGCGAATCTTATTCTTATTACGTTATTAATGTGCTGTCAAAATTGGATCAAAATCGGACCACTATAACATATAGCTGCCATATGAACAATCGGCTGAAATCAGGGTTTTTGTAAGCAAACAGAAACCAGCAGCAATCCAAATGTATTTTATATTAAGTATAACTGCAAGGGTATAAAACCTTCGGCAAGCCGAAGGTAGCCTTGGTTTCTTATATACCCTCTGCAAGGGTATAATAAACTTAAAAACCACCGCCTTTCTCGGGAGTTTGAACCTCCATCCCTCTGTTCGATTGCCGGCTGCTCTCACATTTGACTATCGCTGCAACTATTCGCTATGCCGGCATAAGGAGGCGTGGCAGATCCCACAAAGTATATATATTCTTGCTCAGGATCACTAGCCGAGTCGATTGAGCCATGTCCGTCTGTCTGTCCGTCTGTTTGTTTGAGACAACAGATCTCAGCTATTAAAAAAGCTAGAGACACCAAATTTGGTATGAAGGTTCCTATATATCCGGGGCAGATGAAGTTTATGTCAAATGTTTGGTAATTTGCGATTATTAAGCATAACGTTCTGCATATATCCTCCAAATTACATTTCAATCGGACCAATAACACAGAAGTTATTTAAGTCAACGTTTTCAGTACAAATGTTCGGTACGGGCAGCAGCCTGCGCGCTGCTTTGAGCAGTTGACGCCGACGTCGACGTTGCGTCGCGTCGCTTTACTCTTTACGCGCGTCGCTGTGTGAGTGCGAGCGAGTAAGCTATATGTAGTATAAGTATTTGTGCAGAATTCTCTGTTTGAAATTATGAGTGTGGTTACACGTTTGTAACGGATTTAGAAAATTGGGAGAAGGGTACCTTACTGTCGGGCGCCCGACTGTAGCCTTACAGACAGACGGACAGACGGACATGGCTATATCGACTCGGCTGTTGATACTGATTCAGAATATATATACTTTATGGGGTCGGAGGTGTCTCCTTCTGCCTGTTACATACATTTTCGGTTCGAACAAATACCCTTCTACTCTATGAGTAGCGGGTATAAAAAGCACGTCTCACAGTCTCATATTTGTTCTGACTATGAAAGTTGCACGTGGTTCTTATTGGATGTTGCCACTTTGCTCTCAGTGCTTTCCAGTTAGAATTTATCAGAGGGCTTTTAATTATGAATATGTAAAAGACACGCCTATATACAGCCATAGGCGTATAATTGGCACAAAAAACAATTTTTTTTTTATTTGCGTATTGCACAAAAAGTTCGACGCTTCGACACGAAATGTTGGATGCAGCTGATGGCTGTACAAATGCGCAATACAAATAACCGTTATTTGTCCCGTTACAGTTTTCGTTTTTTCTTTGGCATTCGTTTTTGTTTATCCCTATGCATATTCATCCAAACAGATTTGTCGTTTATGTTATGTTGCTGCGAAATTTCACTTAAGATTTTAAATGTCATTAAATATAGTAAAAACTTCGTTAACATCGATTTTAAAAGAAGATATAGTATTATGCAAAAAAAAAAATGAATAGGAACAGAAAACACAAAAAACAAGAAGGCAAGGCTACCTTCGGCTTGTCGAAGGTTTTATACCCTTGCAGTTATACTCAATATAAAATACATTTGGATTGCTCCTGGTTTCTGTTTGCATACAAAAACACTGATTTCAGCCGATTGTTCCTATGGCAGCTATATGTTATAGTGGTCCGATTTTGATACAATTTTGAGGGAACATTAAGAACGTTAAAAAGAATAAGATTTGCCAAATCTTGTTGCAATATCTTGAAAAACAACAAAAATCGGCCGATAGCTTCTATGGCAGCTATACGATGTATCGGTCCGATCTGGCTCGTTCCGACTTATTTACAGCGTGCAGCAATAAGAAGCTTGTGTGCCAAGTTTCATGAAGATGGCTCAAAAACTGAGAGACTAGTTTGCGTTGCAACAGACAGACGGACGGACGGACAGACGGACATCGATTTTTCGACTCTGTTGATGCTGATTCAGAGCATATATACTTTCTCCTAAGGTGCGTTGCAAACTTCTGGCTAAAATTAATATATTCCGTTTAATTAAAATACTAAACTTAAAATATTTTAAATGCTTAAAAAAAGCCAGTACTCAAAAAAACCCACTTGCATCAGGTAGGATTCGAACTCGCTACCTTTCACTCGACAGTCAATGACCACATCCAATCTGCCACTAAGTCTATTATGCAAATACCATAAAATTGGAATTATGATTAGTGCAAATAATTTTGGTACATATAATTGAAAAAAAAGTGCTTGCAGCCGCAGTTGAACCTGGATCGTGCATATCTAACATAATAAAACAGACAAATGAGGGCACTCTTTTAATTTGCCAAACTAATCTTGTTTGCAAAAGAGTTTTGTCGCTTTCTGCTTTCAATTTCATTTGTTAACGTTTCTATTTTTAGAAACGTTGTTATTGCTTCTGCAAAATATTTCTTTTACATCGACTTTCGTGAGCGAATTCGACTCTCTCGGGCTCTCACTAACTCTTTCATTAATCTTTATTGTTGTGCACTGCAGCATAAACTCTCTTATCGCGTTCTTCTTATCACAGTTTCTATGTGTGCCTAACCTTTCTTCTCTCTTTATTTCTGTTGTGTGCATTTTTGACAGTGGTCACCCCTAATAATGGAAGGAGGAATTGTATGTTTCAAGAAAACCTGCCAAAAGCAGATTACATCTGCTCAGGCAAGTATTTGTTGTTGGATCTGCAACAACGTTGCTCATGATGCTGTAGCCAAGCGAAACGGGCTGCACTATTGTTGTGATGCGTGTCGTGAGGTTGAGAACGATTTTGTATCGTTCATGCGCCAAACTAGGACGGGATTTAGGGAACTGTTTGGTAGTTTTCGCAAACTTGCCGATCAGTTCTCCGCGCTGGACACTTCATTAAATAGCCTTAAGCTAATAAATGAGTCTCCCAAGCAAAAAATCAGCTCAAAAGCAGCAGCCGTCAATTAGTGCCTATCAGCCTCAGAACGTTGACCAACTCAGCACACCAGTTGCCGCTGCTATCGTTTACTACACCTGTAGTTACGAGATCAGCAGCACAGAAAAATGTCTCTGTTGAGCCCGTGGAGCTCATTTCACCTTTGCCCAATACTCCATCTGCGTTTTTTTTTTCCCGTGAACCCGCAAATACTAATTACCCAACCGATAGTCCCTCAGGCAAGCTCGCCTTTGGGATTATCGGCACAACCTGCTCCCACTGGTCCTATATCTGTGGGACCTAAGCCTGTCACCGGAATTCCACCGAAGAGGCACATATTTGTCTCGAGGCTAGCCCCTGATCTCACATCTTCAGATGTTATGGCTTATATCCAAGCCAAATCTCAAGCCCAAGATTTAAAGGTGGAACAATTAAAGTTTTCATATGAAAGGGATATATCATCCTTTAAAATTAGTGTCTTAAACGATTTATTTAACCAAATATGCTCAGCTAATTTCTGGCCTGATCATATTGTGGTTAAAGAATTCGAAGCAAAGACAAAAAGAAAGAATCGGCAACCGATTAAACCAGAAACCAGACCACCACCACTTCCAAAAATGCGACTTCAAAAAACTAATAAAATTTGTAACATTAACCTACCAAAACGTAAGGGGCCTGCGTAGCAAGCTACCTACGTTATTCTTAAATAGCCTTTCGTTTGAATCCCATGTGCTTATGTTCACTGAGACTTGGTTAAAACCTGAGATTTTATGCTCTGAAATTTTTCCAAGCAAGTTCACAACTTATAGGTTTGATCGTCATGATCGGCGGGGCGGCGGTGTTCTTATTGCGGTAAATTCTGATATCGCGTCAGAACATGTACACCCGGAGATTCAATATGATATTGAATTCATTTGTGTAAAATTAAACCTTCCCGGCTTCCAGGTTTTTATAACCTGCTCGTACATCCCACCTTCGTCGGATATTCTTATCTACACTCAACATTTGCTTGCAATAAAGTATGTCTTCAATTTGTTATCTAACAAAGACCAGCTCATAGTCCTTGGCGACTTTAACATACCTGAGTGTAGATGGACACCAAGTGATGAGGCAAATTTTCTGATCACGATCTTATTGACGGCCTACATAACATTTCTCTGCTGCAGGTCAACCACCTACAAAATTCTCTAAATAGAACACTCGACTTATGCTTTGTCTCCGATCAGAGTATGGTAACTCTGACTAGAGTCCACCCACTTACCCAACCAGAAGATCCCTATCATCCAACGTTCGAGGTTGTTTTTGAAACTGGTTTGAACGTATTGGATAAAAAAGTTACGTCGTGTAAGAGAGCGCGTTGTTTTCGTAAAGCCGATTTTGATAAAATTAATTATTTAATTTCAAATTATGACTGGTCTAATTTTTACCAATGTAACAATATGGATATGGCTCTTAATTTATTTTATAAAACATTAAATAACTTTTTTGACATTTGTGTGCCTTTTTCTTATCCGAGGCATTCGAGTAAACCCCCATGGTTTACTAAAGAACTATCCAGTCTTAAAAATCTCTTTAAAAATATACTAGATGTTATTCCTCGTCTATTTTTTCAAGATATTGTTCGGTCAAATTTTGTTGCTCTCAACGCTACATGCTACAAAAATTATTTGACTCGTTGCGGGATTCAGTTCCGGCAGAATCCCAGACAGTTCTATAATTTTGTTAACATGAAGCGTAAGTCATCTGCCTCTCCATCTAAGCTATCGTTTGAAGGTGCAAATGCAAATACTGACCAGGACATGGCTGATCTGTTTGCTAAGTTCTTTCAAACGACCTATTCAATTTCAACACGCGATGTAAATTCTTATCCTTTCACCATTCCAAGTTCAACTGGCATTTTCGCCCCACAATTAAACGAAAGTTCGATTTTCAGGGATTTATGTTTGATAAAACTAGTTTTCTCTCCTGGTCCTGACGGAATTCCTAGTTGCGTACTTCGATACTGTGCCGATCCTCTATCTAAGCTATTGCTCAAACTTTTCTCGCTGTCCCTGAAAACTTCCACCTTTCCTTCCATATGGAAGGAATCTTTCATTTTACCGCTTCACAAGAAGGGCAGCAAGTCTGATGCTTTAAACTATAGAGGTATCTCAAAATTGTCGGCTATTCCCAAACTCTTTGAGAATGTCATAACTCCTCACTTGCAGCATTTCTGTAGATCCATCATTTCTCCTTGTCAGCACGGATTTTTAAAACGTCGTTCCTCCTCGACAAATTTACTTGAGCTTACACCCTTTATAATAAAAGGCTTTCAGAAAAATTTTCAAACTGACGTCATTTATACTGATTTCAGTAAAGCATTTGACTCAGTAAATCACTCCCTTCTTGCACATAAACTTAACATTATTGGTTTCTCACCAAATCTTTTAAGCTGGCTTATAAGTTATTTGGCCAATAGAACACAAAGAGTCTTCTTTAAAAATGTGCTTTCTGACCCTATTCAAGTTACCTCTGGGGTTCCACAGGGAAGCCATTTAGGTCCCCTTCTTTTTACGCTTTTCATCAATGATCTTCCTTCGGCCATACTTAACTCGCGTACTCTTATGTATGCAGATGATGTAAAGCTTTGTATTCAATTTAAAGACGCCTCCTGTCATTCATCCCTTCAAGCCGACCTTAACAGTTTGAACAGTTGGTGTGGTGCAAACCTATTAAATCTAACTAGCTCAAAATGCAAGTTGATGACATTCTCTCGTGCCAGTCCTAAGTACGAATCTTACACTTTATGTGGTTGTCCTCAGGAAAGAATTACCTCTGTGTCAATAAGGCTATGAGTGTACTCGGATTTATTAAGAGGTGGGCTAAGGAATTTAACGATCCTTATATAACTAAGACCTTTTATACCTCACTTGTGCGTCCTATTCTCGAGTATGGATCATGTGTTTGGTGTCCTCAGTTTTCAACCTGCAAGGACCGCATTGAATCCGTTCACAAGAACTTTTTGATTTTCGCATTGCGTGGACTTAATTGGGATTCAATTTTAAGACTACCTTCCTATACTAACAGACTTCTTCTACTAAATCTACCTTCCTTAGCCAATCGGCGTACTATGCTTGGTGTGGTTTTTATCAATAACCTTATTAAAGGCGACATTGACAGTGATGACTTGGTTAGCCGGTTACAGTTCTCTGTCCCTTGCCGACTAACGAGAAATTATATTCCACTAACTCTTCCTAGTTGTAGGTCGAACTTTGCCTTGCACGAACCGTTCAGGGTATTATGTTCGGACTACAACAAATACTACTTTAATATATCTAACATCCAATCAACTAATAACCTTAAACTTTCACTACTTTCTCACCTAGCTAGAAGTAAGCGATCTCGCGACCTTCCTATTCGTTAACTGCGCTCCTCGGGCGTTACGAGCGCTCTAATCCATTAACACACTACTTTTGATCTGATTGGGTTTTCTGGGTTTCCCCAATCCTTTGCAATAAATGTTGGATCAACTAAAATTATCTTTTTATTCCCAGATTAAATAAATAATTAAATGATTAAATAATAATTAAATAATTTTAAAAAAACAAGTAGGTAAGGCTACAGTCGGGCGCCCGACAGTAAGTTACCCTTCTCCCAATTTTTATACCCTTGCAGAGGGTATATTAATTTTAGCCAGAAGTTTGCAACGCACCTTAGGAGACATCTCCGACCCTATAAAGTATATATATTCTGAATCAGCATCACCAGGAGAGTCGGAAAATGGATGTCCGTCTGTCCGTCCGTCCGTCCGTCCGTCCGTCAGTCCGTCCGTCCGTCCGTCCGTCCGTCCGTCCGTCTGTTGCAACGCAAACTAGTCTCTCAGTTTTTGAGCTATCTTCATGAAACTTGGCACACAAGCTTCTTATTGCTGTAGGCAGTAAATAAGTCGGAACGAGCCAGATCAGACCGATATATCGTATAGCTGTCATAGAAGCTATCGGCCGATTTTTGTTGTTTTTCAAGATATTGCAACAAGATTTGGCAAATCTTATTTTTATTACGTTCTTAATATGCTGCCAAAATTGTCTCAAAATCGGACTACTATAACATATAGCTGCCATAGGAACAATCGGCTGAAATCAGGGTTTTTCTATGCAATCCTGTTTTGTTTTTGGAAATACCGCACATTATCAATACTTTTTAATGTTATACAGTAACCCGTCCTTAGTTTTTCCATTTAAATATCTCAGACGTATCTATTTTATAGCTGTTATAGGAACAATCAGTCAGTCCGTCTGTCTGTTGCAACGCAAATTAGTCCCCCAGTTATTGAGCTATCATCATGAAACTTTGCTCACAAGCTTCTTATTTCTGCCCTCTTTAAATAAGTCGGAACGGGCCAGATCGGACTGATATATCGTATAGCTGTTATGGAGCCTATCGGCCGATTTTCGTTATATTTCAAGATATAGCTATCAGGCTTACCAAATCCAAATCGAACTTTTATAACTTATAACGATCAACGATCGGCCTAATGAAGGTTCTTGTTGCAATTTTATGGAAATCTGAGTACTATTACATGTAGCTGTTAAACAAAAAATCATATAGCTGTTATTCAAATGCATTTTTGAAAGAGAACTTTCCAAATTTAGATTTTATGACCAACAGATCCTTTACAACACAAAGACATTCGACCAAATGCTGTTTCTAAGAATTGTATACTGATATATGCAAAACAAAATATATCGGAAAACATAACATTCTTATATGAAACAGTTATAGTTGATAATGTAAGAAATATATACCAGTCCATTTAAATACATTTAAATAAATACATTTAAATACATTTAAATACTTGCATACAATAGTCATAGTTGTTTATAGGAATCCAGCTTTTCCTATTACAAGGTTTCGAAATGAAATCAGAAATGATGTTGAAAGGCTAACGTCAGCTGAAAATATTACAAAATTGGTAATATTAGGAGATTTTAACATTTGCCGATCAACAACCACTGATCAGCTCGAGTCTACTTTAAATAATAACAACAAAATGTGCCAACAACAAAACAGTTAACTCAAATTGATTGGATATTTTGTGATAACACAGTAAGCGGTGCTGCCGCAATCACTTATCAAACTCCATATAGTCACCATGACGGCGTGTTCCTTAGCTATAATCACTTATTTAATAATTTATTTTTAAATATTAAGTTAATTAGATTATTTTATTATTGTAACTAAAGAATATATGTGCAATGTTGTTTAAGGTATTGTAAATATTCCTCCTCGAGGATTGCGACCTTGCCGTGGTGAGGAGGCTGAGTATTCGAAATTATAAGAGGTTGATATAATCGATGTACTGTTGTAATTGTTCAGTAAATTACACAGAAACCAGCAGCAATCCAAAGATATTTTATATTTTGTATAACTGCAAGGGTATGAAACCTTCGGCAAGCCGAAGGTAGCCTTGCTTTCTTGTTAAAATCCGTTACAAGCGTGTTGCTACCACTCATAATTTCAAACGAAAATTCTGCATAAATACTTCTACTACATATAGCTTACTCGCTCGCACTCACACAGCGACGCGCGTAAAGCGTAAAGCGACACGACGCAACGTCGACGTCGGCGTCAACTGCTCAAAGCAGCGCGTCGGCTGCCGCTCGTACCGAACATTTGTACTGAAAACGTCGACCTTAATAACTTCTGTGTTATTGGTCCGATCGAATTGTAATTTGGAGAATATGTTCATATTGCATTCAGCTTTATACATACCAAAGCATAACTTTATAGGTTCATTACTTTGCTTAATAATCGTAAATTACCGATTTGCGGGGGCGGTGGGCGTGGCATCAAACATTTGACATAAACTTCATAAGCTGCCCCGAATATATAGGAACCTGTATACCAAATTTGGTGTCTCTAGCTTTTTATACCCTTGCAGATGGATTAATTAATTTTAGCCAGAAGTTTGCAACGCACCGTAGGAGACATCTCCGACCCTATAAAGTATATATATTCTGAATCAGCATCACCAGAGGAGTCGAAAAATGGATGTCCGTCTGTCCGTCTGTCCGTCCGTCCGTCCGTCAGTCCGTCCGTCCTGTTGCAACGCAAACTAGTCTCTCAGTTTTTGAGCTATCTTCATGAAACTTGGCACACAAGCTTCTTATTGCTGTACGCTGTCGGAACGACCCATATCGGACAGATATATCGTATAGCTGTCATAGAAGCTATCGGCCGATTTTTGTTGTTTTTCAAGATATTGTAACAAGATTTGGCAAATCCTATTTTACAAAATTGTATCAAAATCGGACCACTATAACATATAGCTGCCATAGGAACAATCGGCTGAAATCAGGGTTTTTGTATGCAAACAGACCCCAGCAGCAATCCAAATGTATTTTATATTTAGTATAACTGCAAGGGTATAAAACCTTCGGCAAGCCGAAGGTAGTCTTGCTTTCTTGTTTTAATTTAATTTTATATTTGTAATTTTAATGTTTATTCTTAGTTGACGTTAAATAAATAAATAAATAAATAAATAAAAAACACGTGGTCACATGGCACTACTATTTCCTTAATATATTCCATATTTATAGCCCAATCTTACTGAAATTGTAACGAAACGTCCCGAAGAAAGTGTTTGTAACGTACACATATATAAAACTCTGTAAAGCTAAGATTGCTGCTGCAATCAATTTTTTTTCGATTTAAGGATGCGGATAGGGGCGTGGCCTAATTTTAAAAAAAATAATTGATACTGATTCAAAATATATATACTTCATGGGGTCGGAGATGTCTCCTTTTGTCTGTTACATAAATATTTGGTTGGAACAAAGTTATAATACCCATCTACTCTAATACTATTATGACATTAAAAAACGGTATCTCGATCCCCATCAAAGAACAAACATTTGACACAATTATTCCAAGAACATCCCTCTTGTCCGACACACAAAAAGCCAAACTACGCGAATTATTCAAGTCATTTCCAGAGTTGTTCGCAGACCCTAACCAAAAACTGACCTACACAACAAATGTTAAGACAACGATCCGAACCTCGTCCGATACTCCGGTTTACTCGAAATTCTATCAGTATCCCATGACACTGAAAGATGAAGTAAACAAACAGATAAAATAACTTTTAGAAGATGGTATAATTCATGCTAGGTTCCCTTACAAATCACCAGTGTGGATTGTACCCAAAAATGCGTTCTTCAGGCGGAAAAAAATATCGCAAAGCTGTTGATTATCGTAAACTCAATAAAATAACTATGGCAGATAAAAACCCTATTCCAGAGATAAATGAGGAACTTACCCAATTAGGGGACAATAAAGTATTCCCTGTATTAGATATGAAAAGTGGCTTCCATCAAATCTCTTCGAAAAATAGTGACATAGAAAAGACCGCCTTCTCCGTAAACAACGGAAAATATGAGTTTATTGGGAAAATATGTTTTAGTTACATAGACGATATCATCATAGTAAAGGTGATGATACGCACATTGCGAACTTAGCTAAAAGTTTTCAAACTCTACAGAATGCTAACATGAAATGTGAGTAGGACAAATGTGAGCTTGAAAAAAACAAAGTTGAATTCCTTGGACTTGTTGTCTCCGATAGTGGAAGAGAATCAAGCCCAGGTAAAGTAGCAGCGATGGCAAATTATTCCTGCTCTCAAACTTTGAGAAATCTAACATTCTTCCTAGGCCTTTCCGGCTAGAAGATTTACTCAAAATTATGCCAAACTGGCAAAACCCCTTACTTCACTTTTGAAAGGGGAAGGTGAACACGTGACAAAAGAATGTCATCCAACAGATTAATTTTCCTAGACAATAAGGCTCTAAACTTGTATAAGAAGCTTAAAACTAACTTAGTGTCTAAAGAAATAATTCTTCGTTACCCAGACTTCAATAAGGAGTTCCATTAACTACTGATACTTCAAATTTCCCTATCGGGGCAGTTCTATCGCAAGATAGACCACCCTATATAATTTCTCTCTAAAATACTTTCTTAAATACTAGTCGGAAAGGCTACAGTCACGCGGTGACTTGAAAAGGCCATGGTTTTTCAGTTTATGTTTAAATACCATAACAAATATATATTGAAATACAAATTTTAATATAATGAAACAAAAACAAGTGCGCAAGACTACATACGGGCGCGCTCGATAGACACAGACAGATACCCTTTAACATCCGTACCAAACATTCCAAACTTATTCCAATATATATACATACACGTGCGTAAACAGTAAAGCGAACCGACGCGACGTCGACGTCAACTACTCAAAGCAGCGCGCAGGCTGCTGCTCGTACCGAAGATTTGTACTGAAAACGTTGACTTGAATAACTTTTGTGTTAATGGTCGGATCGAATTGTAGTTTGGAGGATATATTCATATTGTATTTAGCATTATGTATACTAGAACAGAAGTTTAATAATTTGCTTAATAATCGTAAATTACCGATTTGCGGGGGCGGTGGGCGTGGCATCAAACATTTGACATAAACCTCACCTGCCCCAGATATATAGGAACTTGCCTACCAAAATTGGTGTCTCTAGCTTTTTTAATAGCTGAGATCTGTTGTCTCATACAGACGGACAGACAGACGGACATGTCTCAATCGACTCGGCTAGTGATCCTGAGTCAGAATATATATACTTTATGGGGTCTGCCACGCCTCCTTATGCCTGTTACATACATTTTGCACAAAGTTAGTTACCTTTTTTTGACCATTTTCAATTTTGGTCGAAGGGTATTTTTTTTTTTCAAAAATTTTTCCCCTGCGGCGGGCTTTCACGACACACACAGCAACACTAGCAAATTTATGCATTGCGGCGGGATTTTTTGAGGCACCTAACAACACTACCATATTCCACTAATTCACAAATGGCATACCAAAAATACAATAACAATAGTTAAAAGAATTTAGGGAAGTCTTTGCTCGTGGTTATTATACTATATAACTCAAAAAAAGCTTTTTTTATTTATTGTTTTCATGTTTTTCTTATTTAACACTTAATTAATAAGTTGCTGCACACTGAAATTGTCGCGGAACACACACACACATACACAATTCGACGTAAAATGCGTCATTTTGTTTACATATCGGAGTATCGAACAGTGTAGAAAAGCAGTGAATTTGCAATTTCTTTCGCTTATAACTTCTAAAATACGCAAAAATTTCCGTCCTCCGCCATCGGATTCGGGTTAAGGAGGCTCAAATACCCCTATTTGCATAAAAAAATAGATTTTTCGGAAAAGCTCCTTGTTCAGGCACCAGCATGAACATGTGACAATACTGCACTGAACTGCACGGCACTGTACCGCTGTATAGTTCAAGTGATAGCAGGCACATGACCCCATGCAGCGATCCCTTATCTGTGTTTACGACCGTCTACAATATTTTATGACCCAGCGTTCACACATGTTTACGATAAGTAAGAAGGGAACGCAACTATCCTATTTGTATTGAATAATAATTATCACACGCTGCGTCTTTCAAGTGCAGCATACAAGTATATAAATAGAGATAAGAAAAACAACCACCACCGCGGTTCTTACAACACCGCATTAGATTTTAAGAAACAGTTCCAAATAAACTCACAAAGTGTAGAGACGTACATTCTACATTGACAGTTCGAAATAAATTCGTACAAGTGTTGTAAGGTGTATTTTCTTTACATTTTTTGGTCCTTCGAGCCGTCCGCGGGTGTACCAAGTAAAAATCTAGTGAAAATTCTGTTTTGCATTCTTTTGTATTCTTGGCTAACATCAACAAGTTGTGAGTCGAGGCACAGCTAGATCAACCAGGCGATCAAACAAAAAATACCTCCAACGATTAGCCAAGTTAATTCAAAAGTTTAAAATAAAAAGCAAATCAGAATGATGTCCGAACAAACGTTGGCACTGCTAAAAATGCAAAATGAAGTGCTACAACAAATCCAGGAGCTACTAGCGGAGAGAGGAAACTCATCGAGCGTGAGGGAATTAAGCGCCAAATTCAGGAGCAACCACACGTCGCTGGTAAGGATTGGGCCTGTCGATCATCAATACTTCAACGAGAAGGTTTATGAATCCAAAATGGCTGAAGTCCGTAGTTACTTGGAGTCGGAAATGAAGGTCGAAGAAGCCACGATTGGCGAAGAACCGTTTCAGCTAGAGGAAACTGGACAAAGGGAAGTGCTGGATACCAGGCCAAGTACCTCTAAAGGATTAGGGGCAAGAGCAAGTGTAATTCGAAGCACGCCTACCCCGGTTCCCTTGGGAGATACCTCGGACACACTAACGAAGCTGTTAACGCAGCATATAGCCGAAGTCAAAGCCGACATGAAAAAAGCGATGTGACTATCTTGGAAAGCCATAAGTGCAAATTAAACTATCTGTGGTCAAAATTGCAAGAGTCACTAAACGCAGATTATGAAAATAATGCCGTTGATATGTCAAGGCTTGTAGAAATGGATGTAGATGTCTATGTGTTATCTGACCAACTCGAAAGGAAGATACACAACGTACGCAATAGAGAGGACGACAGACCGGAACTTCCGAAAACGACTGTGCCTACATTTAGCGGAGATCCGAAGGAATGGCAATCGTTCTACGAGATTTTCTCACTAACTATTGATTCGAGGGAAGATATCAGCGATACTAGGAAGCTGAACTACCTACGGACTCACCTCACGGGAGACGCGAGATTAGTCGTTAGACACCTATTAAATGGGTCCTCGGCCAATTACAATTTGGCATGGGAGCTGGTATGCAAGCGCTATGCAAATAAGCGCAAAATATTTGCTGATCGCTTCAACCAGCTGATGGACTTGGAACTGCTGAAGAATCATAATGAAGGCAGTATCCGCAAGTTCCTGGATACAGCGAGGGAAAACATATGCATCATAAAAGAGCAAATCGGCCAAGATTTTGATGTAAATATTGATTCGACGTTTCTCTACAGAGGTCTTACAACTATACGAACAACACGTAAGGAAGGCCAGAGAGATTCAGTCTCTGCAAGATGTGCTGGGTTTTATTGAACAGTTACATATTTCAATAGACTCAATGCAGAATAATGAACTCTATAAAGAAGCCAAAAGGACATGCAATAAGAAATGTCGATTTTGCCAAAAAGAGGGGCATGAAATAGGTAAATGCTTGAAATTCAAAGCGGAGCCTATTGGAAAGCGTAGAGAGTTTGTAAACAAAAACTCGCTTTGCTACAAATGCTTAGGAGCACACAACATGAAGGATTGTAAAAAGACCTGGACATGTGAGCGGTGCCCTAAAGCACATCATAACTGGCTTCACGACGATGGAGCCAAAAATCAGGTCGTAACGAGCAATTGCCTTAAACAGAATAAAGGGCAAGATACGTTACTGGCCACAGCTCATGTTCTAGTAAAAAACAAAACTGGAAATTATGAGCAGTTGAGAGCCCTTATTGATGGAGGCTCATAAAAAACTCTAATATCAGAGGAAGCAGTGCAGCTTCTGAAACTTCAGAGAACGAAAAGCAATATAGAAGTCCAGGGGATTTCAGAAGGCGTCGACGTCAGTCATTAGACCAAACAGTCTAACTACCAAACTTAGGGTAGTGTTTGACGCCTCTGCAAAACCCTCCAATGGATTGAGCCTCAACGATGTGATGCTCGTCGGTCCAAGAATACAAAAGGACATTTTTGATATCTTGCTAAAATGGCGACAATGGCAATACGTGATGACAGCTGACATCGAGAAAATGTATCGCCAAATTAAAATAGCCAAAGAAGACCAAGAATATCAGTATATTCTATGGAGAGATAATCCCAAAGCAGAAGTCAAGGAATTTAAACTGACTACAGTAACATATGGAACTTCAGCAGCACCATTTTTAGCCGTCAGATGTCTTCAAGAGTTGGCAAACCGATACTGCAAAGACAATCCACGATTGCTGACAACCCTAAGAGAAGACTTCTACATGGATGATCTTATTACTGGTGGGGACTCCATCGATGACTGCGTCAAAATACAAGTCGAACTCCGAAGCATTATGGAGAAGGCTGGCTTGCACCTGCGCAAATGGGTCTCCAACGACGATCGAATCATCGCTGGAATTCAAGGTGGCGACTCGACTGAGAAGATTACCATCCAGGAGGACGAGTCAATTAAGACTCTTGGCTTGCAATGGGACCCTAAAAAGGATGTCTTTTCTTTTATGGTCGATTGCCCTAAACTAACACGAATTACAAAACGGTTAGTTCTTTCGCAATTAGCAAGGATCTTCGACCCACACGGATGGCTTACACCAGTGACTCTGCAAGGAAAATGTTATATTCAGGAGCTCTGGAAATTGCCGCTTGCATGGGATACTGAGTTGGACCCCAATCTTGCACGGATCTGGCAAAAATATGCTAGCGAGCTACCAAGTCTGGGATATATAAGCATACCTCGCTGGTCTGGAAGCTCAGCTGCGGACGACATAGAAATTCATGGGTTTTGCGATGCCTCTGAAAAAGCGTATGCAGCAGTGGTGTATGCCAAAATTGGAGCTAAGATAACCTTGCTGGCTGCAAAAAGCAAGGTAAATCCAATAAAAAATAAAAAAACGATTCCTAAATTGGAACTTTGTGCCGCTCATCTCCTAAGCAAGCTACTATGTAGAATACAAGACATAGTGGGAGATCGGATCAAATCGCAAGCATGGAGTGACTCTCAGATTACTCTGGCTTGGATTCAAAATAAACGCAGCAAGGACAAATTCGTCAAAACCCGAGTTGACGATATAAATAAAAAACTGCCAAACGTTCAATGGAACTACGTGCAATCTGAGGAGAACCCAGCAGACGTGGCTTCAAGGGGAATATCTCCAACGCAATTGGCAGCATGTGACATCTGGTGGAAAGGACCACACTGGTTGGCAAAACCACCGAGTCAATGGATTCAGCCCGAACTACCGGAAATTGTTGCTGTTACAACAATAACAGAAGAGGAAAACAGCCTTACTCCGCTATTATGGAAGTATTCTTCGGTAGACAAGCTTAATAGCGTAATGGCGTATGTATTACGCTTTATAGCTAAACTACGAAGAAAAGCACCTCAGTCAACCTACCTTTCCGTGGAAGAATTCAAGAATGCCAAAACAGCCGTTGTAAAGTTACAGCAACAGCTAGATTTTGGTCAATAAATTCTGTTGCTTCAAAAGAAAAGACCTCTTGAAGCAAAAAGTAAACTGCAGGCGCTCAACCCTTTTTTGGACGGAGATGGCATCCTAAGAGTAGGTGGTCGGCTTCAAAACTCATTGCTGCCATACGACGCAAAACATCCAGTGATACTTGGAAAGTCACACTTCTCATGGCTTTTAATAAGTAAAGCACATAAAGAAACCCTACATGGCGGACTGAAGCTAATGCGGAGCCACGTTCAAGGAGAATTCTGGATTGTCGGACTGCGGACCCAATTAAAAAAGTTTCTTCAAGAATGTGTTACTTGTATAAGATACAAAAAAGATGTGGCAAATCAACTAATGGGGAATTTGCCAGTACATCGAGTAACAGGAGAACATCCATTCCAAAATACTGGGATCGACTACGCTGGACCCTTTCAAATCCGATGTTCGAATGGAAGAGGTCAAAAGACTTTCAAAGGATATATATGCCTTTTTGTTTGTATGGCAACGAAGGCAATTCATTTGGAAGCAGTCGGCGATCTTTCAACAGATCGATTTTTGGAAGCGTTACGGCGATTTTTTGCTAGACGAGGGAAAAGCGAACACCTGTACTCGGACAACGGCACTAACTTCGTAGGAGCAGCCAGAATATTGGACAAGGAGCTTGTAACCGCGCTTAGAAACAATAATCATCTGGCGCCAATTCTCGTTAAGGAAGGCATCCACTGGCACTTTATCCCGCCGGCAAGCCCCCATATGGGAGGATTGTGGGAAGCTGGTGTTAAGTCGGTGAAACACCATCTCAGGCGTGTCATCGGCGAAAACAGCTTCACCTTTGAGGAGTTCACAACACTCCTTTGTCAAATCGAAGCAGTGTTAAACTCCCGGCCGTTGTTGAGTCTTAATAATGACGACCAAGGAGAGGAGATATTGACGCCAGGACACTTCATCGTGGGAAGATCACTTATTGGAGCTCCAGAACACTTTGATGAAAATCAAAGAGTGGGATCCCTGGATAGATGGCGACATCTGCAGCGCATCAGAGGGGAATTCTGGAGAAAGTGGAAGGAGGATTACCTGGTGTCTCTTCAACAGAGGACACAATGGCGCCAGGATAGGCCAAACCCGGAAGAAGGCCAATTAGCCTTCATTAAAAATGAAAACACGCCTCCAGCCAGATGGCCAATGGGGCGAATCGTGAAGACTACCAAGGGACAGGATAATAAAGTCCGAGTAGTCACCATGAAGACCAACAATGGCGAAGTTAAAAGGCCATTGAATAAGATCTGTCTGCTGCCGTCGAATGGAGGGGAACAAAACAGCGAGAAAACGCAAGATCCTGTCCACCAGCCAACCGATAAAAAGAGGCAGCTCAGGAATAAAGCAAAATTCACGCCAAAAAATGCGATCGTGAGCCTTCTGATGATACTTTAAGTAGCGAGAACCGCTGCAACGCCTGCAACCAATGTTAGCAGGCTAAATATCCAAAATTTGGAGGAGAAATCGACGATAATAATGGATAAAATTAAGAAAATTGAAGTCGTATCGTCAAGTTGGCAGCTTTTATTCTACTACGATATGCAAGCTCACTTCACTTTCCTTCAACATGATGATGATTTCCTGGACACAACTACCTCAATTTGTGGAAAATTGGGAGGATTCACCGATTATTGCTCATCAGTCTGCAGTACCATGAAGGCCAAAGTAGACAGCATACAGGACAGAAATAAGATAATAACTCAATCATCAAAAAGGAAAAGAAGGTTCATTATGTTTTTCGACATCGGCACAGCAGAAAGACTCAAGGAGAATATGAGAAAATTATCAAAAATGAGAAGCAACTGACTGAATATATGGACAGCCAGGCCTCCATTATAAATGCAACTTCCGATCTAGTGCGAATAACCACAGAGGAAGTAAACAAAAACTTCGAACGCGTTACAAGCGAAATGAGCAAAATACAAAACACGCATAAGGATCATTTTTATGTGTACTCCGAAGCGACTAAGTTCCTTATGCTGCTAAACCAAGTGAGAAACTGGGTTGACGACGCGGAAAAACTACAATCCGCGGCCATCGCCCTTGTAACGGACGTTAACCTTGGAAAGGTACATCCCGCCTTGATTGACTCAAAAAAGATGGTAGCCGAGCTGGATAAAATTCAAAATAAATTAAAAAGGGATCAGCTCTTACCCGGCGGAAGGTCCCCTAGCAGGCTACAGTTAGCATACAAGCTAATGAAAGCTCAGGCAATATTTAAGGACAACGTACTTCTGGTCGATGCACGGCTACCTATTTACGTCAATCAACATGCTAGTCTGTTCAATGTCGTCCCAATACCACTTCAAATCAAGGACAGAAAGTGGATTCCGAAGATAAAAACGGAATCCCTTATCTACAGCACCGAACTTAACGCATATCACCCCATGACTGAGGGAGAAGTTAATCGCTGTCAACAGGAAAACGAGGATACCTGGTTATGCGAAGCAAGCTGGGCCTGGAAGGATACAGACGATCATAGCTGTGAGATATCTCCGATCAAACCGAACAATAAACAGTCCTGCGAAATGGATGAGTTTACCGAGGACTTGTACTACAAAAGGCTTAATGGAAGAAACCGCTGGCTGATTAAAACCTTCAAGAACATATCAGCCCATATGGCTTGCGGAGACAACCATGAAGTAGTCAAATTGCCAAGCCTGGCAATAATCAATGTACCTGCCGGATGTACTGCTCGGATAGCTGACATCACAATTATCTCTCCAGAGATAATCACGTCGACTGACACTGTAACCTTCTCACCCCATATTCTAAAGATCCTAGATGATGGCGAAACTTGGGTACCAACACCCATTCACCACGTCGTGGTTAATAATTCAATTGAGTTGTATCACGTACGAAAGAGCCTGAAAGAGCTGGAAGGCAAGAGGGTACGCATCGAGGATCTGGTCTTCCACACCGTGAACGGACACATATCACTTGGCCTGGTGACTATTGTGATAGCTGGAATATTGATATATTACAAGAAAAAAAGGGACCAAAGGCGTGAACTAATGGCTGTCGTGTTTCCTGGCCCCCCGCAGAATGTTCAGGCACCAGCATGAACATGTGACAATACTGCACTGAACTGCACGGCACTGTACCGCTGTATAGTTCAAGTGATAGCAGGCACATGACCCCATGCAGCGATCCCTTATCTGTGTTTACGACCGTCTACAATATTTTATGACCCAGCGTTCACACATGTTTACGATAAGTAAGAAGGGAACGCAACTTTCCTATTTGTATTGATAATAATTATCACACGCTGCGTCTTTCAAGTGCAGCATACAAGTATATAAATAGAGATAAGAAAAACAACCACCACCGCGGTTCTTACAACACCGCATTAGATTTTAAGAAACAGTTCCAAATAAACTCTCAAAGTGTAGAGACGTACATTCTACATTGACAGTTCGAAATAAATTCGTACAAGTGTTGTAAGGTGTATTTTCTTTACACTCCTCTTCTAGACATTTACCATATTAATTTTCAATGACAGCATGAAATAAATATGAAATAAATTTATAACATTTTTTTTTGAAGCACCTTTAAGCAAGTTTAAAAAATGAACGATTGAACTAAATGAACGACCTAGTTCATTGATTTTAAACGAACGAACGAACTTATTCCTCAAATTGAACTAGGATTACCCAACACTATTTCACAAAACAGTATCATAAAGTATCATATGTAGAGCTGGAAAAACATCGATGTTCACCTACATCGATGATTCGATGTTTTTCAGAAAAGAACATCGATGTATCGATACATCGAACTTTTTAGGGTGTATTTTTTTAAAATTATGATTGGTGTTGGCGGATGTGGAGGAGGAGGGTGTTGTTTTCCATATGAACCGAGAGTATCCCACGGCCCCTGATGTGCAGCACTGTAAACCGATAATCCGGACCGTTGTCTGCGGGTCTGTTTCTCCGCTGTTTCATACGTGTCATATTCTAGTGCGAAAGGCTGGTAGTTTTTCTTTACGATGGTAAAGCCTAAACATCGAACAACGATGTTTGAAAATCTCGATGTCTCCGATGTTTTGAAAACATCGATGTATCGATACATCGCCGATGTTTTCCAGCTCTAATCATATGTATTATAAAGTAATTTTTAACAAGTTTAATTATTCTTCTTCATTCAACATTAGAGTTACACATTCAATGCCCACCACGCCATGATCAAAACAAACATCAGTTTGTTTTGCACTTGTGCTTGCATTATTTTATATGGTCTGATTACTCTGCCATTTTCTTTGGCCAGCAGTAAATCTCTCGTCACCCTTATCAATATTTTCATTTTCGCTCTCTTCACCGTCTGCAACTGTTTTATCATTCTCAACATTATTACTATAATCATCACACGCATTCAGCTCCTCGGGCACTTGCCCCTTTGTCAATTTTCTCAAATCCTCATGTGCATATTTGTAATTTCTTTTATTGACTTTAAAATGTACCTGTCACCCTCCAGAACCTGTATTATTTCAAAAGGCCCCTTGAATTTCGGACTCAACTTGGTTTGATGCCTTTCTTCGCTTATAAGTAGAACAAAATCTCCAACTTTGTGTCTAAGTACTTTTGGTTTATTTTTATCAAATCGTTTTTTGTAATAAGCCGCAGTGCCTAAAACATTCTTTTCAACATCATTTTCTATGTCACCAGGTGGAAGTATCCTAATGGGCGTGCTACCTGTCCCAATAAGAGCACTTGCTTTCGTCACACGGTTAGTTGTACAATTGATTGCCAACTGCACCTCCCCTAACACATCCTGCCCAGACTGCATTCCAGTTTCAACCGCCGTTAACATATTTTTCAATGTGCTCGTAGTTCGTTACACTTGACCATAAGCTCTACTAGCACCAGTGGCAATCAAATGCAAGTTTATTTTCTGGTCTGAACAGAATTAACTAAACTTTGCTCCCGTCAAACACCTTCCCTGGTCAGCTATTATTCGGTTTGGTACTCGAAACAACGGGACCGCCGATTGAACAGCATTGAAAACCCGGACTCTGTCAGAACATCTAGAAAAATTTGTAATCTTTCTAACTTCTCACATTGTGTTCACGCAGTTATCATGATGCCGATATATAGACAATAACATAAGAATTTGCAAAATCCCCGATCGCTTGCATTACTAAACGTTGAAATACCGAAGGCGCATTTTTAAGCCCGATTGGCATAGATAAAAACTCATACTGGCCATCGGGTGTCACAAACTCAGTATACTCCATTGAATTCACAAATTTGGCCTCTATAGTTCATGAATCCTTTAGGTATTGCAACACTGCACTGGTCCACTCGCTTTTCTCGGTGTTTTGCTCTCATCAGCTTCCTTCTTTGCACATTGGGTAGATATGTGACCCTGTTTACCGCACTTGTAGCAAATTACACTTGTTTTTCCGCGTTGATGACCATTGTGTCAGTCATATCGTTCTTTGTCGTTGACAAAGTGATTTTGTTGCTTCCCAAGTCTGCATTCAAACATTTTGTGTCCCAATTTTCCGCAAAAATGACACTCCATCGATGACTGCTTTTGCCGCTAAGGATAAGTTTCTGTTAGTTGCTCCATTAAAACAATTTTTCCGTTTATTAATAGTGAACGCTGTAAATATCCTCTGGTTCGAACATTTGATGTAAAACTTAAACGCTGCAAACGGTCATCAACATTTGCCAGCAACGCGAGAGTTACATACACAGCAATTTCTTCCGTTTCCATTTGGCACAGTTTCGTCATAAGTGATGTAACCATGCGGCTTGCATGAACAGCAAGACATTCGCCAGCAGTCGGTCGTTTTGACAGCAAAGCGATGGATGAAGAGTTCCTTAAACTCGAGCCAGGTCATGTCAGCGTAACACACTTAGAAGGGCTATGCGCAACGCTGCCCTCTAATGCTGAACTTAATGCCACTACCAGCGCACTGCCTTTTAATGCATTTTCTTGCAAAATAATTTCAATGGTGCTACACCACGATGAAGCGATTGCGCCTGCCTTGACTGTGTTGAATTTGGGTAGTTGCACCGCTTTACTTTGCCCTGCATCAGATGCCTTTGGTTGTATGGCCCGCACAAGTTCGATTAAATTTTTATTTTGAAATTTCATGATGGTACGTCATGGTTCATCTGCTGTTGAAGGTATAGGCCCCGATCCCACTTCTGATGTCGAAGTATGCTCTGTGATGCCGCATGAAGCGCGTCCCATTTTTTTGTCATTATTTATTTTTAAATAAATCTTAAGTTCAATGTACCCCATAGTTTTCTTAAGTAAGTGGTAGCAAAGACAGAGACATAGGCAAACCCATAGGCAAAGCCATAGGCAAAGCCATAGGCAAAGCCATAGGCAAAGCCATAGGCAAAGGCATAGGCAGGGGCATAGGCTAATTCAAGCACGCAGGGTACGAGGTATAAGCAAACGTCCGTTGTTCGGCGCCCATGTACACAAGCAACGGCAAATTACGCAGCGCACAAGCAACGGCGTCTCGGCGAATTCGGGCAGCGCGTGTATAACGGCGTCCCGAAATTCCTCGAGCAGAAGCAAAGCGAAGCGATCAGAGTCATACGAGCAGCGCGAAGCGAGCAGAGGCATGCAGGCAGCACGAATCAGACGGAGTGATGGACGCAGCGGAAAACACGAACGGATCGATGAAGGCGACAAGTCGCGAGCCGAACTAGGCAAAGCTACAAGTCGCGCGCCGATCCATGCAAGACGGGAGCCAAGCTAGACAAGCGACAAAGTCACGAACAAAGCCAAGCGAGCCACGCGACACGAGCCGAACTATGATTGGCCGAACATAGGCAGCGACCGCGGGCAGCGCCGCCTAGGAAGCGACCGCAGACAGCGCCGGAGAAGCAGCGGACCAGAAGCAGCGAAATGGAAGCTGCAGAATAAGGTCAAGTTGTAGAAGTTTTAGGCCAGTGGAACAGGTCTGACGCGACCGCTCCCGAAAATAAAGAAAACAGTGACAAGTGAAACAAAGTGAGGAAAGGCAAAACCCAAAAGGACAAAAAAAAACCCAAAAGCCTGCAAGGACAATGGACCCTATCCAAGGAAAGTCGAGGTAAGCGGTGCAAAACAAGAAAGAAAAGGATTCAGCAGCAACGTATGGTGCGAGGTAGGGTAGGTAGCAGGGACACGGACAGGCAGGGATACAGGCATGAAGAAAGTTCGTCAGGGAATAAGCGTAGGGTAAATAAGTGGACATTTGTACTAGAATAAGAGGGTTGTGAAGAAAAAACAACAATACACGATGCATAGGCATTTCAACTAAATTCACGGTCAATATTTAGTAATTCCTTGGTTACCTTTCCCCTTCTTTACAAGAATTTCGCGTGTGCTGTGCTGTGAGTGATCGCTGGTTGGTAGCCGAGTACACGAGCGTGTGTTCAAAACGGGTCGCGGCGTGGTGCAATACACCACTGAGCGACTTGTGGGAGCACAGGCAAGGGTATTCGCGGCCACGGGCGTTCCGTAACGGCAACGGCCGGTCGTGAGCGGTGTCATAGGTGAACGCTATTTGACCAGCGGGTACAAGAGCGTGCTCTAACGGGTTGCCGCGTGGTGCAATACACCACCGAGCGACTTGTGGGAGTACAGGCGACAGTACCAGCAGTCACGAGCGTTCCCCACGGCCTGCAGCCGACCAGGCGCGGTGAATCGAAACGCGGCCAAAGTGCCAGGCACGGGTGAAATACCCTACACGCGGTTCACGAGTACACGTGGAAGACGTGGACCACGTGTACGCGTGAATGGTGTTTGTTCGCTGTGCCCGACAAAAGTCTCAGCCTTTCTTAGCTTGTCCTTGACCGTCCCCTCTCTTTCTAAACGTCTTAGTGGTCCTAGTTATTTATAAATTTTGCTGTAAAGACCCTGGCTAGACTGAGATTTGTACCCTAGCCTGAGAAAACATCCTTACAGATGGCTCGCGAGCAGGGACTACTAAGACTAGACATTTAGACTGAGAAACTTTAACATCTTATAGTGGATCAAACCCACAAAAATAAATTGGCAGGTTATGTTAGGCAAGCACAGAGAACCGCAGCACCAGACAACGAGTAGAACATGAACAGCAAGCATAGAGAACGTAGATATTTTTTAAAGTCTGTAGGACAGGCTTATACGTGGGTTTTGGAATATTACAACTAGGCATGCATAGGAAACATAGTTATTTTGCCTGATTTTGTAGAACAGGCTGTGCACGTGGTTTCGACTACTGCACACGCGGGCGTTTGCGCAAAATTTAACTTTATTTTTTTCACTGCTTAACCTCTTTTCCTTGCGCCGGCGCAACCTGAGTGGTGACACCACCCTGAACAAGATATATAAGACTCGGTGCCGAATTCCGAGAAAGACAGTCGAGATCGGGCACGCAAGCAAGCAACATCTAGTATAAGTCGCGTCAAGTTAATAAACGGGCATAAACTCTTCCTTCTTCAAAACGTTTTTTGAAGAAAATTTGCTAACGAGAAAAAATTCTTGCTATTTTTTGGTAAATTTTCGTATGCGACGGCAAAAGTGAAATAGATTATTACTCCGTACGGTACTAGTCTGCAGTGAATTAAAGTGAAAATAAAAATAAATTCCATCATGGGAACGCATTGGATCGCTTTTCGCCGCAAGACCGAACTATACGCGATCTTGAAGGAGTTTGGCCAGGACACCAGTGGTACCGTGGAGGAAATACGTAGTCGCCTGGTGGCTTTTCAACCAGGGCGAACTATCACGTTGCAGCTGCAACGTGTACTAGACCTAGAAGCCAGCCTGGGCAACGCGCCCACCCCGGACGCTAGAAAAGCTTGGTCACGTGGACCATCACCAGTCTGCAAAGACCCGATCGTCGAAAAGGTATTACCAATCCCGGAAATGGACAATCGCCGCGCAACCAACCCAGCCACGATGAACCCGGCACTCGTGATCAAGCCGGCGGTAAAGGTACCTGCCGTGAGTGACATTAAAGGATATGGACCAAGACGGATGGAGCCGTACGAACTTGCAGACCGAATCCATCGATGGGACGTTTCATTTGGTGGAGAAGGAGCAGACCCATGGCGTTTCATCGAGCATCTGGAGGACAAGGTACCGATGTACCAAACCAACGTGCAACAGTTACCACAAGCGATCACGAACACGTTGTCCGGCCGAGCTGAAGACTAGTTCCGAGTAAACAAGCTCTACCGGGCAACATGGGAGGAGTTCAAGCAGGAATTTACGGACTTTTTCTTACCACCGCGTTATCTTCAACGGCTTGAGGACGAGATCCGGAGCCGGGTACAACGGCCGTGCGAACCATATCGGGATTACACTCTAGGGTTACGGACGATAATGCAACGCACCGGCCACAACAGGGTACAAAATTTGGAGAGGATCTGCGACGATTTGCTCCCAGAATACTAATTGTTTACACGACGCCATGAATTTGACACCCAGGCACAGCTGAATAAGCTGGTGACAAAGTACAAGACGACTAAGGAGTTACAGCTAGATCGAGGAACAGGACATAGTGAGCAAAGGGGGGATAACCCGAGGCCCGCCCTTACTCCGGCCACGAACGAAACTGTCTGAAACTGTCGCCGTGATAGAAGAGATTCCAAATGATTTTGTAGAATAATAGTTGCTCTAAGGGGACATTTACTCCGGCTAAGAATGGCAGTGTCATCTGCAAACGTTGAAGTGGTGAGTTTAATGTTTGTCGGTATGTCCGATGTGTATAGTGTATATAGAATGGGACCGAGAACGCTTCCTTGAGGTACTCCAGATTTGATTTCACGCTCAGCAGATGTTGAGGCGCTGCATCATACGGATAATAATAATCTTTTATGTAGAGCCTCAAATAGCAGGAGACTCTAAAAGCAAGAACCGCAAAAGGCAAGAGCCGCAAAAGGCAGGAACGTTTTGGCAAAAGAGGCTCGATAGGTAGAGACAGCAGCATAAGGGTCGGGGTTTTATTAAGCTTTGGATTATTTCCCAACTTTTTATTGTGCGGGCTTAATTTGCGCTTGGTAACTTGTATGTATCGATCCATTCTTGTCTGTATAGTTGAACGTGAGTTTAAAGTTGTGGTATGTTGCTTAGGTAATTGACTCGGAAACTGCTGACTTTGCAGTATTGGCCGGTCAGGCATAGCAGCAGTGGTCATTGACGTTGTCGTTGATGTTGTTGTTGTAGTCACTGTGGACTGAGACAGGGAGAACGAAGGCTGCGTAGTTGTTGTTGATGTTGTTGGCAGAGAGAATGCAGCGCATTCTACACTCCAACTTTCTTTTGAGCCCAGGGGAGCGGGAGAAATAGATCGATCGCTTGCATTGCTTGTTGTTGCTGTTGGGGAAATTATTGACTGGTAGGCATTATTGCGAGCCACTGAGAGACGACGCTCGTCTTGCTCTCTTTGCCGTTGCATTCTGATTTCGTCTTAAATATTTTTGTTGTTGGCACTTTCACCGATTGCTTTTGTATTATTACACGTTGGTATTGTTGATATTATGTTTTTCTTAGATTACTTAATAGAAGTGACACAAGGTTTTGTGTGCTTGCACATTGCACACTGTAGCGTCTTTTCGCTTAGTGGTGGTACCACTTTATATGTTTTTATGTAGAGTTGTACACTGTTGAGATTGTTAAATTCACGGAGCACAATTGTAAGACGTCTGCACTCGCGAACGGTTAACTCGAACGGAACGAACCCGCTGAGATAAAGGTGGAAAAATTAACGCTATAGCGTTTTCAATTTTCAATTTGCATGGAAAAGCCGCTGATTTACACTTCATGTTAACAAAATTATAAAACTGTTTGGGGTTTTGAAAGAACTGGGCCCTATAACGGTTTAAATATTTTTTATAACACTTAGCGTAAGGCACGGTAAAATTTGACCGAGCAGTTAAATAGCGAGCAAGGTGTGTTTAGGCTTACATTTTTTAAATAAGTCGTTCTTTAAATTCTTTAGACGTCACAGCTTCTTTGTAAACCACGGGGGCTTACTTGAGACTGTCGGATAAAATCTCGGAACACATATATCAAAAAATTAAATGATGGTGTTGTAAAATACATTTATGGCCACTGCCATATCAGTGCAAAGATTAAGATCAGAGCAATCAAAGTTAGAAATAAGATTATTTATTAATAGAAAGTCTGCTTTTCTAAAACAGCGCACACGCTTACCCGGTGGTTTACTATTAGTCAAAGAATAATATTCCAAATCAAAATGGAATTCGAAAGTGGGATGGTAAGGATCTTCAGGTACAGAAAGGGATTGAGCCATATTTAAAATTACCATACCATGGAACAGAAACGAAACATAGATCCAGCGACCTTTTCATGGAGTTAAGAACATGATTGACCTGCGACAATGACATGTCAAACAGTCCATCGAAAAGGTCGTGCTGCTGGGAAGGCAATAGAAAATACTTCTTAGGACTAGGTGTCCAATTGCAATCAGGAATATTAAAGTCACCAAGGACTATGAAGTGATCTCTGTCTGATAATAGATTAAATACAGTGTTAATTGCAGACAAATGTTGCGAATAGACTGACAATTCCGATGACGGCGGAATATAGAAGCAGGTTGTATATAAGAGATAACCGGGAAGGTGTAGTTTTACACAAATAAATTCAATATCATATTGAACCTCCGGCTGTATAAAATCGGATGTAATGGTGGAGTCAACTGCAATGAGAACGCCAGTTCTCAGTTCGATCACGCCTGTATATAGTGTACTTTCTTGGCAAAACCTTGGAGCTTAGGATCTCCGGTTTTAACCAGATCTCTGTTAGCACCAAAAACTGAGAAGTAGAACAAAGACTATTTAGAAAGAAATAAGAAAGTTTACTACGAAGGCCTCTTACATTTTGAAAGGAGAAAGAAAGATACGAATTTAGTTTATTGCAATCGTCTTATTAGGTGCAGTGGTCTGGTTTGGCAAAGTAAGTCAAATCGACTGCCGGTTCTTTTTCTTTTTTCCTCGAATTCTTTAATTATGATATGAGCTGACCATAGGTATATCCAGTTCGAAGTTCAACTTGAGTACACAGTGACAAAAAGTCTTTACAAAAATCCCATGAACACCAACTGGGATACGTTTAAGACTAAAGTGACAAGGACACTCCCATCCTCAATACCAATATTATCAACGGTGGACATTGAGAAGTCCGTGAAGACTCTCTGTCATCACCTAACCTCAGCCTTTAACGCAGCGTGCAAGACCTCAAGAACAAGAAGGAAACACAGGCCACCCTGGTGGAACCCACAATTGAAGGCACAACGCACCGACCTACAAGAAATCCTCAAACTAGCCAAACAAGCAAACGAAGATATTGTATGGGACGAATACAAAATAAGGCTCCGGGACTTTAAGAAAAAGGTCCAGACAGCCAAGAGAAACTCATGGAGATCCTTCTGCTCTGGCATAGAGAAGGTCACGGAAACCGCCAGACTTAGGAAGTTTCTGTCGAGCCAACCGGCAATTCACAGCCAACTAAGAACTAGCGATGGCCAATGGACGAGTAGCAGCAGGGAAGCGACTAATGCCCTTCTGAGCGAGCACTTCCCCGGATGCACAGATGTACTCGATCCACAACAATCAGTGCACACAAACTCAGTGTCTGACGTACTTGGGAACATAATCACACTACACAAATGGGCCATAGACTCCTTCGAGAGCTACAAATCCCCTGGGCTAGATGGTATAATACCAGCCATGTTGCAGAAGACCAAGGAAGAGGTCACTCCATGGCTGGAATCAATACTCAAAGCATGTCTGAAGCAAAAAAAAATGCTAAACATTTTCTTTTACATCGACTTTCGTGAGCGAATTCGACTCTCTCGGGCTCTCACTAACTCTTTTTATACCCTTGCAGAGGGTATATTAATTTTAGCCAGAAGTTTGCAACGCACCTTAGGAGACATCTCCGACCCTATAAAGTATATATATTAGAAATCAGCATCACCAGAGGAGTCGAGAAATGGATGTCCGTCTGTCCGTCCGTCCGTCCGTCCGTCCGTCCGTCCGTCCGTCCGTCCGTCCGTCCGTCTGTTGCAACGCAAACTAGTCTCTCAGTTTTTGAGCTATCTTCATGAAACTTGGCACACAAGCTTCTTATTGCTGTAGGCTGTAAATAAGTCAGAACGAGCCAGATCGGACCGATATATCGTATAGTTGTCATAGAAGCTACCGGCCGATTTTTGTTGTTTTTCAAGATATTGCAACAAGATTTGGCAAATCTTCTTCTTATTACGTTCTTAATGTGCTGTCAAATTTGTATCAAAATCGGACCACTATAACATATAGCTGCCATAGGAACAATCGGCTGAAATCAGCAAACCTGTTTTGTTTTTGGAAATACCGCACATTATCAATACCTTTTAATGTTATACAGTAACCCGCCCTTTGTTTTTCCATTTAAATATCTCAGACGTTTATATTCTGTTATAGGAACAATCAGTCAGTCCGTCTGTCTGTTGCAACGTCCCCCAGTTATTGAGCTATCATCATGAAACTTTGCTCACAAGCTTCTTATTTCTGCCCTCTTTAAATAAGTCGGAACGGGCCAGATCGGACTGATATATCGTATAGCTGTTATGGAACCTATCGGCCGATTTTCGTTATATTTCAAGATATAGCTATCAGGCTTACCAAATCCAAATCGAACTTTTATAACTTATAACGATCAACGATCGGCCTAATGAAGGTTCTTGTTGCAATTTTATGGAAATCTGAGTACTATTACATGTAGCTGTTAAACAAAAAATCATATAGCTGTTATTCAAACGCATTTTTGAATGAGAACTTTCCAAATTTAGATTTTATGACCAACAGATCCTTTACAACACAAAGACATTCGACCAAATGCTGTTTCTAAGAATTGTATACTAATATATGCAAAACAAAATATATCGGAAAACATAACATTCTTATATGAAACAGTTACAGTTGATAATGTAAGAAATATATACCAGTCCATAACATTTAAATACTTGCATACAATAGTCATAGTTATTTATAGGAATCCAGCTTTTCCTATTACAAGGTTTCGAAATGAAGTCAGAAATGATGTTGAAAGGCTAACGTCAGCTGAAAATATTACAAAATTGGCAATATTAGGAGATTTTAACATTTGCCGATCAACAACCACTGATCAGCTCGAGTCTACTTTAAATAATAACAACAAAATGTGCCAACAACAAAACATTTAACTCAAATTGATTGGATATTTTGTGATAACACAGTAAGCGGTGCTGCCGCAATCACTTATCAAACTCCATATAGTCACCATGACGGCGTGTTCCTTAGCTATAATCACTAATTTAATAATTTCTTTTTAAATATTTAGTTAATTAATTTATTTTATTATTGTAAATAAAGAATATATGTGCAATGTTGTTAAAGGTATTGTAAATATTTCTCCTCGAGGATTGCGACCTTGCCGTGGTGAGGAGGCTGAGTATTCGAAATTATAAGAGGTTGATATAATCGATGTACTGTTATAATTCTTCAATAAATACCACAGAAACCAGTAGCAATCCATAGATATTTTATATTTTGTATAACTGCAAGGGTATGAAACCTTCGGCAAGCCGAAGGTAGCCTTGCTTTCTTGTTTTTATCTTTGTTGTTGTGCACTGCAGCACAAACTTTCTTACCGCGCTCTTCTTATCACAGTTTCTGTGTGTGCCTAACCTTTCCTCTCTCTCTATTTTTGTTGTGTGCATTTTTGACAGTGGTCACCCCTAATAATGGAAGGAGGAATTGTATGTTTTAAGAAAACCTGCCAAAAGCAGATTACATCTGCTCAGGCAAGTATTTGTTGTTGGATCTGCAACAACGTAGCTCATGCAAAATGTGCGGGCTTCAGTGGCCCAACGGTCGGTGGAATTCCACCGAAGAGGCACATATTTGTCTCGAGGCTAGCCCCTGATCTCACATCTTCAGATGTTATGGCTTATATCCAAGCCAAATCTCAAGACCAAGATTTAAAGGTGGAACAATTTAAGTTTTCATATGAAAGGGATATATCATCCTTTAAAATTAGTGTCTATAACGATTTATTTAACCAAATATGCTCAGCTAACTTCTGGCCTGATCATATTGTGGTTTAAGAATTCGAAGCAAAGAAAACAAGAAAGCAAGGCTACATTCGGCTTGCCGAAGGTTTTATACCCTTGCAGTTATACAAAATAGTTATAAAAGTTCGATTTTGATAAAACTTTATTACACATAGATTTGGATGTGGTAAGCCTGATAGCTATATCTTGAAATTTAACGAAAATCGGCCGATAGGCTCCTTGACAGCTATCCGATATATCGGACCGATCTGGCCCGTTCCGACTTATTTAAAGATGGCAGAAATAAAAAGCTTGTGAGCAAAGTTTCATGAAGATAGCTCAATAACTGGAGGACTAATTTGCGTTGTAACAGACAGACGGACTGACTGATTGTTCCTATAACAGCTATAGAATATAAACGTCTGAGATATTTAAATGGAAAAACTAAGGGCGGGTTACCGTGTAACATTAAAAAGTATTGATAATATGCGGTATTTCCAAAAACAAAACAGGTTTGCATACGAAAACCCTGATTTCAGCCGATTGTACCTATGGCAGCTATATGTTATAGTGGTCCGATTTTGATACAATTTTGACAGCACATTAAGAACGTAATAAGAAGAAGATTTGCCAAATCTTGTTGCAATATCTTGAAAAACAACAAAAATCGGCCGATAGCTTCTATGACAGCTATACGATATATTGGTCCGATCTGGCTCGTTCCGACTAATTTACAGCGTACAGCAATAAGAAGCTAGTGTGCCAAGTTTCATGAAGATGAGAGACTAGTTTGCGTTGCAACAGACGGACAGACGGACGGACGAACAGACGGACATCCATTTTTCGACTCCTCTGGTGATGCTGATTCAGAATATATATACTTTATAGGGTCTGAGATGTCTCCTAAGGTGCGTTGCAAACTTCTTATACCCTCTGCAAGGGTATAAAAAAGAATCGTCAACCGATTAGACTACCTTTGCCAAACCAGGCCACCACTTCCAAAAATGCGACTGCAAAAAACTAATAAAATTTGTAACATTAACCTACCAAAACGTAAGGGGCCTGCGTAGCAATCTACCTACGTTATTCTTAAATAGCCTTTCGTTTGAATCCCATGTGCTTGTGTTCACTGAGACTTGGTAAAAACCTGAGATTTTATGCTCTGAAATTTTTCCAAGCAAGTTCACAACTTATAGGTTTGATCGTCATAATCGGCGGGACGGCGGTGTTCTTATTGCGGTAAATTCTGATATCGCGTCAGAACATGTACACCCGGAGATTCAATATGATATTGAATTCATTTGTGTAAAATTACACCTTCCCGGCTTCCAGGTTTTTATAACCTGCTCGTACATCCCACTTTCGTCGGATATTCTTATCTACACTCAACATTTGCTTGCAATAAAGTATGTCTTCAATTTGTTATCTAACAAAGACCACCTCATAGTCCTTGGCGACTTTAACATACCTGAGTGTAGTTGGACACCAAGTGATGAGCAAATTTCCTGATGCCCTCACAACAACACGATCTTATTGACGGCCTGCATGACATTTCTCTGCTGCAGGTCAACCACCTACAAAATTCTCTAAATAGAACACTCGATTTATGCTTTGTCTCCGATCAGAGTATGGTAACTCTGACTAGAGTCCACCCACTTACCCAACCAGAAGATCCCTATCATCCAACGTTCGAGGTTGTTTTTGACACTGGTTTAAACGTATTGGATAAAAATGTTACGTGGTGTAAGAGAGCGCGTTGTTTTCGTAAAGCCGATTTTGAAAAAATTAATTATTTAATTTCAAATCATGACTGGTCTAATTTTTACAAATGTAACAATATGGATATGGCTCTTAATTTATTTTATAAAACATTAAATAACTTTTTTGACATTTGTGTGCCTTTTTCTTATCCGAGGCATTCGAGTAAACCCCCATGGTTTACTAAAGAACTATCCAGTCTTAAAAATCTAAAGTCTAGACTCTTTAAAAAATATACTAGATGTTATTCCTCGTCTATTTTTTCAAGATATCTTATTGTTCGGTCAAATTTTGTTGCTCTCAACGCAACATGCTACAAAAATTATTTGACTCGTTGCGGGATTCAGTTCCGGCAGAATCCCAGACAGTTCTATAATTTTGTTAACATGAAGCGTAAGTCATCTGCCTATCCATCTAAGCTATCGTTTGAAGGTGCAAATGCAAATACTGACCAGGACATGGCTGATCTGTTTGCTAAGTTCTTTCAAACGACCTATTCAATTTCAACACGCGATGTAAATTCTTATCCTTTCACCATTCCAAGTTCAACTGGCATTTTTGCCCCACAATTAAACGAAAGTTCGATTTTCAGGGATTTATGTTTGATAAAACCAGTTTTCTCACCTGGTCCTGACGGAATTCCTAGTTGCGTACTTCGATACTGTGCCGATCCTCTATCTAAGCTATTGCTCAAACTTTTCTCGCTGTCCCTGAAAACTTCCACCTTTCCTTCCATATGGAAGGAATCTTTCATTTTACCGCTTCACAAGAAGGGCAGCAAGTCTGATGCTTTAAACTATAGAGGTATCTCAAAATTGTCGGCTATTCCTAAACTCTTCGAGAATGTCATAACTCCTCACTTGCAGCATTTCTGTAGATCCATCATTTCTCCTTGTAAGCACGGATTTTTAAAACGTCGTTCCTCCTCGACAAATTTACTAGAGCTTACATCCTTTATAATAAAAGGCTTTCAGAAAAATTTTCAAACTGACGTCATTTATACTGATTTCAGTAAAGCATTTGACTCAGTAAATCACTCCCTTCTTGCACATAAACTTAACATTATTGGTTTCTCACCAAATCTTTTAAGCTGGCTTATAAGTTATTTGGCCAACAGAACACAAAGAGTCTTCTTTAAAAATGCTCTTTCTGACCCTATTCAAGTTACTTCTGGTGTTCCTCAGGGAAGCCATTTAGTCCCCCTTCTTTTTACGCTTTTCATCAATGTCCTTCCTTCGGCCATACATAATTCGCGTACTCTTATGTATGCAGATGATGTAAAGCTTTGTTTTCAATTTAAAGACGCCTCCTGTCATTCATCCCTTCAAGCCGACCTCAATAGTTTTAACAGTTGGTGTGGTGCAAACCTATTAAATCTGAACAGCTCAAAATGCAAGTTGATGACATTCTCTCGTGCCAGTCCTAAGTACGAATCTTACACTTTATGTGGTTGTCCTCAGGAAAGAATTACCTCTGTGGACGACCTTGGAGTTCGCCTGGACGCTAAACTCAAGTTCTCTGCGCACATTTCTTCCATAGTCAATAAGGCTATGAGTGTACTCGGATTTATTAAGAGGTGGGCTAAGGAATTTAACGATCCTTATATAACTAAGACCCTTTATACCTCACTTGTGCGTCCTATTTTCGAGTATGGATCATGTGTTTGGTGTCCTCAGTTTTCAACCTACAAGGACCGCATTGAATCCGTTCAAAAGAACTACCTTCCTATACTAACAGACTTCTTCTACTAAATCTGCCTTCCTTAGCCAATCGGCGTACTATGCTTGGTGTGGTTTTTATCAATAACCTTATTAAAGGCGACATTGACAGTGATGACTTGGTTAGCCGGTTACACTTCTCTGTCCCTTGTTGACTTACAAGAAATTATATTCCACTAATTCTTCCTAGTTTAGGTCAAACTATGCCTTGCACGAACCGTTCAGTATTATGTTCGGATTACAACAAATACTACTTTATTATATCTAACAGCCAATCGACTAATAACCTTAAACTTTCACTACTTTCTCACCAAGCTAGAAGTTAGCGATCTCGCGACCTTCCTATTCGTAAACTGCGCTCCTCGGGCGTTTCGAGCGCTTAAATGCATTAACACTCTTCTTTTGATCTGATTGGGTTTTCTGGGTTTCCCCAATCCTTTGCAACAAATGTTGGATCAACTGAAATTATCTTTTTACTCCCAGATTAAATAAATTAAATAAATTAAATAAATAATTTAATGATTAATTAATAATAACAAATTTTAAAACAAAAAAACAATATTTTTTAATAAAATACTTACCTTCAACTTAAATTATACTTATATTTTTAATTTAAATTTACACTTGTAATTTTATTATATTTTAGTCTTTGAGTCGACTGCTCTTAGTTGACGTTAAATAAATAAATAAATAAATATGTACCTGTATCCTGGAGGACAGCACGTGTTGTGTTCCTGCCAAAAGCAGGAAAATGCAGTCACATGCAACCGAAAGACTACAGACCGATAAGTCTCACCTCCTTCCTGCTTAAAACCTTTGAAAAACTCCTGGATCTACACATAAGAGGAGGCACGAACCGACTCGTAGAACCCAACCAACACGCCTACACAAAAGGGAAATCGGTGGAAACAGCGTTACACTCCCTAGTAGCCACCATCGAAAAAGCCCTACACCACAAGGAATTTGCCTTAGGAGCGTTCTTGAACATCTCAAGTGCATTTAATTATGTATCTACGGAAGCGATCATGCGGAGCCTAAAAGCCGTAGAAACCCATGAGGCCGTAAACTCTTGGATAGGAAATCTATTGAGCTGCAGAAGAGTAAGAGCCGAATGGGGAACCACCACCACAACCAAAGCAGCGCACAGAGGCACGCCACAAGGCGGGGTGCTGTCGCCGCTACTTTGGAACTTAGTGGTAAACGACGTCTTACGGAAATTTAAACGGAAAGCCCCAAAGATAACCGCCTATGCAGAGGACATAGCCATAATTATCGTGGGCAAATGTCCAACGACGATTAGCTCTGTCATGGACAGTACACTTAAAGAAATACTGAAGTGGGCGATGGATGTCGGACTCAGTATCAATGCGGACAAGACGGATCTAATTCTCTTTACCAAGAGATACACGATACCGCAATGGACTCCGCCGTCTATAAATGGTGCAATGTTCGAGCCAAAAAAGAGCGTGAAGTATCTAGGAATAGTACTGGACAGCAAGTTGAGCTGGAAAACCAACGTCGAGGAAGAAGTGAAGAAAGCCACAAGTGCACTATATGCATCACAAAAGATGCTAAGTAGCACGTGGGGTCTGTCTCCCAGACTGATGCACTGGATCTTCATCTCAATTGTTCGTCCAATACTACTCTACGGTGTCCTAGTATGGTGGAGAACACTATGAAATCCACATGCCTCCTAACAGTGGAAAGGGTACAGAGACGTGCACTGATGTGCATAAACGGGGCACTGAGATCTACTCCAACTAAGGCCTTGGAAGTGATACTTGGAGTTCTCCCCATTGACATACAGGCCAAACTAATAGCACAAAAGACCGCGCAACGTCTCTGTGCTACGGGAAATATGGCCGCCGCAAATTATGGGCACAGTGAAGTAGGAGGAGGGTCGCTCAATAGCACGGACTATATGACCCCAATAAACAACTTCTCTAGAACGCCCGCTCTAATGGGACATGAAGATTGGAAAATCGGCATGGACGAAAACGCAACAAAGCTATTTACGGACGGATCTAAAATGGAGACCAGCGTGGGCGCCGCGGTCTACTGTGCAGATCGGCTCATTCAAGTGTCGTATAAGTTGCCGGACTACTGTAGTATCTTCCAGGCGGAGGTCTTCGCTATAAAGAAGGCTGCAGAACTGGCGACAACGATCAATACGAATCGGGTCAGCATCTTTGTCGACAGTCAGGCGGCTATCAAATCTATGCAGTCCTACGTCATCAGCTCCGAAAGTGTACTGGCAAGCAGAGAAGCATTAGATGCACTAAGCATCCGCTCGGAGGTGCGCATCTGTTGGGTTCCCAGCCACGACGGCATCGACGGAAACGAGATGGCAGACAGGCTAGCAAAGGAGGGTGCCGAATCTAGACAACTGACAGTTGAGGACTTGAAGACACCGCTACGATCTATAAGCCACAGCTTAGAAGAAAGCGCTGCAGTAATAGCAGGAAAAAGGTGGCACAGCACAATAAACTGCAAGATAGCCCGCACTATGTGCAACTGTTCAAACGCGAAATTAGCCCAATATGTCATTCAGCTCCCGAGAAGAGACTGCAGAATAATGATGGGTATACTCACAGGCCATTGTCTGACCGCAACGCATGCTAAGAAGTTGGGCATCACCGACAATGAAGAATGCAGGAAATGCAAGGTACCAGAAGTAAAAGAAACTCTGGAGCACATCATCTGCGACTGCCCCGCACTCATGACCTCGAGAACGAAATGCCTTGGAAGCCCCCTGCTTACATCACTTGAAGAAGCAGCAGGCCTAGCGCCCCAAAAACTCCTAGCTTTTGCCAGCACACTAGACTGGGATAATTAATCTATAAATTAACAGCCTCTATCCGGCAACACTAAGGAGGCCCCCATTGGGGGCCTGCCGATATAACCTAACCTAACCTATGAGCTGCCCAAAAATCAGCCGTGCACATGAGGTTAAAGCATTCGTTAGGGACACAAAGTTTAAAGGCAGATACGTCCCGTTCATAAGAGAACTTAAGTTTTCCCACCTTTATCTCAGCGGGTTGTATTTTGGCTTGAATAAAATCCATAACATCATCAGATGTGAGATCAGGGGCAAGCCTGGAAACAAAAATTTATTTCCTCGGGGTAATCCCTACAAGAGGCTTGGGGACCACTGATAAAGAAGCAGTGGTTGTTGCCCTGGGTAAAGCAAACACCGGTATTGAGGCTATAGCCGGTGATACCGTGGTACGCATTTTTGGCGTGACTGGCTGCGAAGACTCTATGTTGACACTTTCGGGAACCGAATTTTTCTGAGCCGCCGATCTCGTTACCACTGATGTGGTGACCGATATCAACGGATGTGTCAACGGAGTACTAGGCTGAGCTACGTTTGGTAGCGGAACAACAGCAGACATGGTCTCCTCTTTGCGCGTAGATTTTTTGCGCTTCGGGGACTCTTTTTACAGCTGAAGGCCATTAAATTCAGAGTCCAGCTTTGAGAACTGTTTAGATAGCGTACGAAAAGTACTAAACAATTCCTTAAAGTTTTCCTGTGTCTGCCACATGAAAGCTCTCATTACGTTCTGCACCTCACGACACTCCTCGCAGCAATGCGCGTAGCCAAAACATTAGCAGTTCAACCGTTGACGTTAACACATTTGGCATGCACGACATTATTACAAAGCCAACATAAGATACTTGACTGAGCACACGAAATCTCACCTTGGCAGGTTTTAACAGCACAGATAAGATGTTCCTTCATTATTATAAGACACCACTGTAAAAGAGTAGTCAAATAAAACGTTAGAAAAAAACTAAGAGCAAACTACGTAAGAAAAGAGAGCAAAAGCTAAGTAGGCGAGAGCCTTAGCTGTCGTTACAGTAAGTGCAACAACCAATGCACAGCGCAGACGAAAGTAGGAGAGAGAGAGCGAGCAAAATAGAGCAAGCGCTCTCACGACAGAATCTAAAAATAGATCAAGCTACAAAGAGTTGAAGTGAGCAAAGAAGCAAATAGCAAACCAATTACCAAACAAAAATGTTTTACAAATTAAATAGCAAATCACTCGCGAGTGAACAGATTCTGCAGCAAAAGAATAAAAGAAAACACTACAAGAAGTATTAATAAGCTGTTGTTACATAGAACACCGGTTGTTCAAATAAATAAAGAAACTTCGGAGAGCAAAAAAAGAAAAAGTCGTTTAAAAAAACTGGGAAAGGCTCCAGTCGGGCGCGCCCGACAGTTAGATACCCTTCTCCCAATTTCTAACAATCGTACCAAACATTCGAATAAACACACTCATGATTTAGACAGAGAATTGGCTTACTCGCTTTCAGATACGGACACGCGCGTAAGGAGTAAAGCGGCTCAACGCGACATCAACTGCTCATCGTTGACATAAATAACGTTTGTGTTATTGGTCCGATCGGATTGTAATGTTTAAGATATGTTCATATTGCATTCATATTTTATACCGAAGAGGAACGTTATGATCTTAATGCTTTGCTTAATAATCGCAAATAACCGATTTGCGGGGCGTTGGGCGTGGCATCAAACATTTAATATAAACTTGATCTGCCTATGATATATAGGAACAATCATACAAAATTTGGTGTCCAGCTCTTTTAATAGCTGAGAGCCTTGTTCTCATACAGACTAGACAGAAGGACAGACAGACGGACATGGCTCAATCGACTCGGCTAGTGATCCTGAGCAAGAATACATATACTTCATATGGTATAAAAATATCAATAAAGGGATTAAAGGCGTTTTAAAAAATATTTGTCGCTTCCGAAGTATAAGAAAAGCAACATAGTTCTGACTAATGATATTGGAAAATTAATATGTTAAGAATAAAATCTGCTTCCCAAAGTAGCTTACACGATTACACAGTTTTCCATGTTAATCTAAACACGTGCCGAAATCAAAAGTAACTTCAAAACAAGTCGGAAAGGCTACAGTCGAGCGCGCCCGACTGTGGTATACCCGCTACCACCATGCGAAAAAAACACGTCTCACAGTTTCAAATTTGTTTTGACTTTAAAAGTTGCACGTGGTTCCTATTAGATGTTGACGCATGGCTTTCAGTGTTTTCCAATTAGAACTCATCAGAGAGCTTTTAATTATGAATGTGTAAAAGAGACGCTTATATAATGCTTCACATATTTATTTAGAAATTTATTAATCCAACCAGATTTGTCGTTTATGTTGTACAAACATTGCTGCGAAATATGACAAAATATTCTAAATTTCTTTATATATAGTAAAAACTTCGTTAACATTGATTTTAAATAAAGATAACGCATATGCATATTAATCAATAAATTAACAGCCTCTATCCGGCAACACTAAGGAGGCCCCCATTGGGGGCCTGTCGATATAACCTAACCTAACCTATGAGCTGCCCAAAAATCAGCCGTGCACATGAGGTTAAAGCATTCGTTAGGGACACAAAGTTTAAAGGCAGATACGTCCCGTTCATAAGAGAACTTAAATTTTTCCACCTTTATCTCAGCGGGTTGTATTTTGGCTTGAATAAAATCCATAACATCATCAGATGTGAGATCAGGGGCAAGCCTGGAAACAAAAATTTATTTCCTCGGGGTAATCCCTACAAGAGGCTTGGGGACCACTGATAAAGAAGCAGTGGTTGTTGCCCTGGGTAAAGCAAACACCGGTATTGAGGCTATAGCCGGTGATACCGTGGTACGCATTTTTGGCGTGACTGGCTGCGAAGACTCAATGTTGACACTTTCGGGAACCGAATTTTTCTGAGCCGCCGATCTCGTTACCACTGATGTGGTGACCGATATCAACGGATGTGTCAACGGAGTACTAGGCTGAGCTACGTTTGGTAGCGGAACAACAGCAGACATGGTCTCCTCTTTGCGCGTAGATTTTTTGCGCTTCAGGGACTCTTTTTACAACTGAAATTTGTTTTGACTTTAAAAGTTGCACGTGGTTCCTATTAGATGTTGCCGCATGGCTTTCAGTGTTTTCCAATTAGAACTCATCAGAGAGCTTTTAATTATGAATGTGTAAAAGAGACGCTTATATAATGCTTCACATATTTATTTAGAAATTTATTAATCCAACCAGATTTGTCGTTTATGTTGTACAAACATTGCTGCGAAATATGACAAAATATTCTAAATTTCTTTATATATAGTAAAAACTTCGTTAACATTGATTTTAAATAAAGATAACGCATATGCAAAAAAAAAAGAACAGAAAAACAAAACAAAAAATTTTCTACTGACGCAACGTCTTGAACCATGGACCTCCAAAAAAATCGGCCTATGCAGTCTGCAACTATAACAGCTCTGCCATTAGCGCACTTTGAATTTGCTCGGTAAGGTTGCATTATGAGACCATTCAGCTTGTCGTACAGGCCAAAAAGAAATTAGGATTGTGTCTCGTGTGTGTGTGTGTCTCGTGTGTGTGTGTGTGTTTGTGTGTGTGTGTGTGTGTGAGTGTGTGTGTGTGTGTGCGTGTGTGTGTCTGTATGTGTGTGTGTGTGTGTGTGTGTGTGTGTGTGTGTGTGTGTGTGTGTGTGTGTGTGTGTGTGTGTGTGTGTGTGTGTGTGTGTGTGTGTGTGTGTGTGTGTGTGTGTGTGTGTGTGTGTGTGTGTGTGTGTGTGTGTGTGTGTGTGTGTGCGTGTGCGTGTGCGTGTGTGTGTGTGTGTGTGTGTGTGTGTGTGTGTGTGTATATTTTTTTTTTTTTTTTTTTTTTTCAATGCGTAAGCGGAGGAAAATAAAATCTTCGGAAGATACCATCCTTAGACGGTATGCACGATTCATACACTTACCCTACAGGTAAGGTTATGCCTACGTACTAAACAAAAACCTCCATTCGCACACCTTCCTTAACGCGCTCACCGGGACTGCCAGTCAAGGTATTACTTCGGTGAGCAGGATGCGAAGCCAGGTGGCACTCCCACTTAGAATGCGTTGGCATGTAGCGTGGCGCCCATTCCTTAACTCTTTAGTCGCCTTTTACGACAAGCCGAGCCCGCTGTAGTAGAATTCTAGCCCCGCTACCACACAGGGATTAGTCTCCTGAAATTAAATCTACCTAACTGCAGCTCCATTGGTCATCTCGTCGGCTCGAACCCTCTTCATCATGTTAATGATGATGCCATGACCCAGCTCCCATGCATCTTTGTCTGCCAACATGGCAAAGAGCAAGCCTCTTGGACTGAGCGGCACTCCAGACAGAGACCCTAGCTGGTCTCTCTCTAATGAAAACCGGGAACAATGCATGACATGTTCCGCTGTTTCCTCAGCGTCGGTGCAGTAGAGGCACTAGGCTGAATCTACATGGCGAAACCGAAATAGGTAAGCGCGAAAGCAGCCATGATCGGTGAGGAACTGGGTCAGGTGGTAGTCCACTATTTTGTGTTGACACTCTGCCCATTCCGCTAACACTGGGATGAGCTTATATGTCCATCTCCCCCGGAGTGACGTTTGCCATCTAGCCTGCCACTCTCTCGTCAGCCACTCTTGAGTCTCTGACCGAGAAACGCCATCTCTAGTTAAGCCCAAGGCCTTGATTTCAAGGTCGATGGGCGGCATGCCTGCCAGAGCTAGAGATGCGTCTTCAGATATCGTCCTGAAGCCTCTTATGAGCCTAAGGGCCATAGTCCGCATCACGGATCGCGCGCCTTTAAGGTATGACCCTTTATCAGTGGCTTTGCCCCATATAGGCGCGGCGTATAGAAGCGTGGCTTTTGCTACCGCCACCAGCAGCTTCCGTGCCGGCATCCTGGGACCGCCCACGTTGGGCATGAGCCTTGCCAATGAGGCAGATGTGATTCCAGCCTTCCTACTAGCATAAACTGCGTGCTCCTTAAAAGATAACCTATGATCTATAAGGACGCCTAGGTATTTTAGCGACCCCGCTGAAGTCACCTGGATACCATTAATGGTTATCTGCAGTGACTCCACGGCTTTTCTGCTGCTAAGCAGGACCGCCTCGGTTTTATGCGCCGCGATTGTAAGACCGACTTTCTCCAGCCAGTCGAAAGTCAGACTAATCGTCGAGTTGCATATTACCTGCAACTCTGTCAGGGTTTTGGCGACCGCTGTAATTGCCACACCGTCTGCAAAGCAGTGCAGCTCAGCTCCTATGGGCTTGCTGATGCCAAAGATGCCATCGTACATAATGTTCCACAGGATCGGTCCAAGTACCGATCCTTGGGGAACACCTGCTGATACTCGGTAGCTTCTCGGGCCAGCTTCCGTGTCGAACCAAAGAACACGGTCCCTGAAGTAACTACCTACAGCAATTCTCAGATACTCCGGGATACCCATATTGTGCATGGCGCCTAGAATCGTGGGCCATCTTGCTGAGTTGAAGGCGTTCTTGATGTCCAGCGTGACGATGGCGCAGTACTGCTTCCTACCGCCAAGCCATCTGTCACCATCGAGAGCGTTCTTAGCTATTTCAACAACGGCCGTGAGGGCATCAAGGGTACTTTTTCCCTTACGAAAGCCGTACTGTTGTCTACTCAGGCCGTTGGAGCTCTCTGTTGTCGCTTCTATGCGAGCATACAGGATGCGCTCGAATAGTTTACCTACTATGTCCAGCAAACATAGTGGGCGGTAGTTGCCTGCACCTGCTTGTCCCTTACCTTTCGGCAACAACACAAGCTTTTGGCTTTTCCATCGCTTGGGGAAGACCCCATCCACGAGACACTGTTGAAAAGTGTCTCTGAATATTTCGGGTCTGGCAAGCGCCACAGCCTTGATCACTACTCCCGGAATCCCATCGAGGCCAGGAGATTTATTAGCCTTTATACGCTTAGCTGCCTCGACTACTTCCCTTACTGTTACGCAAGGGAAGGGAGACGCAGGCGTATTTTCTTGAGGCTGCCATAGCGTAGTCTGCTCAGGGAACAGCTCCGCCACAATATTGGCCATCTCATTGGGTGCCCTCCCGCTTTCTTAGCTTATTACTAACAAGTTTGTAGGCGAGGCCCCAAGGGTCGTCGTCTACGCTCTCTAACAGGTCCTTAAAGGCGCGCGCTTTGGCAGCCGATATGCCTTTTTTCAGCTCTACACGCTTGGCCCTAAACACCTGGAGAAGTTCGGCGTGGCTAGGATCCCCTCTGGCTCGTTGCGCACGTCTCCTAGTCATGTGGCACTCCTGCCGAAGCTGGTGTAATGAGTCATTCCACCAGTAGACCGGAGACTTACGCTTAACCTTGCTTTTTCTAGGCATAGTAGCATCGCAAGTTGATACCAGCAGCTTCATAAGGTCGGCCGCCATTGTCTCCGCATGGCTGCTTGAGATTGATAGGGACTCGATTTGATATGCCAGCATATCATTATCGATCTTTCTAGCATCCCATGCTTGACCGAGCGTCTTCTTACTCTGCAAACTGCGCACCGTGCCCATTGGGCGCACGCAAAAGGTAATCAGAGCATGGTCGCTCAGCGTTACCTCATCGGAGACCATCCAGTTTGCGTTCGCTACTAAGCCTCTGCTGACGAAGGTGACATCGATGTACGACGTACCCCTGTCGTTGTTGAATGTCGGCTTACGGCCATCATTCAGCAGTACCAGGTCAAGCAGAAACATGGCGTCGGTCACAGCTCGCCCTCTGGAGTTGGAGACACGGCTGCCCCATTCGGTCGCCCAGGCATTGAAGTCTCCTGCAATGATCGTTGGCCTGCGCCCTCTCGCGTGGCTCACGAGAATATCGATCATCACTTCAAATTGATCCGGGCTGTCGCTAGGTGGCGCATAACAGCTGTAAATATGCACACCTTGGATCAGCGCGTAAGCAATGCCACGCATTGTAACGGTCGGCCGATCCTGTATATGAACGGGGCTGCAAAGCTTGATAGCCGCCCTACCCGACTCATCAAGGATCATGTCCGAGTTAGTGCTACCATGAATATATGGTTCACTGAGGAGCATGATGTCAACATTGCGCTCCACCGCTGTCTGAGCAAGAAGACTCTGAGCAGCAGCGCAGTGATTGACATTGAGCTGAATAATGTTTATTTGATTAAACATTATAGTGGCTCTTAGCTCCTTTTAGGCTCGCCTTAAAGGTCGGGCACGCGAAACCGCCCGTCGAGTGGTTCCTGTCCACCTCGCTGCTGCATATCATGCATTTTGGTGGAGCATTGCATCCCTTTGCCTTATGCCCGCGTTCGCCGCAACGCAAGCAGCAGTCAGACCGATCGGTCGCCTTGCAACTGGACGCTCGGTGGCCGTAGCATAGACACCTATAGCATCTCGTCGGGCGTACATCCTGAATGATGCGGCAACGTGACCAGCCTACGGTCACCGTGCCCACTTTCAAGACAGCGATCGCATCATTTATGCTAAGCATCACCGTCGCTATCTGGGTTCCATCCCGCATTTTACGCAGACCGCGCACTGCATCTGGATTAACCACGATGTCCTGGAACTGGGTGGCAAGACAGCCGAGGAGTTCCTCTGCTGTCGTAGCCTCGTCCATTCCGCTGATGGAAAGAGCCATCCTCTGCGCCCCCGTGCGAACCGCTGCCATTTCCTTCAGCGAATCCTCGATAGCCCCTCTAAACTTGGGTACACTGTCTGCAGCTTTACCCTCTACCTCGAGCAGTAGCTCTCCCTGTTGAGTTCTCCTAATCTTTTTGACGTGCTTCCCAAAATCAGTCAGATTTGGGTCCGCTCTTAGCTTGCGGAGCATGTCAGCATAAGACACTTCCCCAGTCTTCTTCAGAATGACAGCCTCTGGCTTCTTGCGCAAGCGCTTAGGCTTCACCCTGGACCACTCCTCTTTGCTAGCGACCTTGGCGACAGCCGCATAGCTGAGAGAGTTTGGCTCCTTCGGTGTGGGTGTCTCCCGTTTTGAGCTCTTGCTCATCGGGGGCTTTTCAGCAGAAAGCTTCACTAAAGGAGGCTTCACTGAAGGAGGCTTCACTGGAGGGTCCTTCACTAGCTTCCTTTTTGCGCTAGTCGCAGATGAGCGGTCCAGTTTCGTCTGTCGCTCTGTCTGAGTGCCTGTTTCCCTAAACGCGCCCTCTTTAGGTAAACCCCCTTCGAGCTGGATCGCTCTAGAATTGACGGCAGCCAGATCGGAGATTGCGCCTTTGGTTTCCTTCGTGACGTGACGCTGCGTCTCGAATGCGGAAAGCACAATGTTAATTTTGGCACTCATCAGGGCCAAAATGCTCCGTAAGCCCTCGTTTTCTAATCCCTGCAGTTCAAGTGGCCGAATTGGCGACCCGGATGGGGATCTAGACGCTATTTTTTGCGTCGGCACGCTGATGAGATCAGCTAGCTTCTTCTGACCTGCAGAGGTAGATGCTGCAGCGGCCGAATTAGTCACCTCCACAGCACAGCGATTGCATGGTATCGCCGCCGTCGGATGAGGGTCCGTTTCTACCCTCACAACTCCTAGGGCAGGGATACCAGCACCCTTCTCAGCGATTTCGACTCCCCTCGTCGGGGACCTCGACATCCTGGAGCTACTCCTAAAAGGGTCGTCGCCATTGGGGGCAATGCCCCCTGCATGATTGTCCATCAAACCCTTGCGGCAGTGGATTCCCCAATAAATAATAAAAATACAAAACTAATAATAATATAATGATACTATAATGGTATAAGAAAAATAAAAAAAATAAAAAAAAAAAAAAAATATAAAAAGATTTTAATTAAATTTTATACTTAGCTTAAAAATTCAAATTCAAATTTAAATTTGAATTCGTGCACGCCGTTTCGCGCGCGGACTGTCACACCGAAAGTCTGGCAGCGCCGTTGATATGGCAACGCCGCTCTGGCTAGATCGCTGCGAACAGTTGGCAGCGCTATCAGCTGTTTTGCAGCTGGATCACCCACAACAAATTAAAAATGCAAAACGCGAAAACACTTTTGCCATAATGGATCTCGCGTTTTAAGCACGTTTCGATCGCGCGGGCAAGAGCTGTGCATAACCACAGTGCTTTTTTAATAATTGCCAATTACTCGGCTAATCTCACTCGCTTATTTTTTGAAAATTCGCGCAGCGCAACTTTTCCACGTCTATCAAGGCGGGAAATTTTTCTCAGTCTCAGGTGTGTGTGTATGTGTGTGTGTGTGTGTGTGTGTGTGTGTGTGTGTGTGTGTGTGTGTGTGTGTGTGTGTGTGTGTGTGTGTGTGTGTGTGTGTGTGTGTGTGTGTTTTTTTTTTTTTTTTTTTTTTTTTTCAACGATAGAAAAAATAAAGAATAAAAACAAATTACAAATTAACAAAGAAGGATGAAGGTTGAGGTTGAGTAGTTGCTTAGATGACCTGCGGTACGGCCGCGAAGCATTGCTACGCAGGATCTAAGCGGATGCTGTTTAGTGCACCCCTCCCGAGTTTCGCTGCCTCTCTAAAGATCGCAGCGTCCTCATAGCATCTTCTGCAAAACCGCAGACAGCCTCCCACTTTTCGACACTTTCCAGCATTTTCTCAACTATAGTGGAACGACTGATGGGGCTTCCCACTGTTCTACTCATGCTCTCCCTTGCTTCCGCGAAACGAGGACAGTGGAAGAGGATATGTTCCGCGTCTTCCACTGATGAGCACAGCTGACACTCAGGGGAGGAATCATGTCCGAAACGGTACAAGTAATTCCTGAAGACACCATGGCCACTCAGCATCTGGGTCAGGTGGAAATTGACCTGGCCATGGCGCCTCTGCACCCATTTCCTCACATCTGGGATAAGTGTGTGAGTCCACCTCCCTTTACCAGATTCGTCCCATCTTCTCTGCCAATCCTCTATTACTCGTGTCCTGACCTGAAGCTTGTGGTCGCGGGCATCGAGTTGTTGGTCATTCCTACTTTGCTGCCTCAGGACGAAGAGCTCCTGTGCCTCAACTGCTAGTAGGTCGATTGGTATCAACCCAGCTATGACCAGTGCGGCGTCATCGGATATGGTTCTGAAGCCAGAACATACCCTTAGAGCTCCGAGTCTGTATGTGGTCTCAAGGCCCCGTCTGTAGCTTTTCTTCTCCGTTGCTTTAGCCCATACCTGTGCACCATACAGCATCGTCGATTTCATTACCTCTATGAGTAGGCGTCTTCGTGCTTGTTTGGGGCCCCTCGTGTTAAGCATTATCCTGTTTAGAGATCTTCCAAGCTCGGCCGCTCTACTGCTGGCATGCATTAGATGTTCTTTGAAAGAGAGTCTGTCATCTAAGTATACCCCGAGATATTTGATGGCTCTCGCTGATTGGACGATTGTGGATCCCATGTTCAGCTGAATTGTTTCTGGTACCTTTCTACTGCTCATGAGTACTGCCTCCGATTTTTGGTCCGCTAACTGGAGGCCCGCTCTACTTAGCCAGTCCTTTATGATGGAAACTGCAGCACCGCATTTCTCCTCAGCCTCATGGACTTGTTTGGCCACCACAACTACAGCTACGTCGTCTGCAAAGCCTATTACACTGGTATCCCCTGGAAGCTGAAGCCTTAGTACCCCATCATACATGGCATTCCACAGTATGGGTCCAAGGATAGAGCCCTGTGGTACACCTCCTGTGATGAGGTAGGATTCCTCGCCTTCCAGTGTGTGGTATTTAAGGACTCTATCTTTGAAGTAGTCTTCAATAATGCAGTATAAATAGTCTGGAACCTCGAAATTCGCTATTGCACTTAGTATTTTCGCCCAGTTTGCGGTATTAAACGCGTTCTTGATGTCCAGGGTGAGCACTACGCAATATTGCTTCGTGCCTCCTTTCCATCGAGTTCCTTCCAGGGCTTTGGCAGCAATGTCCACCACTGTTGAGATCGCATCTAACGTAGATCTCTGTTTCCTAAATCCGAATTGCATCGGTGAGAGATCGCCAGCTTCTCCTATGGCCCAGTTTAGCCTAGTTGCCAGTATCTTCTCCAGCAGTTTGCCAACCGTGTCAATGAGACAGATAGGCCGAAACGATGCGGGATCTCCGTTTTGTTTATTGGGCTTTGGGAGCAAGACTAACTTTTGCACCTTCCACCTGTCCGGAAACCTGCCTTCCCTCAAGCACAGGTTATACAGGTCCACGAAAGCACCTGGATTTATTTCAATGGCTAGCTTGACGGCTTTGTTCGGAATCCGATCCGGCCCTGGAGCTTTATCGTTCCCGAGTTTGGTCGCAGCTACTACCACTTCCTCCGCTGTGACCTCATGTCCGATCGGGATTTGAATGTTGCCTGGGGGTGGATGCATACTAACCGCCTGCATTGGTGGAAATAATGTCCTAACTATGGCCCTCATCGTATCGGCCTGCATTGGGGGTGCAGGCTTAGCAGCTTTTAGCTTCTTAATTGCCACCTTGTAAGTCACATAGTTCCAGGAAACAGGCTAACTTACTAGCTCGAATCGCCTTTTTCAGTATCCTATGGCAGGTCGAGTACTCCGCTTGTAGAGTTGGAAACTCAGGTTTGCCCTTTGCTCTTTGGTATTGTCTTCTGGCCGCAATACAGGCTCGCCTGGCATTCGCTATGTCCTCTGTCCACCAGTAAACAGGTTCATGGTGCCCTCTATAACCTTTTTTTTTAACCATGCTTCTATTGCATGCAGTCTCCATGGCTCCCATTAGACCGTTCGCCGCCAAGTTAGCGTCGCATGATATGTGGGGAGGGTTAAAAGTCGCCTCGAATTCATGCCTCCTCAGGGTGTCGGCTTTGTAACCAGATTGCGCTTGAAAGCGGGTCCCTGGATTCCGGGTATTGCCTAACTCGACGACAATGGCCAAGTGATCGCTAGCAGTGTAGGCTTCGGTTAGGCACCATTTTGCTTGCCTGCTGAGTGCACATGAAGCGAAGGTCAGATCAATAATTGACCCTATTCCACCTCTACTAAATGTGTGCCTCGTTCCAGAGTTAAGCAGTCCGATGTTAAGCGCTGCAAAGGCTTCCAGAAGCGCTCTGCCTCTCGCGTTTGTGGTCGGGCATCCCCATTCCTCAGACCATGCATTGAAGTCGCCCGCGATCACAACGTTATGTCTCCCAGCGTCCTGGGCTATATTGTCCATGATGGTTTCGAAACACTGCATCGGAAGGCTGGGAGCGAGGTAGCAGCTATATATCCAGAAGTTTCCGATTTTTGCTCTTACGAATCCATCTTCCCGGCTTACCGATTCTAACTGAAGGTTTTTTCCTTCGCAAATCCATAAGGCTGCGTTTCCTGAGGAGCTTATGGCGTAATGATTAATGTCTGTAGGGCTGGTTTTCATATAGGGCTCACTTAAAATGCAGACATCTATCTTATAGTCTCGTACAGTTTGGGCTAGGAGGTCCTGCGCCGCTCTACAATGATTGAGGTTTAATTGAAGGAGCCTCAACATTTTAAGTTTTTGATAGCCTCCTTGTATGCTGGGCATTTGAAACTGCCTGTTACGTGCTCGGCATGTTTGCGGTTACCGGAGACTGTGTCCTTCGTGCACAGAAGACAGTTGGGTACATTTTCGCATCCTTTGGCTTTGTGTCCAGGAAGGCCACACTTATAACATTTTCCCGAGTTATCCGTCGAGCTCTTGCAGTTGGCTGCGATATGCCCAAACTCAAAGCATTTGTAGCATCGCTTGAGCCTCGGCTGCATCTGGATGCGGCACACAGTCCACCCAATGCGGATTTTTCCCTGCGCATTCAGCTTTCTTGCCTTCGCAACTGGCAGAGTCAAAAGCGCGATTTGCGTGCCATACTGGGTCATTCTCAATGACTTGATTATGGCCCCGTTCTCCTCAAGAGCCGAGTCCACCGCTGCTTGGACTTCTTCTTTTGTGACCAGCTCGTCTAGGTCCCTGATGACTACGTCTTCTACATCTGCCAACGATCTTACTGCAGCTCGGTCTCCGATTGCCTTGCCTACAGCTTCCTCTAGCTCCTTTGTGCTGTGGGCTCGGGTTTTGTTGAGCCGAAGCAGCAGGTCGCCTTTTGCTGTTTTTCGAACAGCCTGGACGTCCCCACTCAAGTGCTGGAGCGAGGGGTCGCCTCTAACAGACTTGAGTAAGTCGGCATAGGTGCAGTCCTTTCCAGTCAGGACAATGGCATCCTGTCTTACTCTCCTGTTTTGCGGTCGTTGGACTTTGATCCATCCATCTCCCTGGGGCTTCTTCGGAACCTTATCCCCAGCATCTAAATTTCCATTATCAATGGCTGCAGCTGAGTCCTTAGCGGCATTTTTTGCTTTTTTGGGAGGCGTCTTGCGAGTCCCGGAGAGTGGATCCCATGGTCTCTTGGGCGTCCCCCTATGGGAAGCACCATCAGTGGAAATGTTTTGGACACATTTCACTCTGTCCGTTTGTGTAGAGTTGCTAGTATAAGCAACTTCTAACGGGCAAGTCACCGTGGTCACACTATTTTTTTCCGCCTCCATACATAGCGTTGAAGCCTTCTTTTGGATACTCATGAGCATCGTGATCTCATCTTTCATGAGCTGGTTTATATGCCGTTGGCCTTTGTTGAAAATAACGGCCGATAATCCTTCGAGGATACAGCCCATTTTGGTGATAGCTTCATTCAAAGACTTAGGATCAAAAACGACCTCCAAAGACTCTACTATCGACGTGTGCACTGCAGGCCCTTCTTTCTCAGGGGTACGTAGCAGCACAGGTCTTCTGCGGAATGGATCCGAATCTTCCCCCGTACCTATTGGGTTCAGCCCAGAGGGGTCGTTGCCCACTGCTGGACCATCCATCTAAGTACCAATGCTCACAGCAAAAACTTTATAGTTGAAGTTAAAATGATCCCACGTTTGCAAGAGATTTCTCCTAGTACAGCAAAAAATTCAAAAATTTTGTTTTTCGCGCCCTTGTTATCGACAGCCAATCTGGCAACACCGCACTAAAGTCCGTCTGGTAGCTCTTACCGCCGCTGCGATCAGTTGGCAGCCCTGTCTGGCAACACCGCGTGTGTGTGTGTGTGTGTGTGTGTGTGTGTGTGTGTGTGTGTGTGTGTGTGTGTGTGTGTGTGTGTGTGTGTGTGTGTGTGTGTGTGTGTGTGTGTGTGTGTGTGTGTGGGTGTGGGTGTGTGGGTGTGTGTGTGTGTGTGTGTGTGTGTGTGTGTGTGTGTGTGTGTGTGTGTGTGTGTGTGTGTGTGTGTGTGTGTGTGTGTGTGTGTGTGTGTGTGTGTGTGTGTGTGTGTGTGTGTGTGTGTAAGACAATACCAATACCGTTTGTAACGGATTTTAAAATTCGGAGAAGGGTATCTTACTGTCGGGCGCCCGACTGTAGCCTTACCCACTTCTTTTTCATTATATTTTAAAATCTATTTATTTTTGATTATTTATTTATTATTAAATTCCACCTACGAAAAAGTCGATTAAGCCATTTCCGTACGTCAATCTGGCTGTCTGACTGTCCGTGTGAACTAGAGAACGTACTGTCATTTTTCGGCACAGCACGACACGACAAATTAATTTTTCAACACGCACGCTCAAAAATGTTCCCAACACGATCCAACACGAAATATTATACGAATATTTTTGTTTAGGTTTTTTATTCATTAGTTCATGCATCTTCTTTGAAAATAACTTAAAATTAAAGAACTTAACATTAACTTAAAATTAAAATATTACATAGTTTTATATAAAAACAACAATTTGTCAAGATTAAAACTTGACAATCTAGTCCTACGGTCATTAAGGATTTGCCCCGATATTGAAAATACTCGTTCAGTAGTAGCAGAACTTGCTGGATTACTTAATATTTTTCTAACGACTAACTGAAGCCCGTCATGTTGTAAGCCTTTATTTTCAAAAAAAAAAAAAAAAATAAAAAACAAAACAAATTCACTCGGCAAGGCTTCGCCTCTGTTTTCTGAATCTTTGCTCTTTTGTTTTGTTGGCTATCCAAAATTTCAGAAAACAGATGAATTGGCGGAGAAGGTAATTTCATCAGTCTCCAAAGCCGAATCGTGAAGCATAGCGGTTACGGTTGCTATTACCTCTTCTTTTTGCTCTGGGCTTAAAGCAGACAGACATTTAAAAGGCGGATTCCGTAATGAGCAGTAGAAGGCGAGCGGTAAATTGAAAACAAGAGAGCAACATATAGTAGTTCTTTTTCAACATAGTAATATAGTGAGGCAAACAACAGTATTTTGTCATTGAATTATGGATATATTAGTACATCGATTTAATTTACGACAAGTAATATAAACAATCTATATAACATTTTTAGCAAACTTAATAATACGTGATATATTTTGTAACACGATCACGCAAGCCCATGGAAATAATCTTAATTTTGCACACGCACACGCGTGCACCCGTCATGAAGAAAACAGGGCCATACTAACTTTAGTGTGAATACCTGGATCTCAGCTTCCAAATCGCGATGGAGGCAATATGTGTTAATACTGTACGGGCGTAGATATTTATACCCTTGCAGAGGGTATATTAATTTTAGCCAGAAGTTTGCAACGCACCTTAGGAGACATCTCCGACCCTATAAAGTATATATATTCTGAATCAGCATCACCAACGCAAACTAGTCTCTCAGTTTTTGAGCTATCTTCATGAAACTTGGCACACAAGCTTCTTATTGCTGTAGGCTGTAAATAAGTCGGAACGAGCCAGATCGGACCGACATATCGTATAGCTGTCATATATGCTATCGGCCGATTTTTGTTGTTTTTCAAGATATTGCAACAAGATTTGGCAAATCTTATTCGTATTACGTTCTTAATGTGCTGTCAAAATTGTATCAAAATCGGACCACTATAACATATAGTTGCCATAGGAACAATCGGCTGAAATCAGCAAACCTGTTTTGTTTTTGGAAATACCGCACATTATCAATACCTTTTAATGTTATACAGTACGCCCTTTGCATTTTCCATTTACATATCTCAGACGTTTATATTCTATAGCTGTTATAGGAACAATCAGTCAGTCCGTCTGTCTGTTGCAACGCAAATTAGTCCCCCAGTTATTGAGCTATCATCATGAAACTTTGCTCACAAGCTTCTTATTCCTGCCCCCTTTAAATAAGTCGGAACGGGCCAGATCGGACTGATATATCGTATAGCTGTTATGGAGCCTATCGGCCGATTTTCGTTATATTTCAAGATATAGCTATCAGGCTTACCAAATCCAAATCGAACTTTTATAACTTATAACGATCAACGATCGGCCTAATGAAGGTTCTTATTGCAATTTTATGGAAATCTGAGTACTATTACATGTAGCTGTTAAACAAAAAATCATATAGCTGTTATTCAAATGCATTTTTGAAAGAGAACTTTCCAAATTTAGATTTTATGACCAACAGATCCTTTACAACACAAAGACATTCGACCAAATGCTGTTTCTAAGAATTGTATACTGATATATGCAAAACAAAATATATCGGAAAACATAACATTCTTATATGAAACAGTTACAGTTGATAATGTAAGAAATATATACCAGTCCATAACATTTAAATACTTGCATACAATAGTCATAGTTGTTTATAAGAATCCAGCTTTTCCTATTACAAGGTTTCGAAATGAAATCAGAAATGATGTTGAAAGGCTAACGTCAGCTGAAAATATTACAAAATTGGTAATATTAGGAGATTTTAACATTTGCCGATCAACAACCACTGATCAGCTCGAGTCTACTTTAAATAATAACAACAAAATGTGCCAACAACAAAACAGTTAACTCAAATTGATTGGATAATTTGTGATAACACAGTAAGCGGTGCTGCCGCAATCACTTATCAAACTCCATATAGTCACCATGACGGCGTGTTCCTTAGCTATAATCACTTATTTAATAATTTATTTTTAAATATTAAGTTAATTAGATTATTTTATTATTGTAACTAAAGAATATATGTGCAATGTTGTTTAAGGTATTGTAAATATTCCTCCTCGAGGATTGCGACCTTGCCGTGGTGAGGAGGCTGAGTATTCGAAATTATAAGAGGTTGATATAATCGATGTACTGTTGTAATTGTTCAGTAAATGACACAGAAACCAGCAGCAATCCAAAGATATTTTATATTTTGTATAACTGCAAGGGTATGAAACCTTCGGCAAGCCGAAGGTAGCCTTGCTTTCTTGTTTTTTTTTAATGTGTAGGATAGGCTTTACACGTGTTTTTTATACCCTTGCAGAGGGTATATTAATTTTAGCCAGAAGTTTGCAACGCACCTTAGGAGACATCTCCGACCCTATAAAGTATATATATTCTGAATCAGCATCACCAGAGGAGTCGAAAATGGATGTCCGTCTGTCCGTCCGTCCGTCCGTCTGTTGCAACGCAAACTAGTCTCTCAGTTTTTGAGCTATCTTCATGAAACTTGGCACACAAGCTTCTTATTGCTGTAGGCTGTAAATAAGTCGGAACGAGCCAGATCGGACCGATATATCGTATAGCTGTCATAGAAGCTATCGGCCGATTTTTGTTGTTTTTCAAGATATTGCAACAAGATTTGGCAAATCTTATTCTTATTACGTTCTTAATGTGCTGTCAATTGTATCAAAATCGGACCACTATAACATATAGCTGCCATAGGAACAATCGGCTGAAATCAGGGTTTTTGTATGCAAACCTGTTTTGTTTTTGGAAATACCGTACATTACACAACCCCACAAAATTTTTTTTTTGTCATGATCTGGGCATGCGGCATATGCAGTTATATGTATTTTGGGTCGCTGAATCCGAATCCGGGGTCGGAATTACGTCATCACGTCTGGATTTCGACATAATATTAAAAAATCGAATTTAGAAGGTCAACATACATGAGAAAACATATATCGCATGACCAGATCATGATTCTATATCTTTTTGGGGAAATTTTAAAATTTTTCAGTTTTGTGAGGTTATGTCGAAATCCAGACGTGATGACGTAATTCCGACCCCGGATTCGGATTCAGCGACGAAATTTTGTGGGGCTGTGTTATCAATACTTTTTAATGTTATACAGTAACCCGCCCTTAGTTTTTCCATTTAAATATCTCAGACGTTTATATTCTATAGCTGTTATAGGAACAATCAGTCAGTCCGTCTGTCTGTTGCAACGCAAATTAGTCCCCCAGTTATTGAGCTATCTTCATGAAACTTTGCTCACAAGCTTCTTATTTCCGACTTATTTATTTAAATAAGTCGGAACGGGCCAGATCGGACTGATATATCGTATAGCTGTCATGAAGCCTATCGGCCGATTTTCGTTATATTTCAAGATATAGCTATCAGGCTTACCACATCCAAATCTAAGTGTGTCCTTAATAATAAAGTTTCATCAAAATCGAACTAACGATCAACGATCGGCCTAATGAAGGCTGAGTATGTGAAATTATAAGAGGATGATATAATCGATGTACTGTTATAATTGTTCAATAAATGTCACAGAAACCAGCAGCAATCCAAATATATTTTATGTTTTGTATAACTGCAAGGTTATGAAACCTTCGGCAAGCCGAAGGTAGCCTTGCTTTCTTGTTTTTTAATATTCGTTATAATATTCCAGGCATAGGGAACATAGGTATTTTTTCTGATTTGGTAGAACAGGCTGTGCACGTGGTTTCGACTACTGCGCACGCGGGCGTTTGCGCAAACTTTGACTTTTTTTTACCTGCTTTACCTTTTTTCCTTGCGCCGGCGCAACCTGAGTGGTGACACCACCCAGGCCAAGATATATAAAACTCGGTGTCGAATACCGATGAAGTCAGTCGAGATCGTGCACTCAAGCATTTTTCTTCTTAAAAAAAAAAACCGTTTTGAAGAAAATTTCGCTAACGAGAAAACATTTTTGCGTTTTTTTTTTTTTTAATTTTTCTTACGCGACGGCAAAAAGTGAAAAGGATTATTACTCCGTACAGTAATAGTCTTCAGTGTAATAAAGAAAAAAATATGTAGAAAAAATACAGGGTAGAGAGGATCTGCGACGATTTGCGTCCAGAATACCAGTTGTTCACACGACGCCACGAATTCGACACCACAGCTGAATAAGCTGGTGACAAAGTACAAGACGACTAAGAAGTTACAGCTAGACCGAGGAACAGGACATAGGGAGCAAAGGAGGGATAACCGGAGGCCCGCCCTTACGCTGGCCAAGAACGAGGTGGTAGCAACTCCAGCGGTACCCGGAACTGTCGCGGTGATACCACCCAGCAGAACTAGGAGAGCGCCTGTGCTACAATTGCGGCCAGCCCTGGCATATGAAGACAGATTGCCACAAAAAGAGGGTCGTCTACTGCTGGGACTGTGGACGTCGCAACGTACGCACGGTGGACTGTTGCCGAAGAGGCACGTCGGGAAATGCTGCGCGTCTTCAACAAATGGAAAACGCTTTGGAGACGCCACATCAAAGTTCCCAAAAATAACACCGCTGAGGTGCAGACACGGCCGTGTCATCGCGCATGTCAAAATCGAGGAGACAGCGATGGATGCCACGATCGACACCAAAGCTATACGGTTGAGCACACCAGACAACGAACGAGCGGCATTGATCAGGATTACACTGGCGGACGGATCAACCAGGGACGTGACACGAGCCTTGCGGTTGAAGATACAACTCGGACAGATAGAGACCACAGTCATTCTGGACGAC